>CM040190.1:70444853-70794853 GCA_022606455.1 Callitettix versicolor
GTACATATAGACTGAATTTCAAATGAATTACAGAAATTAACGTAATTATTATATTGTATCCTTCACGAAGGCGGACAACCAATTCCTCCCATGGAGTTCTGTTGGACAAAACTGAAACCGAAAGGCTCCTTGTTATGCGCAAGATTTTACTTGAAATATTACTTTTTCTTTCATTAGCGATCTTAATTTTGTTCCACATTTATTCACTAATCAGATGATAGATGGGTTTTATAAATAACCTATAAACTTGTACGGAAATATAATTTATAAATTAATATAAATTATTTGTAAAAATGTCAGCGCTGTGTCGTACAATTGTCGGTATTTAATAAAAATTACATCATTTTATTTCACTTGTAATAAACGAACGTTTACTTTCATTTGTTTCAAACAAAGCAGACTCACTTCGCAACTTTTAATTCAAAACAAATATTTTCACTTCCAACCTCATTAACAACTTCGAAAACTTTTCAAAGAATTATAATTCCGTTTTGTAATTAAATGAAACATTTGTTTTTAGAATTTTCCTTTCAATTATTTATGATCGGCCATAAGCTTCTTATGCATTGTCTTGTTTTTTTTATTTAATAATATTGTTTAGAAAGTGTGTGAAATTAATTATTTGATTTGATTTTTCATTTCATATAATTTACCATTAACATAGATAGTTTTTTTTTCAAATTTAATAAGTTGGTAGTCTGAGTCTAATGTCCGACTAAGCCTATTTCTTCCCCCTCAATGAATTTGAGCAGTCCTACTCACTACCTCATTAAGATGAAAATCATAATCCAGGTTCCTGGAAGAAAAACTCCCTTTAACTTATGTTTGCAAGAACCTCACAATCACAAATTCCCTTACCCGTCCCGCAATATTTCACCGCAGTATAAATTGTTCAGATGCAGCTTAAAGTAAAATTGCCCCGTAAAGGTTTACACAGCCCACGTAAAGGACTGTTCCTTAATGATTGTTCAGTAGATGTTTGTGACTGACAGACTTTGAGTAAGTTTTTCTGCCAGGCTTGTCAACACAGCTCCATATGGATTGAATTTCGTACAGTCAAAGTTTGATTCCTAGGAATCTGTTTCTAGGTTTAATTAGTACTTTTGTGTACTTCTGCCTCATCTATTACCAGTTTACACGTTGCACTCCCCATACTTTTACAAACATCTATCTTATTTGACATAAGTAGTCGCCTTATTGATTCTAGATGCTGGACACCATCTCTTTTCTTTCATTATAGGTTGCGTACGTACCCCTAACGTCCGCACAGTCTGCTGCGACTCACTACTCCGGGTTCCCAATTTCCAACGCCATTCTATTTTCACTCCTCTGGTCTACTTTTCCCAGTTACCCTGAGTTTTGTAAGCTTTGATTATTTTGACGGTTCATTTCCAGACATAAAATACCAAGGGTATGTAGCGAAATAAGAAGTCCACTCATACAGAGCCCCGCATGCATGGGTAATTCTTGATTAAAACTGGAAGTCTCCTGGTATTCAGAGTCCATATGTGCTTCCACTTATTCATGCACCCTTCTGCTTACACTCTTCAGCCTCACGATGTTTCAGCTCTACTGATGCAGCCACGACTATCCGTCGCCCAGAGAGCACATAGTGGAAAATGATAATCCAGCTTTTCATTAAATTTGCTCACGTATTGAGGAATTAACTAATCTTCTAAATGGACGCGTGGTATTGAGGAATTAACCCATCTTCTAAATGGACGCGTGGTATTGTAAACCAATTCACAGATTTGATTTTTTACAAAGCAATTGTTACTACTAACATAATCAAAGTACTCAGTGCATTTATAGAAAACTTAATAACTTCATGTAATAAAATGTTTTGAAACTAATATACGCAAGAACTATATTCCGCACAAAGTTGACTTTTTAGGAGCTTTGTGAAAAATGATACTCGGCAACTATCGTTTATTTGTTTAAAAATCGAACCATTGAACATTTAAAAGACCAATAATTTACACTTTTTTATCTAATTTCGTCATCGAATCAATACTAAAAGCCCTGTAAATTATAATTTTAGTTTTCATTTCATAATGTATTTGTCCCGTGGCTGTTGCTGGATCTGCTATCGGGAGCCGTCCCTGGCGATGGGGACGCTCG
Source organism: Callitettix versicolor (assembly GCA_022606455.1). Taxonomy (NCBI): domain Eukaryota; kingdom Metazoa; phylum Arthropoda; class Insecta; order Hemiptera; family Cercopidae; genus Callitettix; species Callitettix versicolor. Next base: position 70,446,975 of record CM040190.1, read on the forward strand.
CCAGCCTTGGTTGAAGGGTGCTGGGGAAATAAAATACCCCGGTTGGACAAAAACCAGATAGGGGAAGGTACTCTGAAAACAAACCAAATATGGAAGGTTTGAAGAGGAAGGAGTTTACGATGGAGGGAGTCGGATCCCCAGTACTGGCGTCTGACAGGAGTGAGAAAGCGGGCTCCGGGGCGTCGTCAGCCAGCAACCGCAATACCAAAAATGAAGAAAATCCATTTCAGAGAAATAGCGTTACTCAAAGATCTCCAAAGGATATGGTCAAGCTAGGATCAAGCCTTCCTGTCAAAGACAGCGAAGAAATCGGATCCTCATCTCCTGTAGAAAGCAATGACTTATCTACTCTGGTTGAGGAAAATAGGGAACTCCGTAAGAAGTTGAGTGAAATTGAGTTACTGTGTAGTGCACTCAGAAATGAAATCACTGAACTTAAATCAAGTGTACTTACACAAAAACCAACGACAACTGAAGACAATGATCAGACAAAATACTTCACTGATGAAGATGAACTGGCACGGGAAACCGATTGGGTGTTCAAGAAATATAAACGATCTGCAAAGAAAAGGAAGGCAGAGTATTCACCAGAAATTGGACAAACAAAATCTAAAAATACACCAGTTAACCAATATAGAACTAAACAAAAGGAACACCAATCGCTGCTAATAAATGCTAGCAATAGGGAAAAGGTAAATGAAAAACCATCTAAAAAGCATTATACACCTCCACCCATAATTTCTTCTAGAATAGAAACCTTTAGCACTTTGTAAGGATCTTGTCAATAAAGTAACAAATAATGAATGTAAATATGTCTCTTATAACAATAATGTCTGGAAAATAAATGTTCCGGACAGTGACACATGTAGATCAGTTACTGCAGAACTAACAAATCAAAATATACAGTGGCATTCATATGAAGATAAAACCGTGAGACCTATAAAGGTAATGGCTAGAGGACTTCACTCATCGTGTGAGGAAAATGACATTATTCAGGATCTATCCAGCAAAGGCTTTAAGATATTGGAAGCTAAAAATATTATCAAAAAAGAAACAGTAGAAAATAGAAATGGTGAAGTCATTACACACAGAAGAGGTTTGTAATTGTTTATGCTTACTTTTCATAACGGGGAAGATATTAACCAAGTTTATGCCATTAAATCAATATTGGAAATAGGGGTAAAGATAGAGGCACTGAGGAGAAACGTAAATCTTATTCCACAGTGCAAGCGATGCCAAGCATTTGGCCATACCCAATGCTATTGCCAAAGAGATTATGCATGTGTGAAGTGTTCATTGTAAACACCCTACAAAAATATGTACTTTGAAGGTAGATCAAAACCCTTTTTTTTTTAAAAAAAAAAAAAAAAAGATCAAAACCCTAAATGTATTAACTGTAAAGGTGAGATCACCCTGCAAGTTATAGGAGTTGTCTGATAGCGAAGGAAAATCAGGAAAGACGAAATAGACAGATTGGTCATTGACAAAAAGATTATGCTAGAGCTATTTCTGAAAAGAAACACAGTGATGTCTTGGGTAGTGAACAAGCAAAAGTAGATGAAAATAACAAAGAGCAAAACACAAAAACATATACTGAAATTATTCAAAATAGAAGAAAAGATAAAGATAATTCAATGAAAGATATGTGGACATCTATTGTACTACGGTTAGACAGTAAAGATAAATCGATTAAAATTCTAACTGAAACAATAAATATGCTAAACATAAATTCTCAAAAATCAACCTCTTCAAAGAAGAAATGAATTATACTCTCCGTAATGGAAATTGGAATGCTAATGGTTTACTGAAACATTTATCCGAATTGGAATTTTTCTTGAAATAGACCAGAAAATAGACATCTGCTTTATCTCGGAGACTCGTTTTACAAAGCATTATTTTGTTAATATCCGTGGATTTGTTTGCTATCACAGTCCACAGCTAGCCAACAAGACTAGAGGAGGATCAGCTGTATTGATAAAAGAAAATATATTACATTGGGAGGAACCTGTGGTTGAAGAAGAAATGGTGCAAGTAACAACAGTCAGCAAACAAGCTAAGAAGAAACTGCTTAAAATTTCTGCAATGTAATGCCCTCCAAGACACTCGCTCTCCAAAGATGACTTTTAAAATCTCTCTAAAACATTGGGTTCATGTTTTGTTATTGGAGGAGATTATAATTCAAAACATACGCACTGGGGCTCTAAACTGATCACTACAAAAGGTAAATAGCTATATCATGCAGGACTTGAATATAAATGCACATTTCTTTCCTCTGGATCGCCAACTTACTGGCCCACAGATTCCCCAAAATTGCCTGATTTGATTGATTTCTTTTTCGCCAAGGGCATAAATTGTAATTATATTTCTGTTGAAAGTAACTACGATTTTTCATCTGATCATACGCCAGTTATTTTAACAGTCAATGAATCAATAATACAGAAATCAAAACTCCCAAGACTATGTACAAAAAAAAAAAAAAAAACAAACTGTGACAAGTTTAAACCAAAGTTGCAGATGTACTTGGACCTTAAAGCTCCACTTGAGACCAAGGAAGAGATTGATAGAGGAGTTGAACAATTCATTGCTGATATACAGCAAGCAGCAGAAGAAAGAACACCACCTCAAAGTCGAAACATTGGATCGGACACGAGTTACACAATGGAGATCAGAGAGCTGGTTTTACAATAAAACGCGCTCGAAGAAAGTGGCAGCAATCCAGATATCCTGAGGACAAAGTTAGATTTAACCGACTCAGTAACCAACTGAAAAAACGTATCAAGGAAATTAAAAATGAAGCGTTATGTAGATTTTTCAGCAATTTAACTGCTTATGAAAATACAAAATATTCACTTTGGAAAGCTGCTAAAAAAAATAAAATAAAAAGGCCTAAAATTCAAAATCCACCATTAAAGATGGAGAATGGAATGTGGGCCACAAACTCTATGCAGAAAGCGAATCTGTTTACTGAACAGCTAGCCGGTGTTTTTAGTCCTTTTTCAAAAAGCTCAGATTAGGAAAATATTAGTTCTCCCTATAAAAATGACAAAAAAGAAATTCAATTCTTGACCCTGAAAGAGCTTAAGAATATGATAAGGTATAACATAACAGCAAAGAAATCACCAGGATATGATCTTATAACTGGCCAAATAATGAAAGAGCTCCCAGATAAGGCTATCATAAGGCTGCAAAATATAATTAATTCTTGCTTTAAGGTGAAATATGTACCTCACCATTGGAAAATTGCGGAGGTAATACTGATACTAAAACCAGGAAAGCCCTCTTCCGATGTAACATCATACCGACCGATATCATTATTACCAGTCATGTCTAAGATTTTCGAAAAGCTGCTTTTAAGAAGGCTTGAACCGATCATTCGGGACAGACAACTGATTCCTTCACATCAGTTTTGGTTTAGACGTAGGTATTCTATTATAGATCAGATTCACCGCATCATCAACATAATTGAAAAAGCTCTTGAAGAGAAGAAAATATGTTCAGCTGTTTGTCTTGACGTCGCCCAGGCCTTTGATAAGTTTTGACACGAGGGCCTTGAATATAAACTACACAGGGATCTAGCAACTCACTACTTTGAGTTATTACAGCCATATATTAAAGGAAGGTACTTTTGAGTTCGTCATGGCTGTGAGTACTCAGAATTAAAGAGGATAACAGCAGATGTACTGCAAGGTAGTGTCCTTGGACCTGTGCTCTATTTGTTGTATACACGAGATATTCCAGAGGTTGATGATTCAATTGTTGCCACATTTGCTGATAACACCGCTATCCTTATTGTGTTTTCAACACAGATGCTTGTGTTGAAAATAAACTACAAAGTGCATTGGATAGGATAAGTACCTGGACAAAGTGCTGGCGAGTTAAACTGAATGAGACAAAATCAATGCATATAAACTTTACCAGTAGGAAGATTGCTACCCATCCATTGTTTATCAATGCTCAAGCTGTTCCTTACTCCAACAATGTCAAGTATTTTGGGATGACCCTGGATACAAATATCAAGTGGAAAGTCCATGTAAAGAAAAAGGTTGAAGAGCTTAGAATAAAATGTAGAAAACTTTACTGCCGGCTTGGACGTAACTCTGAGCTTTCAGTGCAGAATAAAATTTTAATATATAAACAAATATTGAAACCAGTATGGACATATGGCTTGCAATTGCGGGGTTGTACAAAACAGTCGAATATAAAATAATCCAATATTTCCAAAACAAAGTCTTGCAAGGAATAGTTAATTTCCAATGGTATAATCGTAACAGTGATTTAAATCGGAACTTGAACATCAGGCTTGTCACAGATGAAGTTAAAAAATGTGCAACTAGTCATAATCTACGGCTTCTTACGCATGAAAATTGTGATATGGAGGCAGTACTTGAAGTGACCGGCAACGTTCGCCGCCTCAAGAGGACTAAACCTCATGAACTGCTCCATTGATGTAAAGGAAGTTATTAATGTAATAGCTATCCTACAAATGTGACTTTGTTGTAGATGTAAACCATTAGTCAATTTTATAAAGATTGGTTATGAGTATTAAAAAAATGTATTTGTAGTAACACGTTCTACGTGGTTTTTTAAAGGTTAAATTTTAACAAGTATTATTTAGGCCATGTTTCCAATGTGTATTGGAATTTTGAATTAAAGTAATGTTAAAACCGCAAAATTGCCAAAAAGTATAAACAAAATTTAAACAAACTACATAGCGAATCCGATTGAATACTGCGTTGACATTGCACTTTTATGACAGAACAAGAAAACACTGTTGTTTAAAATGAGTCAGTTGTTGAAGAACATGACATTTTGTTGAAAGCAAAAAAAAAAAAAAAACTGCAACACATTAAAATAAAAGATGTGATTAATGTTAGTGGAAAAATTTCTTTTTCAAAAAACAATAAAAAGTAAAACTATTTGTGGCAAAATTCACATTTTAAAGATACGTTTGTGGGAATCGCAATAAATAATTTGTAAATGTGTGAAATTTGAACACGATCGATGAAGGGGATTGGACAGACAGACAGATATAAACACGTAGTATTTTTATATGTTATATGTTTGATCACCCATTTATTATCCATATAACGAAGCAGACATTACGTTTGTCATATGCAGTGACAGTGACATCTAGTGACAGTTACACGAACTACGTGCCTAATTGATATGCTCTCCGCCACACCGTGCTATATTGCACAGAACAATAGAGAAATGTATAAATAATTGAGATATGAAATCGTTTTAGAAAATAAATGCACATTTATGAAAATTTTAAACTATTTGAACCTATTTTTTGTTTGGATAAAATAGACTAATAATGGAGTTAATAAGTATTGGTTAGAACAAGCTTTTTACGATAATGGAGGAAGTTTAATATATTTCTTAAACGATAAAAAATATTACAGAGGAAGAACAATATTTTTAGAATTATTATAGAGAATGTAAAATATCTCTGTAGTGTTTGAGAAAGTTTTATCGAATTTTCTTATATATATATATATATATATATATATATATATATATATAAGGACTTTCTTGTAGAAGAAATTGATTTTTAAGTATATAAGTTATTAAATTATTTTAATCGCCTTTAAATTAATAAACTACAAATAGAAGGTAATATCGATTTATTCATTTTGTATGTACGAGAAGAAAACACTTTGATAGAACTTACTAAATCATAAATAATAAAAATATTTAAATTTATAATACACGATTAATTAATGACAAGAACTTTAAGTTTTATGATATTTGGTTTGAAAACTTGGAAGTATAAACTAATAAACTTAAATTTTACTGTGTTACATTAGAACTGGTATACAGGGAACTTTTATTGTATGAATAAATATTTGTAGTTACAAATTTTAATATAAATTTATCTGTGTTATCGAACCAGAAACTCGAGATTAAGTCGTATAGATTTTACTAGAGATAAAGTAAATAGAGATTTAATAGAAATAAATTAAATTTGTTTTATTCAAACTCATTGTGTAATATTAATACTAAAAGAAATATTTTTCTGAAATTTTTTGTTGGAATATATGTTAAAATAAGAAATGGGTTAATGAATTAATTTGTCCTTTTAAAATATTATAATATGTCTGTTATATTGTATGCTCCCTTGCGTGTCGTCTGTATCAAATTTTGATTAGATTATATTCAAACGTGTCTCCAAATATTTAATTAATAATAGCTTGAAACGTTCTGTATACTACAAAATCCGTTCAAAAACTTAAAAATAGCCACCACTATTTTTTTATTATTGCGCTAATAATTCCAATAGTTTTTTTTTTACCAGAAAGAAAGACCTGCCTTATTGAATCTACATATATGGGGTACCTGCAAGTTCGTCAAATCAAAACGGAATTCTCATGCCTCATACGTTTTTGTTTAAATGCTTTACAATAAAATAAAAACCGATGAAATGTCTGTAAAAAAATGTCGAAGAACAGGTTAAAGTGTCCTCTTGTGAATTCAGCATGGGTGACAAATAATTGTGTGTGTACCAAAACAGCTGATTGAAAAAAATACATTGTTGAAAATAATATTTAAATTATTACTGCAACCAAGACTTAAGTAATTATTGATCGAATTAGTTTTAAAAGTAGTAGAATCGTTAAGATAACCTAGGCCAGTTCTAATATGTAAATGTTATTAAATGGAAGACTCTGCTTTTAGGGAACTGCAGGCTTATGTAGTGTAAAATTCGGTTATAGTTGATTTCATTTGTGAATATTTCAATAAGGAATAATATTAGAATTCAGTAGTTTAATTTTATAGGTTATTGCTTTAAATACGAAAGTAGAACAATGGCCTATTGTATTATATAACCTAAGTAATGAAACTGAGAAAGGTCGAACCGGCCTACGAGTATAAGAAAATCACTATTTATTTTTTATTAAAAAGTCTGATTTCAACATTGTAATCATCGTTAAAATAAGCATTGGTCTTTTAGTCCTTTGGAATTACGAAAGTAAATTTGTCACACTGTTTTTTTAATGTTATTGAAAACTGGAAATGCTTAGTTTCAATCGTCTTAAATTCAACTCGTAAAGTTTAGGCCGTAAATATTAATCATACAAAATATAATGCAACTTTTCATACTGAAAACATTCTCCAGAAAAAATAAAATATTGAATGTTTTTGGAAAAGCGTTACTGATCGCTCTTACTCTGCCCTGCGCACATCTACATATAACCTGAAGAACTGGGTCAGTTATCGGCCACTAAAGCTATTACAAGTAAACACCCTTAAACATTATACGTCAGAAATCCCCCATCCCATCCTCTGCCAGCTGTTCATTATATAGGTGTTTTCACTGCACCTACAAGATTAACTGTCGCCCTACTTCAGTTTGACGGTAATGACTTCATTACCATATCGTTTATTACGTACCGCCTAACTTGTTTTGCTTCAAGACGCGACGTTTTTATTCAGCTTTTAGCAGTTGGCAAGCTTGTAATATCGTATTGTTTTTACTTCTCATTTTTGACTTCTATAATGTTTCTATAATGCTTCCTTGGTATCTATAATATAGTGTAGGCAGTTTGAACATTTCTGAAGTTAAGAAATTATTTCATAAATTGAAAAAAATCTACAATATATTTTACGTTTAATGATATATTACATTTATTTTTGTTTGAATGATCGACTCCGTCTGTGAACAATAACTGTGATCGCGTTGTGTATTGTTAAAAAAATATTTTGTATGAATTTAAGTTACGATGTTTCGTTAACCAATTAATTTATAATAACCAATTTGATTAATTATTTAATAAATATAATTTCGAAATATTTGGTGACGAATAAAAAATGTTACGCACTATCGCAAGATCGTTCATATTAAATGATAGTAAATGAAAGTCGTTGTAACATCGACAAATAAAATAATGTGCAAATTAATTGTCAAGAAGTACATATTTTTACTGACTTCAGTCTCTTTTAACTAAATTTCAGTGTGTGAAGCCTGGCTCGAATGTTGTAAAAAAAGTTACAGTAGATTCTACAATAAAATATTCGTTTGAAAGCTTTCCTGTTATCGATTTTCCGTTACCAACGTCATATGCCAACCTGCAATATTTTCAGTAGTTGTAAGTTCTAAATGTTACATAAACGTAGCTCTATATGCTTTGGACTTAAACGTTTTGTGTAGCTACTTCTGTTTTTTAAAATTTTTTTTTTTTTTTTTTTTTTTTTTTTATTTTTAATTATTACAACTAAGTTTTACACTTATCCAGCAATTTGTCTTTCACAATATTGTCACTGTGTTGGGAACACCATCCAGTGATGGAGTCCTATGATTGTGCAGGCACTCTTCATGTGGATTACACTAACATCCACTGATATCCAAGGGTCTTGTTCGCTTCAGGCGCCGCACGTCGTCTGCGTTATCCAGTAGACCAAGCATTTCTGAATTTTCATGTCTTTGCAATCTGTTCCTGTGCAAGATCGCATATCTCTGAATTTCCTCTGTGACAGAACTCATCCCAAGATCACGGTGAAGATCATCATTACGTACGAACCATGGTGCATTAGCCATATTCCGCAATGCTTTATTTTGGAACGTTTGAATCATTTTAACATTAGTTTTTAGAACAACCCCACAGCTGTATTCCATAGGTCCAAATTGGTTTTAATATTTGCTTATAAACTAGGAGTTTATTGTGAAGTTCTAAAGCAGATCTTCTACCAATCAGCCAATTCATTTTCCTGAATTTTATATTTAATTCTATAATTTTCTTTTTGACATGTTCTTTCCAATGAATCTTAGCATCTAGCGTCATTCCTAGGTATTTCGCTGTATTTTCCGAAGCTATTGAGTGACCATTTATTATAATATGTGTTGGGTTTATCTTTCTGTTAGTAAAATTTACATAGCTTGACTTAGATTCATTCAACTTTATTCTCCACTTATGCAACCAGATACTAACTCCATCAATAGCATTCTGAATTTTATGTTTTGTTTCTTCCCCACTATTCCCGACTGCCATAATTGCAGTGTCATCCGCAAATGTGGCAATGACTGTATCAGGGTCGTGAGGTATATCTCTTGTATACAACAGGTACAGAAGTGGTCCAAGAACACTTCCTTGTGGAACACCCGCTGCTATATTCCTTACCTCTGAGAATTCACCATCATACCTGATCCTGAAGCACCTCTCAGTCAAGTATGACTTCAATATTTGATAGAACTGGTTTGGCAAGTCTCTTTGTAGTTTATAGAGTAAGCCTTCGTGCCAGACTTTATCGAACGCCTGTGACACATCCAAGAACAGAGACGAGCAAACTTTACGTTCTTCAAGTGCTTTTTCTATAACATTTGTAATTCTGTGTACTTGGTCAATTGTTGAATGCTTGTCTCTAAACCCAAACTGATGCTGAGGTATTAGTTCCCTTTCTTTAATTATTGGTTTAAGACGTTTTATCAAAAGTTTTTCAAAAACTTTTGAAATAATCGGCAAAAGAGAAATGGGCCGATATGATGTTTTCTCCCTGAGGTCTTTTCCTGGCTTTGGTATCATGATGACTTCAGCAAATTTCCACTGCCTCGGAACATATCTGAGCCTGAATGAAGCATTTATCAGATGCAATAACTTCAGGATGGCCTTTCCTGGTAGTTCCTTTAATATTTTCCCAGTTATTAATTCATATCCAGGTGCTTTCTTGATGTTCAGGCTTCTAATTTCCTGTACAAGCTCATTGTATGTCACTTTACTGATATCAATAGAATCATTCTTTTCAATTGCTATTAAGTTTTCACCTCCCGATTGTGCTCCAAAAGGCACAAATATACCCTCTAAATGAGTAGCAAACATATCAGATTTTTCCTTGTTACTTCTTGCCCAAGTGTTGTCCGCTTTCCTTATTGGTGGAATATGAATTTTTGGTCTTTTAAAACTTTTAGTTGCTTTCCATAAATTAAAATCATTTTCCTTATCAGCCGACAGCCCTTCAAGAAATTTAGAGATGGATTCACTTTTAATTTGCTTCAATAGATTTTTAAGTTTATTGCTCAGTTGGTTTAGCTCTGATTTATATTGTGGTGCTCGGGTTATCTGCTACTTTTTGCGGATTTTTCTTTTCTTCTGTATTAATTCGCGAACTTCAATTGGATAAATAGTGTTACTTTTGTATTTGGTTCGGCATGGTGTGTTATTCCAAGCTGACTGTTGGATGCAATGAATGTAAGATTCGACTTCTTCTTCCACCTGTTCAGGAGTTTTGAGTGGTATCCGTAGTTCTATATGATTGCTCAGCTCATTTCTAAAGTCATCCCAATTTGTTTTAAAGTTTGTTAATTTAGGAGCTTCATCTTTTTGTATTATACTTCCGCTTATTGTCAGAATAACTGGTGAATGGTCAGAGGCTAACCCATAACCTTCACAGACATAGACATACTTATCTGATAGCCCCTTAACAATGAAAAAATCAATAAGGTCCGGGATCTTTCCAATATCTGACGGCCAATAAGTTGGAACACCAGTTGAGTAAAAATCACATTTAATTTCCATCCCTGACTCATATAAAGCTTTACCTTTTACAGTAGTCAATCGAGACCCCAATAGGTATTCTTTGCATTAAAATCACCACCTATTATGAAATGGTGTCCTATTGTTTTAAAAAGCTTTGCATAGTTTTCTTTTTTCAAATTATATCTAGGTGGACAGTATATAGATGAAATATTAAAATATTTGTTTCTAATATTCACCGTAACTGTTGTTACTTGCATTGTTTCCAGCTTTATTTCTGTACTTTCAAAATGTTTTATGTTGTTTTAATAACCACTGCAGAACCTCCTGGCTTTGTTTGAAGGATGATCAACATGGTATATACAAAATCCTTTAATCTTAAGGTGAGATTGATTAGTAAAGTGAGTTTCCGAAATCAGACAGATGTCAATTCTATCATTAATGAGGAACAATTCCAAATCCATGGCTTTCTGAACAAGACCATTAGCGTTCCAGGTAGCTATTCTTAAGGTTTGATTCATATTTTCACTTCTGCTTGTATTTATTCTTATTGCTTTCTAGCCTGCTTATTCTGTCGAATATTAATTTATTTGTATGCTTTTGTTCATCTAGCTTTTCCAATATGGTCTCCAGCTTCTTTTCTATTGTTACCATTTCTGTAACGCTTCTACTTAAAACTTTAGCATAGGTTGTCGAACCCCTACTGGGAGCATTAGTCAGAGTTTTAGCCCCGTCAGATTTTTGTTCTATGGGATCATTTGTGTTTCTTTGAATTTGACTTTTAATTCGTAACACCGCATTTCTGCGCATTTGCAATTCCTTGGCAACCTCACACCCACGATAATTTGCCGGATGTTTACCTTTACAATTTACACATTTTGGTAGGTTATTCTTACTCATCGTACATCCAGAAGTAATATGATTACCAGCACATTTCACGCACCTCGGTTCCCTCTGACAATATGCTTGAGTGTGGTTATAACCTTGACACCGCTTACATTGTGGAATCAGAGTGGAATTTCTTCTTAGGGGCTCAATTTTAACCACAATGTTAAGGATCGATTTTATATTATAAATGTTAGCAACTACCTCTTTTTTCAAAATTAACATAAACAAAGGTAACCCTCTCCTTTGTGTCACTATTTCGCCCTTGTCATTTTCAATTTTCTCTTTTTTAAGAATGTTGACTGCATCAACAATCTTGAGGCCTTGTTGTTTTAAATTCTCTATAATGTCATCCTTGTCACATGTTGAATGTAATCCTCTGGCCATAACTTTAATCGGCCTTTCATTTTTGTCCTCATACGAATACCACTGTATTTTGTCCTCTCTCAATTTTTGTGCTAAGGCTCTGTAACTGTTTGAATCGGGCATGTTAACTTTCCAGACATCATTGTTTAAAGCAATTACTTTATAATCCTGATCTGTAACAGATTTTAGTATTGTCTGCAAAGCACTGTGGCTTGTTAACCCGACAATATTTATTGGTGGAGGTTTTTGTTCTTTCATTGCACTTCTTTCTTTTTTAGATTGTTTTATCTCCTCTATCCTTGGTTGAGAGGGATCTACCTTCTCCCTGCTTTGCTGACGCTCTTGTATTTCAGGCGAGAATTCAGCTTTCCTTTTCTTGAAGGGTCTTCTTTTTTGAAGAATCCATTCCGTTTCCCGAGCTAATTCCTCTTCGTCCGTATGGTATTCACTTGATTCTACGTTAGCTAGATCCAATCTACTCTGGTGTGTTTCTTTAAGAAGACTGTTTTCCGTTTTAGGTCATTCATTTCTTTCCTCAGCTGATCAACAACATTAGCTAACTCTTTTAGCTTTTGCCGCAGATCCTCATTTTCTTTTAATAATCTATTATTTGTTTTCTCTGAATATACGTTTTCTTTTCTATTAGGTGATCTTGTCAAAATAGAACTTTTCTTAAATGGGTCATCATCATCCAGCAATAGTTGGCCCCCCCCAGAATCCATGGGGCCTACCTCCGAAGAGGGTGGAGTTTCCAGCAAGGCTGGTCTGCCACCTGGGGTATTACGATCCGTTTGTTTTTCCATTGCTATCATGATTATATGAGATTTTTTTACTGGAGGTTGTCTCCTCTAGATTCTTCCGCCCTCTCCGCTGTTGGGAATTCCTCATCCACCTTCGAGGCCGTTGATCATTTTTCACCTAGTAACCCTAGGCAGGGGCCCTTACAGGGTACTACCATCCGGAGCCAGATGGACCCTGGTTTTTTAACGAGGTTGTTACTCCTCCGGCTCCTCCTCCCCTTGGGGCCCGGGCTTGCCACCGGCATAGCGGAGTTTTTTTAAAAATAAACACTTTCATGATAAGAAAGTTTGCGCAGAATTTCATTCCCTACTGAAATAACACAAGCATTTGCATTTGCTAATAACACAAGCATTCTGTTTTGGTAATATATCTCTCCTATACTGCTTGTCACTGTAGCTTATCTTACATATAAATTAAAGCCACTTATCTTATTGTCGTTGCCAAGTTACGGTGCCCAGGAGTGTAATAAGTTTGTGCAAATCTGGAAACAATATTTAACACTTTTCACAAGCGTCTAAATCAATGAAACCAAAGACAAACAACTAGGATGTAAATGTACTTATATAGAATGTTGCAGATTTCTGTCCCTACTAATTAGATAGTCCTTATATCGACAAGTGAAAAAAAAATATACTGTTAGTTTCATAGATCATGTATATGTAATGATTATTTTTCCTTTAAACTCGTCATTTTATTTTTTCTGCCTAAAATCTAAATAACTCCAAAATGGAGGTAGATATCCATACCAAATTAGCATATAACTTTTTGAACATTTTATACACCTTTGTTTACAATTTATTACGAACTTTTGGGATGCATGAAAATAGTCCACATAGACGTTGGTCCAAACCTTTTTTAGACGTTAATACATAGACGTTAACACATAGACGTTAATACACTTTTAAAAGATGGTCCAAGCTTCGATTAGAAAATAGTCCACATAGACAATACTCCAAACCTCGATGTTAATACACTTTTAGAAGACGGTCCAAACTTCGATTACAAAAAAGTCCACATAGACGATGGTCCAAAATTGGTAGGTGTTAAATTAATGTTTAGGTGCGAATAATAAATGTTTAAATTATTTTAAACGCCGTCATACTACTTACCCAGTTCAACTTAGTTATTTAGTATTTAAGTTTAATTGTACAACAGCGATGTATTATTCGTTTATTACATTACAGCTCGTAGATACTAGCTGTTACCCGTTGCGGCTTTGCCTGCAATTATAATGTAGGCAATAAAATTTATAGTCGATTTTCAAAATCAGAATAGGTCATTTCATTTTAATATATTTCTATTTACAATATTATAAGATTTATGGCTTTCGGTCAAGAAATATACATTTTTGCTACTCGATACTCTAAAACGGGGTCCTGTCATATTTTAATAAAATACAGTATTATTAAAAAGTCACTATTATACAATTAAACTGGAATAGTATTGTGTTTATCTCAGGTACCTAAACCGTGTTCATACCAAATTTAATCTCAATTGGTCCAGTAGTTAAAGTGTGATTGAATAACAAACAAATAAACAAAAACAAACTTTCAGAAATATAATATGATTACCTGTTACCCGTCACGGCTTTGCCCGCAATCGTAATATACATTAAAGATCACGCATCACCGTGTTAGGACCAACAACCGTGTCAGTTAGGTTATGGTGAATTTCTTTTTTAAAATAAAGGTTTTTTTAACGCACCAACGTGTTACTTAAGTTATGAAGTACTCTTTAAAAAAAATTATGGCTTTTTTCCTGCATCACCGTATTAGGCCCAACAACCGTGTCAGTTAGGTTCTGAAGTACTCTTTTTTAAAAAAATAAATAAAGGTTTTTTTAATGCATCACCGTGTTAGGCCTAACCACCGTGTCAGTTAGGATATGTAGTATTCTTTAAAAAAATATAAAGGTTTTTTTACGTATCACCGTGATAGGCCCAACAACCGTGTCAGGATATATAGTAGGCTATTTTTTAAAAAAATATAAAGGTTTTTTCACGCATCACCTTGTTAGGCCTAACAACCGTGTCAGTTTGGTTATGCAGTATTCTTTTTAAAAATGGGTTTCTTATCACCCAAAACCCGTGTTAGACGTATTTTTATTGTTTTACCGATTTACAACACGTTACTGATTTTCATCGGGTAGCAATTTTGAGGTTATGTTGGTCACTTTTATTTTCGATTTTTATCGTACTTCTCGTGCTTTCATATTTTGGATTCTTGCTTTTGGGCACATAATAAAGCATTTTAGTAACAAAAATATCGAAAAATAAGGATATGCTACACTGCATATTTACCATTTTTTCATATAATGTAATTACACAAATATATATACTACCATATAATTGGCACTGTGTGTAGGGATTTTTTACATTTAATATTGAAAATTCAACACAAAGTAACAAATTAAAGTCAGTTTTGAAAAAAATTCAACTAAAATATTTAAAATGTTACATTAAAAGCAATAATTTTGCAATAAATAAAACACAGATTAAGATTCTTAAAATAGGATTGAATCTATGTTCATCTCAGGTACCTAAATATCAGGTCCAGTAAATAATAACAGTTAACACATGCCACAAAACTAAAAACTAATAATTATTTTGGACTGATAAGTAGTATAATGACGTTTTGTAAAACGGGAATAGGCCTATGTGTATCTCAGATACTTAAACCATATTCGTACCAAATTTCATCTCAATTGGTCCAGTGGTTAAAGCGTGATTGAATAACAAACAAACAAACAAACTTTCAGAAATATAATATAAATTAGATTAGTAGATGATGTTAATACAATCTCGATGTTAATACACCTTGATATAAATCCACCTAGAAAATGGTCCAAAACTAGATGTTAGGTAAACACCATGAGGTAAATCTATTTTGAAAATGGACTTTCTTCTAAAAGTGTATTAATAACGAGGATTGGACCATCGTCTATGCGGACTTTGTTCTAACATCCCGAACTTTTAATATATTCAATATAATCGTTTTCAAATAGAATTTACTTTGAAAACTTTTTGCCGTCAACCTTTTTTAAGTTGTTAATCATTAAGTACCAGTCAGATAGGTGGAAGTTATCTATTGTGAAAGGAGAAATTTTGAAATAAAAATTAGAACAGTCCTTAGGAAGAATGTTAGGAAGACGCGAAGTAATCTAGAAATTGAAAAGATATTGACTCGTGAAGACGTCGTCTGATTTATTAAATCTTAAGTATTTTATAGAGCCAGAACAAAAGAAGGAAATGAGAAAAGAAAAAAGATGAAAAAGTTATTCTGTTAGTAATAACTAACAGAAGTTATTACTTAAAAACTGAAGTAATCATTGTTCATTGTTATTTGTATTGATCCATTTATACTACTGACATTATTACTAAATTTAAATTATTTATAACTCATATTTAAAACAAATAGACACACATTACGTAATATGCAAATATAAAAAAAAAATAGTCACGTACAATATGTCCAACTGTTATTGTTCTAATTATCCAAACTGTTAACGCTCTAATTATTGTGATGTTGGGCTGGGCATGTGGAACAACGGTGATCGTTAATAATGTAAATATTTATTAATGAGTCTGCAAAAGATATATTCAAGTGTAAACACTCTAAACAATTTTGTGCTAGACTGGTAGGGTATGTTATTTGTCGTTGATTTTATATATAAAATACCCCTACACTCAGTATCAGGGGAATTATTATTCCCAACGAAGATAAAGCTAAATACCTTGGAATTATTGTGGACTCTAGACTTAACTGGAGAGATCATATCAGGACAAAAAGGGCCCAACTGGGTTTGAAGTATTAACAGTACTACTGGCTTATGGGAAGAAATTCCAATATCAATAGATAATAAGATTTTGATATATAATCAGATCTTGAACTTGTTTGGCTGTACGGAATGAGGCTGTGGGGTTGTCTAAAGAAGCTAATATCAGAACTATACAGACATTCCAAAATAAGGTTTTAAGAAATATGGTGAATGCTCCATGGTACGTTCGTAACCAGGATATCCATGGAGACCTTAGCATTCCAACAGTGGAAGAAGAAATAAAAAAATATGCATGCAAGCATGAAAAGAGACTGCAGCAACATGTTAACAGTGAAGCTAGGCAACTGCTAAACAATCGGAACTTGGTTCGATGATTGAAGAGACTTGAACCTTTTGAGCTGGTGTAAAGCAGTGTTAGGGATTGTTTAAAGTAGTAATTCAAAGAAGCAAAACTTAAGCTATCAATGGATGGACTAAGTTGATAAATTATTTGTAGATGTATTTATTAGAGTAAAATTATTTGTTGGTCTTAGACCAGTTGTAATTCTAAAATAAATAAATAACATAAAAAATTATATATAAATTTATAAATGTAAAAAAACGTTCATTAGCGGGTTTTGAACTCACGGCTTTTAGTTTCACAAAGAAAAATCATAGCAGGAATGCACAAACAAATAATCAGTTCACAGATTTAAATTCGATTCAGAAATACTAATAAATTGTACACGTCAATTACAAATTGATAAATTGATAATTGTTGATAAGTTACAAGAGGGCGTTAGGCTTTCTCTACATGTTATTTGTACTATTGAGAGTTTGTATTTTTCCCTGTACAATTCAAGGTGCGCAGATCAGAGACGCAGCAGACTGACCGGTGCTTTACCCACATCGGTCACTAGAACTATTTCTATTTGCAGATGGATCTAAGTAGAATGACAGTGGCTTGTTACGCTTGACAATAAAGTTTTGTAAAAATAATTGGTAACAACAGAATATTGCTTTCGTCACTAACTAAACAAATTTAGCGTCTATAAGTAATACATAAACAAAGATATGTCATTGGTGAATAACTGTTAATGATATTTTATTGGTTTATTGTCTGTGATTTTGATAATATGTAATATATAGTTATATATCATGCAAAATTATGCTGTGATAATGTGTTTCGTTTTGAAAATATTAGAGCTAGTTGTATAAAAAGCTAGTAGCTTTTAATTTAAGAATAATTTTCGTCCAACTATACACACTACACAAATAGTTCAGGGGATGAGATGCCAGACGTATCTTTACAGCGAAGTAGTCGAGCAAATAATTCAGAAAAATTGAAAGATGGAGAACTTGTACAAGTGTACAAGATGAAAATTTTTATCAAAATTGTTGAGATGTGAGAAATAAAACGTGTGAGTGAATAAATCACTACAAAACAATGTTTTGGTATAAGACCAAAGAAGGAATTATTTTGCCCCAGAAACCCAACAAAACCACCAGCACGAAGTAGTACGTGTAACAAATAAGTTTTATTGTGCACTAGTTATAAGTGAGATTAATAGAAAGCAAGTGTTTCTTATATAAAGTGTGTGAATTCTTCTCCCACGGCAAAAGAGAGTACTAGGTTTCCGAACAGTAGTTACGGCTCATTAATAAATTTGAAAAAACAAAACAAATACTGGCGGTTTGATTTGATGATTTTATTTTTGGCAAACTAAACCATTTGTACATCAATATAAAGATAAACAGTATAAACTTACAGAAAATTTAAAAGTTCAAAAACACCTTACATCTCAAAATTTCATTTTACGAGATGTTGATTTCAAACCGATTTTCATTTTTGTTTATATATGCGTATAATATTAGGAAAAATACTTTATGGACAAAATGTTACTTTTCAGCATCCTACAAAACAATGCTTTGAATGCAAATAAGTTTTTAAAATGTTTTTACATTATTTAATACTTTTCTAGTGCAATATTAAAGTCGACGATTAAAATGGTAGATATTAGGTTTCACAATCGCACATGAATGCACATTTTCATTTAATATTCTTTTGATCTGTCACAGTAATGTTTTACAGATAATTTTTAACCGAGCGGTTCGGTAGATTGAACCGTTCAGTATTTTGAACCGTTATCAATAATAAACGTTCAATTTAACTTCATACTGTGTTTATTGAACCGATTTGTATAACTTAATCGTTAAATATGTTCAATGATAGTATATGTAACCCTACACAACTAAAACAGAACACTTTTAACCGGTCTTAACTACCGGTCTTTTAACTACTTATATTTGAAAAGTATACTTAAACTTAACAGTATACTACATTGAATTGCTCCGGTATATTGAACCAATCAGTACATTGAACTGTCCCTTAAAATTGAACCAATTATATTTCGTCATTATACTTAACGACATACTATATTGAATTGATCCGGTATATTGAACCACTCAGTACATTGAACTGTTCCTTAAAGACGAACAACTTATACTTGAATAGTATACTTAACGGTATACTACTCAGATATTGAACCACTCAGTATACTGAACCTTCTTGTATGAACCACTTATAATTAAAGTGTTCATTTAACTGCGTATTACACTGCACCGCTCAATATATTGAACCATATTGAACCACTGAGTGGATTCGTGTTAAATCATTGTTGACCTACATTTCTTGTTGGAATACTCGCAACTGTTGCTGAGATAAATACGAGGAACTTATAACGCTAAGAAGACATTAAATAATCAAATCTTCACTGACAAGGAATCTCACAAGCCTTGCGACCTACTATTGGTATCTCTAAAGCTCACTAGTGAAACGCTCCTAAAACAATTTTTTGATTTTAAGTCTAACAAAAAATCATTATTAAGCTATATAACAATATGAGTGACCATCAAAGTGTCCAATTGTCCATCGTTGAATTGTGTTACATTTCACTAAATTAACAAGCCAAAACAACAACAACAACAAAAACAACAACAATAATAATAATAATAATAATAATAATAATAATAATAATAATAATAATAATAATAATAATAATAATAATAATAATAATAATAATAATAATAATAATAATAATAATAATAATAATAAAATAATAATAATAATAATTTAGTTACATAAGTCACAATAATAAAAAACAACTACACCTTATGTACAAGAATGTGCAAACTAAAAACGTTTAGAACAGCGTAACCAAAACTTTTCAAAGTTTAAAAAATGTTTACTGCAGGTCAACCTAAGTAAGTCTTCCTAAGTTAAGGAATCAAACTAGTATTTAACAAATTAAAAACTTAAGGCAGTGTTTTTAACTTAAAAATCAGTAACTTAATTGTACTTTAAACAAACACAGAGCTGTTTGACACTTATATGTACATGCTATTAATTAATATCCCCCCACCAATTAATAACAGAGCACCTAATTATTTCCTTTCAAATAACAAACAACACAAATGATTTTGACAGTATATGTTTTAATGACAATCATAGAGGTCCATATAAAGTTGCAATTAAATAAGTGAAGCATTCAGTTAAAAAACGATATCATTTATTATAATTAAAATATGTTTTGTGTATTAAATGTGCATTAATGTTAAACAAATTACTTCTTTACCCCAATTGAACATGGTTTGTTGGATAGTTTTAAAGAAATGCAAAACGCTGAAATTCAAAGCGATATCTACAAAGCAAAATTAACAGATTTTAAGAAATGCAGTAAATTTTCCGGTTTTCGAAGCGAAGCGTTTTAATGTTAGCTTTGGCGGGAGAAGTGATTAGAAAAAATTCTGCTGAACGAAGATTGTAAACGAAATATGGAACACACGATCGAACGAATTTCGTCTCTCTATTTCTGTCACTTTCTTTTTCTTCTTCCTTTTCGATAACAGTAAACTCGTATTGTATGAAAACGTTGTTTTGCTTTGGTTTCGGTATTTTTCCTTAGTTAAAGAACATGTGCACGTTGTAAACGTTTATAATGCATTCGAAATTAGTATAAACGTTGTTAATATTGCTACTTGTAACAACAAACCTAAAACGTATTATAGCCTACCACCTGTTCAATGGAAAGGCTATAAAACAATCGATCTTTTGCTATAACTACAATAAATAATATCTATAAACCAAGTTAACATACTTATTTATTTAAACAAAACTAATTATATATATTAAATATATATATATATAATTTTTTGTCTGTTAAACGTCCGACTATTGTGCACACTTGGGCTAATGCAGACGATGGGATGATTTATAGCGTATGAAAATGTCAAGCCCTGTCCGGGAATCAAACCCGGATCCTAGGGGTGAAAGCCTAGTCCGCTATCAACTAGGACACCGAGGCGGCTAAAATATGAATACAAACTACCTAAATATAGGCTACATATACTTCGCTTCTGTCGGTAGCTCTTTGATTTCAACACGTGTATATTATTTGCGTTAACTAATTCTTGAAACAGATATTTTTTAAAAGATTGTGTTCGTTTAAGCATTTAAGGACTGCATTTGAGCCTAAGCTAATTAAAATCTCTGGAAAAACTGATATTTAAATACAATACCAAAGTTTTGTTAATAGCTTGGAAACAAACATTTTAAAAAATTAAAACGATAATCGAAAGTTTAAGCAAAACATGACATATTAAACAAAAAAATACGGTCATTTATTTCGATGTTAGCGTTGAAGGAGCCAAAACGTACTTTTTTGATTTTGGGAAAATGTATATAGCCATATAGGCTTAAATATCAAGACTTGTTTATATAAGAATAATATTTATATGCCTACAATAGCGAGGAAATGAGAAAACGTAAATCATTTTAGTCACGCTGTTCAAGAATATTGTACTATTTATGAAATATTACATCAATACTAAGCAAAGCATAATAATAACTGTAACAATGTTTTCAAGAATAAAACCTGCACTCGGTAAGTATGCCTCAACTTTACCGTACGATTCCCTAATGTCCAAATACACGCTTATCACATAGTAAAAAAAATCCTGTAACTTCCAATCAATTTCATGTAAAATCGAGTCCAAGGTAACGTTTTGAAACTTCTCCATTAACACCTTATATTCATAATATGAACTGGCACTTTTGCAGGTCGGCTTCTCTGTTGTACTGCTTTCGTACGCCACTTCCGTACTAATCACTGTCTTCTGAACTTCATCTGTAACATTCTGTAAGTCTACCGTTAAATTTCGGTATGTAACATTTTTTGCATATATTGTTGAAGAATTTCCATGAATAATATTCCTTAAAGTTGTCGTTGTAACACTTCCGATTGTAACGTTCTGCAAGTCTCTTGTTGCGGGAGCTCCGGAAATTATACAAAACATAAACACTGCCATCACAATCACAGATAACATTTTCCATTTGACAAACGTCATTTTCTGTAATTGTATTGTTATTCTTGGCTTCCATTCCGGGCATATGTCACAACTGATTATTTTACTGACGAGGACATTAATGTTCTAATTAAACTGATGTTAGAAGATAACTGAGACTAGTTTTTTTAAGAAATTGTTGGCATTGTTTGATTGTAAAATAATTGTTTCACAGTGATTGAATAAAATAAAATGGTACAACCAATAAGAAGCTCAGTCATGAACGCGTGTAATCAGCTTCTGATACAATTCCCTCAAATTAGTCCATTAAGTCAGCTCTGTTCATCTGTAGAATGTTATAGAAATCCCTAGAGGATATGTCTAAAGAACATAAATATTCCTGAGAATTTATGGTAATTTGTCATCATAAAATCTGGACAAATATTTTGGGATTGCTTCTAAAACATTTTTTTTACGAAAACAACACAACAAACAGGAAGTTGTTGTTCTGTTGTTTTGTTGTAATATTGTTTTGGATGTTTACTTCTTTCCCATTTGAGGTAAAAGCTATAGTCTAAATATAACAACGCTTGAATATAATATACTGAATAATTCTTATCTAGACAGACGAAGTCTGGTCGCTACTGACGGAGGAAATGTCCAGACCATTGGTCCAGACCATGTTTGGACGCTACTGACGGAGGAAATACCCAGATTACGGAGGAAATTGTCTGGCCACTACTGACGGAGGAAATACCCAGACCAGGTCAGGTGATCACTGATGAAGGAAGTGTCCAGACATGTCTAGTCGCCATTGACTGAGAAAATTTCTAGACCACGTCAGGTTACCACTGATGGAGGACATTTCTAGACTAAAGTAGTCGCTACTGACGGAGAAAATGACCGGGCCATGTTTGGTCGCTACTGACGGAGGAATGTTGAGACCATGTCTGGTTACCACTGACAAAGGAAATATCCAGACATGTTTGGTCGTCACTGACAAAGGAAATGTCCAGACATGTCTGATTATCACTATCGGAGGAAATACCTAGAATGTAACTGGTCCCTACTGATGGATGAAATGTCTGATCACCAATGACGTAGGTCACCACTGACAGAGGGAATGTCACTAGAAACTCTGTATAAACTCTATGCATTGAATTTGCAATCTACTATTGCAGTTTAGATTATTAAGTGAAAATACTAAACATATCATAAAATTATGGCGGAACAGCTGTTTGAAAAATAAAAAATTGAGTCACACAGCTGCCTCGCTCATGTGATAAAACCAATTCCCAAAAAGTAATTATATCAAAATAATTATTTACCTCACACCTTCCTGAAAATCTATTTTCACCTTTAAAATCATTTTATGGAGCAATTTAAATTTTCAATTTACACTGAACTTACGAAATTGAACCCTAACTGAAGTGAAATTCATGATGATTACGATGATAAAATTATATTTTCAAAAACGCTTAAATAAGAATTTATTAATCTTTTTATTAGAAATGGTTGCCATTTTGAAACTGATGAACGAATTAATTTACGTTATGCATTTGTCCAAACTATTACCGAAATATATTTGTGTGGCAAGATTGAATAAATATGAGATGGCTAAAGCGCCAGTATTCATTTGGAGAATATCGAGATTGGAATTAAATTAAAACTGTGTGTGTGTGTGTGTGTGAGAGAGAGAGAGAGAGAGAGAGAGAGAGAGAGAGAGAGAGAGAGAGAGAGAGAGAGAGAGAGAGAGAGAGAGAGAGAGCTTTTGAAGTCATATCGGTTTTATTTCGTAATCACTCTTCTGTGTTTTTAATGTTTCCAGTACCTCATTTCCATGCTGTCAAGAGTTAGAAAACTTCAATTGATCTAGTCTAACTGTAAATATAGCTAATGGGATTTTACTAAATTAATCAAACTTAAAACGATGCATAACTTATTGGTATTGCGTAAATGGTTTAATCGTAACCATAATAACGACTGGGATCTTCACATTCCAAAAGCTGACGAAATAGAAAAATCTGTTGGCAAACCTGAAGCCAAACTGTGGTGACTTACCGACACGATTGCATTTCCGTCTTCCATTGCTCAATATTGTGAAATTTATTTCGAATATTGAGAAGAATTAATACTCTGAGTTTGAATAAATACTTAATCATTGATTATGTATGAGGTGTGAAAAGCGAAATCAGTTAACTGAGTGATAAATCATAATTTACAAAAACTCAGTAAAATGATTGTCTGAAAATAATACTTGATAGCATAAGTAGAAGTTTTACAATTTTAAATCGCTTACAACGATTTTGATTAGGTTTCGCCTAAATGTGGTTTTTCAGTACTTAAACAAAATGTACGGTTTCGCTTTGTCCCTGAAAGTTTTGTTTAAAAGTTATGATTTAAAATACCCAGAAAATTACCACAACTTTTCAAAATCGGGCCATCAGATGTTTTCTAAGTGTTTTCGTATAAACCTGCTCTTAAATTTAGCTTATCGACTTTTAAATTAAGGAAATTGTTTTTTTAATGAAATCCTGATTACGAACATCCAACATTAGTACAATTTCTTGTTACTGTTATTTTTTAGTTGTAATCAGTTGGGTATAGTATAGAAACCATACTCTACGTTTTAAGACTGTGTATCAAGTACAGTATTTTGGTTTTATGTTATACCAAAAGAACGAGAGTTGATCCACACACTTGAAAAATCGTGTATTGTTTGTATATACACAAATGATAACCGAAGTCAGATTAGACAAAAATAATAACACCAATTAAGTAACAACGATAATTTTCTGTAATATTTTAGCATAAGTTTTTGTGTTTTATACATAGAAGCAAGAAATAAAATAAAATGTAATATTAAAATCGTTTATTTAATATTTAGTTTAAGTAGCGGTTGAATACAGATCGACCAAAGACAAAACTCATGTATTGGTATACAGGAGGAAAACCGAAAGTGATAATATATACTAAATATAAAAAATTTAAAATCTAATAATAAAGAATTGTTTTTTTAATTGCTACGTAACTAAATAACACATTTAAAGAAAATTTAATAATAATATAAAAACTTGTGTTCGTCATTCTTACCAATTTTTAAAGAAATCATTTTTGTTTTCATTTATGTTCCTTACATTAATTAATTCAATATTTTAATAATAATAAGTAACATTCATGAAATTGTAAAGTTGTTTTTTGGTGTTTAATAATAACAATAACTGGTATTCACACACTAAAAAAAAAAAAAAATGTCATGTAAATATTAATTTGGCGCTTGACATATATGTCGGTCTTCATGAGTGCGACGTTAAACAAACTTATTCTGTTCAACAGTAACTGTTTTTCTTCTGGGTTCTGTTTAATTCTGCCAAATTTTCTATGGATACAGAATCCACTTCGTGTTGAATTAGTGTGCATTTCGGTTTAAATGATGTCGATAATATATGCTCTTGATTTTCAATTTTCTTAAACGAAACTGATACTGTTTGTGTGCATTTCTATTTATTTCTTAATTCTTCATTCCAGCTTACTGGAATTAACAGAAACACACAAACTTTAGGCAATATTCAAGCTGCCTGATTGTTTTAGATGTTAGTTTGAGGACTCTTGTATAGCACACTGCGGTTATATCAAACGGGTTACTTTCCTGAATGCCCATAGTTTGTGCAGGAGTTGTTAAAGTTAGTTTTGCATTTGCCCACTGGAGTACACTGACGGAATAGTTTGCAGTATTTGCTTGCCAAATCGTATTTGTTTTTCTATGTGAATTCTGAGAAATTAATTTTCATTATAACAATTAACAATATCTTTATATAATATCTTGTAGTTTACTGTTAACAATTATAAAACAATTTTTTTATTTTGCCTAAAATATTTTAACATCCAATTGTACTTTGCAAATTAAAGAACTGTTCATTTTTTATTAGTTATGTTACATTTTGTATGTTCAGTATTGCAAGTTTGGTTTCCCTCCCGTGTTAAACAGCTGTGGCTAGTTAAGCTGTATCTCCCTACAATTTTTTTTAAGAAACACTGAAATATTTTTTATTATTTCGTTATATAACAATGTGAATAAAATTATTTGCCACAAATGTATCTTAAACTTTGAAAATATAATAACGTTACAAAATTATAGTAGTTAAATCACAAAAAAGCTTATGCAAATAATCTTCCAACATTCAAATAACTATCTTGAAACTTGGAAAAAAGTTCCATTCCCTTAGATGAAATTTCTTTAAATTTTGTGTAAGCACTTTCGAACTTGGAACTTGCATCCGGAAATTTGGTTTTTATATTTTCAAAAAACTTGTTCTGCAATTCTTCGAATTTTTTCTGTAAGCCTTCAAATTTTGTCTTTAAAACGTCAAACTTCGGTTTGAAGTCATCATACTTTGATTTTAACGATTCGAAACGTTTTTTCAGCAATTCAAATTTCGGCTTAATTTCTTCAAAAACGGATTTCAAAGCCGTTATCTTGGGCCCTAAGTTGTTAAACATGGTCTTCAACGCTTCAACCAAGGACTCTAAATTATGCAGCTCGGAGGTAATTTGGGCTACTTCCGAGTTGTGGGCCGATCCGTACGTCACGCACGAAAAAAACAACACAAACACAATCAACATTTTCCATCCGACAACCAACATTTTCGAAAACGAAATATAAGATTAAACTCCGTGTAGGGCTGAAGAGCAACAGTTCACTGTTATAATTAATTGTGATAATGAGCGAGCAAATGGTTTTAATTGCGATGTCGTTAGGCGATTATACAAATTAGTTTGACATTTTTTCATTTGTAAACATCGAAGTCGTGACCCCCGGAAAAGATTCAAGCTTGAGTGAATAAGTGAGATGCGCGCGCAGCGTATATTATTCAACGCCTATACCATTGTGATTCACATACTTACTCATCAGCTGAATAGTATGTGTGTAACATTAGAATTACATATAATCACGGCACGCAGCTGTCTCGCTGGCGTGATAGTAGCGAATAACTAACAATAATATTTTTTTTATACATTATTTTTGAAAATATGATTTAACAATCTTAATCATCATTTAAAATCTGCATATAATGATTTATTTATGTGAAAGTATTTGTTATATTCAAATTGCATTGAAAACGCCAAAGTTTAAGGTTCATTGATGTATTTCAAAGGAATTTCAAATTACAAAGTTAATTTAAGCAAGTTAAAATGCACATTTCGAAGTTGAAATCAGATTTTCGAAAGTTATGATTACAATTTAGGACGGCCGCCACTTCTAAACAGATTTTGCTGTTAGTCCGAACTGTCATCAAACTTAAATGTGTGTGATAAACATACATTAGCATTTTAAACAATAATTACTACTGTGACACCATATTTTCAAAAAATGTAACATGAACATTTATTTTGTTAACATTTATTTAAGATTCGAAGTGACCGTAATTTTGAAAGTGTTAACGAATTTCGCTAACAAATTTCTCCAAGCTATTGTTCGAATCGATTCTCGTGGCAAGTTTGAATGAAATCATATCAAAAGTTCTTATGTACCTATAAACACCTACAAATGAAAATTCGTTTTAGTAAATCAAATCACCTGTTCGTAAAAGTTCTGTCTAACTTTACTCTTTTACTCTGCGAAGTATTTGCCTAACCTAGTTTGACGATAGTGAAAGATGACCATTTTCAAGTTCCTAACATAAACAGAGTAAAATTATTA
The DNA here is from genome assembly GCA_022606455.1 of Callitettix versicolor. NCBI lineage: Eukaryota > Metazoa > Arthropoda > Insecta > Hemiptera > Cercopidae > Callitettix > Callitettix versicolor. The sequence goes on from CM040190.1 coordinate 70,474,296, forward strand.
TGAATGAATGCTTCAGCATTACTTTCCGCCAAGCCACACCCACACACCCACACACACACACACACAAACGTAAATTGTCATTCATATATATATATCCGGCGGAAGCAGCTGAAGTGAGCAGCTGATGGGCTTAGCGACCCCACCATACCTCTAGCTCATTCTACTCTCACTCATTTACTCCACATACACACAACACACACACACACACACACACACACACACATACGCGCACACACACACACTCTCACACAAACACGTACACATCCGCAGGGGGGTGCAGACTAGCTGCACCTAGTGAGAGGACCTAGACGAACCTCGCGGCACCCGAGTCTAACACACACTTACACTTACAGCACTACACTTACGATTTAAACACTTTATACACACACACGCACATTTAGGGATTTGCTGTTCTTGTTCCGTTATGTCTGGGAGTGGCAATACTGCTTGGTTTCCTTTGGCGGGGCCAAGTAAGTGGAACCTGATGTGTGCCTTGCACTGCCGAGGACCGCTAATGTGACAAGTGCTGGGACCGAGCAGCCTATAGGCGCCTGGCAAGCACATGGATGTTGAATAATGGGTGTCGGAGCCTGTAATTGGGTCTATCGATACAAATGGTTGCATTCTGTGAGTACGTAGAGGGCAGCTGTCATTGGTACTTGGTTTTGGGGAACCCTAACGTTGTATCGGAACCCATTCCTAAGATTCTGGAGTACTTCGGCTCCAGGATATTGGAGGTCCCCCCCAATTTATTGGGGATTCTCGCTTTAGTTCGAGTATCCTGGGCTACTGGTGACGTTTGGGTGCACCCTGTACCATTTGTTCGAGATATCAACATTCGTGGAATCGCTCGGTAACGAAATTATGGAAACTAAATCAAAACAAAACGCCAAAAATTCGTTAAAGGGGCCTCGTTCGACTACGTCGAACAGGTCTGTTGATAGTAATGGGAGTTGTGAAAATCTGGAGAAGATGGAGATGAGTGCTGTACCTCTTCAGCTACCATCGCCAAGATTTTTAATATTTAAAAATTCTGAGGAAGGTTCGGACCTGTCTAAGGTATCGCCCTTCCTCATTAACAAAGCTATAGTGGGAAGAGCAGGTCCCGTAGCTTTTATTAAGAAGCTACAAAACGGGACGCTGTTAGTGCAAACAAGCTCTGCTTGTCGCTCTTAAAAATGACCACCTTTTTTGATAAAATAAATGTTACCGTGGAACCACACAGATCATTGAATTCCGCTAAAGGAGTGGTAACCTGCAGGGATCTCCTCCATTTAGACCTGGAGGAGATAAAGTCGGAATTAGCATTGGAGTCGGTAACAGACGTACAGCGGATTCTGAGGAACGAGAACGGGAAAAAAGTTTCAACTGCGTCCCTCATATTGACTTTTGGAAAGCCTGTTATCCCGGAATATATATTTACTGGGTATCAACGGCTTTCTGTTCGTCCTTACGTGCCAAACACAAAACGATGCTTTAAGTGTCAGGGTTTTGGACACGTGAGTTCTGCATGTAGAAGGCCCGAAATATGTGGTAATTGTAGTTCCAATAGCCATAATAGTGACAATTGCTCGGATTACCCAAAGTGTTCCAATTGTGGTGGGGATCATCCGGCTCGTTCCTTTAACTGTCCAAAGTTTAAGGACGAGAAAGCAATTATGGCTAAGGATAAAGTCTCATTTTCAGAGGCGAAGAAAACATTCAAGAGCTCCAGAATAAATATTGAGGGAAAATCTTTTGCCGCTGTCGCGTCTAGCAGCAAGGCCTCTTGCTATGAAGAGCTGACAAAAACCGTTAAAGTTTTAACCGAACAAGTAGCTCAACTCTTATCTCTGTTTTCTTCTGGTAATACTCCAGTTCCTATTATTAAAACATCTTCTTTCACTGTAGACAACATTTCGAAAGATATTAAGTCAACTGCCGCTAAAACTCAAGCTTCAAAGTCACTTGTGACTAAAACTTCAAAACCTGCAAGTCCCGAAGTAATTCCATCAGCTTCGAACTTGGGGACCCGAACCAAGTCACAAGTGCTAAAGCCTGCTTCGAAAAACGTTTCTCCTGGTCTCGCTTATTTTCAAAAAAAAAAAAAACACATATCCACCAGTAGTTGCGTCTAAGACTTCAAAAAAGAAGTTGATTAAAAGTACAGCTTAGCAAGATAAAAAAACCAAAATTGGAGCCGCTTCAAAAGCGGCTTCTTCCAAAACAAACACATCTGCAGAGTCCGACAGAAATCACAGTAGTGATTTGATGTCGATAGACTCTGATAAATCTGAATTAATATGTGACCAAAACGAACGGAGCCCGCTGCTAAATTAATTTCGTATATTTCAATGTCTGCATTTTACATTAACAATAATGTGATACAGTGGAATATTAATGGAATAAGAAGCCATATCGAAGATCTCAAAGTTCTTGTGCGAGATTCATCTCCTCTAATAATGTGTCTCCAAGAGACGCACTTACATGAATCCCACACCTTCAATTTTATGGGTTATTCTATTTTCAGAGCAGATTTCGTCACTCAGGAAAGAGCCAGAGGTGGCGTAGCCATATTGGTTCACAACTCTGCCCACGGTATCTGTCAATATAATAACTCCTTTACAAGCAGTTGCCGTTCAGATTACCGTTCCATTCAAAGTTACGGAAACCAACAATTTACTTTGCAAAGACCAGTGCGGCTTTAGGCAAGGACGATGTTCTGTGGATCAATTAGTATCTTTAGAATCTGCAATAAAAAATGCCTTTCTCTTGCGTCAAACACTAGTAGCTGTTTTTTCGACCTAGAGAAGGCATACGACATGGCTTGGAGAAGGGGAATTTTGAATAAATTAAAATCATGGGGTATACAAGGCAGGATTCAGTATTTTATCAAAAACTTCCTCAGTAATAGGTATTTTAGGGTGCGTCTTGGTAGTACGCTATCAGATCGCTTCTACTTAGAGAATGGTGTTCCCCAGGGGAGTGTACTTAGTGTTACTCTTTTTGCTATTGCAATCAATAGCATAACGTCTAATGTACTGTCCCCTGTCAGATGTTCTCCCTTTGTAGACGATTTTGCTATTTACGTAAGCACCAGAAACATGGCAACAGCTGAAAGAACCCTTCAGCTGGTAATAAATAGGTTGCAGACCTGGACGAGAACTACTGACTTTAAATTCTCCTCTGCTAAAACTCAGTGTATTGCTTTCAGTCGCCGTCGACGGATCCAAGCTCGGTCGGTATATCTTGATGGTATACAGCTTCGGACTTCTCCATCTGTTCGATTCTTGGGTCTAATACTCGACGAAAGGCTATCCTGGAGCCTTCATGTGCATGATTTAAAATTACGGTGTAAAAAATCCTCGATATGTTGAGGGTTCTTAGTGGGTCTCGATGGAGCGCTTATAGGACCTGTATGCTGATGTTTTACCGTGCCGTAATTCGTTCGCGAATTGATTATGGCAGCATTGTATATTCATCTGCTAGACCATCGATTTTAAAGAAACTAGATCCTGTCCATAACTATGCAATCCCTCTTGTTTCTGGTGCTTTCCGTTCAAGTCCCGTCGTGAGTATTCTCGCCGATGCTGGCGAACCATCCCTCTCACGTCGGAGACAGCAGTTACAATTAAGTTACGTATGTAATATATTGTGTAAACCATGCATCCTGCTTATAATACCGTTTTACATAATCAGTTGCACCAACATTATGAATCCCGACCGCACGCTACAGCCCCTGTTGGCATTAGAACAACCCGTGTTTTTGAAGACTTGCTTATTGAACTACCCCAAATGTTTGAAAGGTCCTTTTGTCTTGTCCCTCCATGGATAATCAATATGCCGACCTTTGATTTCTCCTTGTGTACATACCTGAAAGACAACACTCCTAACATTGTGTATCAACGTGAGTTTTCTCGACTGACTAATTCATATCCATCTGCTAAATTTATTTTCACAGATGGTTCTAAGATTAATGATAATGTTGAGTGTGCGTTTTACTCACTGGACGAAACATATAAGTATGGATTACCCTCAATTTGTAGTGTCTTTACGGCCGAACTCTTTGCCATCTTAAAAACTCTGAACACTATTGAATTCGATAGTTTGCATTTCGTAGTTTGTTCTGATTCAAAAAGTGCCCTCCAGGCAATCCGGGATATGTATTCGGTAAACCCTCTGGTTCAAGATATTCTGTGCTCTGTCCATAGACTTGAACTACAAGGTGCAAGAGTATCTATTATCTGGATTCCTGGTCACTGTGGAATATTTGGAAACACTGTAGCGGATAATGCGGCAAAGGAAGCAACTTTTCTGCCGCCATGCACTCAACGTGTAATCTTGTCTGACTTTCTTTGTCTCGTAAAACATTTAATTCTTCTACAGTGGGAAAATGAATGGGCAGCTACAAGCAGTAACAAATTGAGGGTAATTAAAAATACTGTTCGTCCTTGAGGGTCGTCAATACGTGCAAGTCGTAGAGAAGAGGTGGTGATCACCAGTCTTCGCATTGGTCACGCCATGTTAACTCATGGATTTCTGATGGAACGCGGGGACCCACCTGAATGCGGGTTCTGTAGGGAAACCATCACAATAAAACATATATTGCTCGATTGTGATGGTTTCGATAATGTGCGTGTTATGTATGGTCTGAGCAACTGTTTGCAGACGATGTTGGGAGAACCTCGGCCGTTGACCGGGTTCTATACTTCCTTTTTCGTCTGAATGTTTTAAATAAAATTTAATTTATATATTTGTTATTTCTTGTGTTATTTTATTTATTTTATCTAAATAACTTTATTTCTGTTATGTTTATATATATAATTTTACGAATTGTTATTAAATTTTATTCATTGTTATTTAGTTGTTAAGTATTTGATATTGTTTATTTAAATTTTATTGTTATTTGAATTTTTGTTTAATTTTTTTCATTTTGCGTGACGGCGATAATAACCTGAACGGTTTTTCGCCGGAAAAAATAAATATATATATATATATATATATATATATATATATATATATATATATATATATATATATATGAAGGTGATGAATGACACTTTTCAGGTGTCCATCGCTTAAAACTCCAATGTAGTCAACAATGCTATACTGTAAGTGGCAAGGCGATCTGGTCTAGATAAGAAAAACATTTTTTAAAACCGATAAAGTCAAAGCAGAAAACGATTTGAAAATGACGCTTTTAACAATTTTTCGTTCTCTCCTCCTCCTACGTTTCCTTAAACTACTAAACCGATTTTACCAACAATAATTTACTTTAACTGTCCTGGTTGCAAAATGCGTCTTTTGCATAAAAACTATAAAACGTAAGTACGTTTATGACTGTGAAATTGGGAAAAGCGAAAAAATGGGGAAAAATTTAATTTTAAAAATCGATCATCTTGTGGCTTATCATCCTAAACTGCAGATTTGTCTAATCTTGATTAATGATAACGCGTTTTATTAGTCATTGTTGCAGTTTGTGCTATTTGCATTAAAATTAAAAAAAAAGATTATGATAAAATCATTGAATTACAAAAACCGCAAGAAAATAAAATTCAGTATTTTACTTACATATTAATCAAACGTATCTGCGACTGACATTAAACAGTTTTTTTGAAGCACAGACTCACAAAGTGTAAATATTATTATTGTTTAGTAAACTAAGAAAACAATGACTTGTTCTTGGCAGAATTCAAAGGTAACAATATTTTTTTTTAAACTGTAGACTTGGCGGGTAACGTTTTACAACTTGATGGTTCCGCTTTACGAAGAATAAAGAAAGTTTGGTGATCGTTGAAAAAGTGTTTTGAGATTTTGAAGTGCTTTTCTCCGAAAATAGTTCTTTTTATGTGTTCGTCACCTCTCTCTCTCTCTCTCTCTCTCTCTCTCTCTCTCTCTCTCTCTCTCTCGTGTATATATATATATATATATATATATATATATATATATATATGCGTGTGTGTGTGGTGTGCGCGCTCGCGCGTGAATGTGTGCGAGCAAGTGCTTACTAATTAAGAGATTTTTATTCAATTTGGAACTAATAACTAAAACAGTAATAATTTCTCAAAATTATTTAATCAGATTTCTCTCAGAACACAAAAGAATACAGCAAATTTTAATATAGAACCGAAGACATTTTGGACTTTGGAGGATAGAAAAACCACAAAAATAAACATTGTCTGACATCCGTAGAATATTTCAGATTTAATACAGAATCAAAAAAAGTGCCCATTTTTAATTTTTTACCCTGACGAGTTATGTTTGGAATACGTTTACGTTACAAACATTTGTTCAAATATAATAAAATTTTGAGCAAAACATACTATTGTGAAAGTAGCCAGAAGGTTTTTTATTTTTTTAATTAATAGTTTGTAATCTGGATAACTTTGGAAAAATAATTGAATTTAAGAAAGATTGTGTAAAGTTTTACAACATTTATTTATATATAGATTATTAGTTTATTTATATATAGATTTATTAGTTATTTATATATAGATTATTAAGAAGGTTTGAAAGTATATAAAACTATTGACATGGTTTGTGTTTATACTAAATTACATTTCGTACTTGCCTAATCGTACAAATCAAAGAAAATACCTAATCAAGTACATAGATGGCATTATGAAACCCAGCCATTATAATTTTTATAGTTGCTTAGTGTTCAGTGAGGAAAGCTTAACACAAGCTTCTACAAAAATATAAATTTTAAGTTAAAAAAAATGATATTTTGTTGTTTTGCTTCTATTTCATAGATTTTCTGTCTTAATTATGTAATTTTCCATTCTGATTAAATAATTAGTTACAATCAAGAGTTATGAGCGTTTTACTATTATGTTGATATTATTAACATTGGTTCAGCAGTTTTGAGATTACCACGATTAATGAAACAAACACAAAACTTTACCGTTTAATAATATTAAATCAAATATTATATTTTCAACACAAAATATTTTTGAATAATATATTGAACAAGGTTTCACGGTTTAAACATCCAAAAGACGAAACTAACCACCAGACCAAATTTGGCAAGATCGATTGCTGAAGCCAGAGTCATTCCAGAATCATCGAACAAGTCTCTACTCTTCTGATACACATCTCGCATTCCGTTCCGCAATTTATCCATAAAGCCATCTATTTTTTTATCCAACCAATCATAATCAAGATCTTCTGACTCTTTTAATTTCGACTGTATCTTTTCAAACTTTGTGTATATGTCGGAAGACTCGTGGTCTACAATCGGTGCCCCGTGAGCCACCTGGAACACAAGTACACACACAAATATCGAAAACATTTTACAGTACAAACTAAACATTTCGGGAATTAAACTTTTGATTTCTTGTCTAAATTACTACTGAAGTCTAAACACATTAATTAACGTTTTAAATGAAATAATCGATAAGAAATTAACGACCGTTTAAAATTACGATTAGTGATCAAATTGTCATTGCTTGAATTCCGGTGTTTAATGATTTTATAATGAGTAAACAAGTAAATAAATAGTGTAAGACATGACATGAACGTTTAGACATGGGATTCAAAATTCTTAACAGCTGCAAAATCGTGATTTGCTATGGGATTTTACATTATCAGTGAATTTTCATTAGAAAAATGAGGTGTTGGAGCAGTTATCATGGTAAGACCCAGACCTGAACTCCAGCACATATGATCCTGAACTCAAGATCACTTTTTGAGGAGTCGGTTATATATATATAATTACGACCCCTAAAAGTGATCTAGAGGTCAGGCTCATTTCAAGGTTTAGGATCAGAGTAACTGCTCCAATATATTATTTTCCTAATGAAAATTCACTGATAATGTAAAATTCTGTAGGAAATCACGATTTTACGGCTGGTGATTTTAGTCCAGATTAATTCAAACTTGGTACAAAAACCGATTACGATGAAAGCCTGAACAAGTTCGTTAGCCAGCAAAACTCGTTCAACAATTTTAAAATTACGGCCATTTCAAATCTTTAAAATTTCGAACATATTTTCGTCGTATTATTTTGAATATCAAATTTGACTGCATCAGCATTTGAAACCGCATAAATTAACATTTTGTTTTTTCAAAGTACGAGGAAATTAAGAATTTCTTTAACGTCGGTAAGGTTTATTTTCATACTTTCAATGTAATATGAAAATTTGAAATCCTAATATGCAAATTTCAGTGCTAATTATGATGATGAAACTAGAATATAAAAATGGGTAACATTAATTTTTTTTAAAATTCATTTCTATCACATCAGCGAGACAGCTGCATCTTGCGATTATCTAGTAGGCCTACTACAATTTTTACGTAGAGTACAATCGTACAAAGGCATAGATCTTCCATTCGCTTCGAATCATTGTTAATTAATCAATAATTTTATTATGAAATTGTTATTGTTGACAGCCACCATAAAGATAAATTATATTTTTCAAAAGTGAATATTAAAAATTTAATAATGTCATTCGACACCGCAATAGTACCCTTAAAAAATGCCGTTGATGAGTTATAAACAAAATTTTAAGTATCGATTTTGGTATTTTTTTCCAAATATTTAAAACTCTCAACTGTTGAAATTTTAACAATTTTTTAAAAAATGTTTTCAAAATTGTGCTAGGCGTGCAACCTTTGCATGTTGTTAATAAATTATTACATTTGTGAAAATTATTGACGGCCGAACAGTATTCATAGCCAGTAAGTTTAGGAAGTATTAATTGAAAAATGCACAATTAAGTGGTGTAAAACATGTTCATAATATAATATTTTACTTGAAAGCTAAGCAAATATGAATTGTATTTGCATTTCTATTTAACTTGATTACTGGATGAAGTTCAGTTTTGTTATTGTAAGTTACAATTAAAATATTTGTTGACAATCACTCAGCAGTAATACCTCTGTTTAAATTCTAAAATAACTGCAATTATAACTGGACTTTTTGTTATAACAGCTTTTTGTTATAACTATACAATGCAGTAGTTCTATACAAATTTATCACTCAATAGTTTGTCTTTAATAAGTAAATATACTAATAAATTGTTACCATCCATGAGCGTTACAATCGATAATTGTTTCTGATTGTCTTGTAAATTTTTCAAGTACATTCCTTAAAAATCACACATTTATCTGATAAGGTGTAAGTGATAAGATATTTTAAAGCTTTAAAATATTTTTTTGAATTTGAAGCACCCCATGATTAGTTGATCACACACAAAACAGCTTTACACGTTTCCTCTGCTGGATCGATCTAGATGTGCAGCCTTAAAATTAGCGCAAACTCTAGCACTTACTTCGGGGTAAATCTCAGAAAGTTTCGAACATAAGAAAGTACACCGTCAATTTTTTATATAAAAATTTAACATATTTTTTATAATCTTGTTACCCCCAGAACAATAAAATGCAACACTGTGTTAACGAAATTTCTTTTCTTTACAATTCTTTTTCACTACTTTATGTACATTGCAACGAAAAACTTTAACTGTGCCCATTGCAGACACCGTTTCTTTTTGTTTTTATATTTGTCTTTTGATTCGTGTTTATTATCAACAATCTGTATATCTTCACTGAAAGCACGTTATCGATGTTCCAACTTGGCCGGCATTGTTGGCTAAGTTCTCCTAAAAACGGTAATTATTGATAACAATACGTAAAAAAGAACATATGCAGCGATTCAAGAGCAATTTGTTGCCCGGTATTTTGAATTAAAATTGGTTTAGTCAAAATAATCTGCCCGCAATCTTACCTAAAATTCCTGATGTCATACAACATCCTGACACAATTGGTTTCGGACAAAAGTGCATAAAACCTGGAATAATGGTGATCCAGCTTTTCCCTTACATGATTTTGAAGTGTAATATGAAAATTCTTACTTTTAAGATATGAAACAGCCGCACATTCTGAAACGGTTGAATTAATTTTACTCGGTTCATTTCTTTCACGAGCTATCACCAAAGACGTAGATTTATGATCTACGTAAGATAAGATTTTGAATCTTATTCATAATTATAATTTCGTAAGTGATAGAGCTAAAACGAACACCCACACACCCACACACACACACACACACACACACACACACACACACACACACACACACACACACACACACACACACACACATTTTAACAATATCCCTTATATAACAAATTATTGCCCCACAAATAACGTTTTATTAAATAACGTCTAGGTCTGAGTCTTAACAAAGTTAATATTTCTTACGTTGAGGTTGGCAGTACTTATTTACCCTGTTGCTTACCGTATCCTTTTGGAAAGGGATATTATTTACTTCAAGGTTGGCAGGCACACTTGCGACAGTGGAAGATTAATTGTTCCACAACCCAGGCCTAGATTCTGCGTGTTTTGTGCTCTTCGAATTTTGGCGAAATATGATTTTGTGTTTAGTGTACTTTCGACTCCAATACAGATGTTGTAAAAGTGTGATTGTTTCTGAGCGATGGGATGAAGAAACCAATTTATCCCGTATTTACACACAGCGTTGGTGTTGAGTCGACTTGACTAAACGGATTGCTTTCAGCTGATATTTTATTTTATAAGATTAAACATGATAACTGTCTGATTGCCTCACAAACTATTTCCCACTTATACACATGACAGTAATATTGTTGTAGCACGAACGTCTCTCTGTAACAGTCACTGGATGCACTCTTGACTGCATAACCAAGACTTTCTTTCACTTTTGGAATTTTTTGATGCAAATAGAAACTTTATTTTCAACAGGACGGCTTTACCACAAACATATCTTGGAATTCAATGAAATTATTGCTTCAAAACGGACAGTAACGTTCCTGGACTGCACAATATATTTTTCTTTAAAGATTACTTACAGTTACTTTGCTACGTTACACGATGTAGTAACTTAAAAATCTGTGTATACTGTCGGCCTTTTGAATCTATTCGTTATAAGACAAATGCTAATTAAAGATGCACGTTACTCCGCTATTTAGTAAGGTAAATTCTTTTGATATCTTATTTGAAAGGTTTTGTATGTGGTTTTGTATATTATTTGAAAGATTTTGTATATTATCAGTTTTTTTACATTATATATATACATTTTTTGTTTTGTTTTAAATATTTTTGTTATAGCCTATATGTATAGAGGTCAGAAACAGCGCATTTAATACATTACCGGGCCGGAATCTTACTTAAATGACTGCTCCATTAGCAAATTTTTACAAAGATAATCGCTAAAAAGACGTAACATTTTATTTTTATTCTCCCTGTGTTCACGCAGTACAATAGTAATTACATTTGTTTGCATTTCAACTGACGTACGCGCCTGAGCATTAAACTTATTAACAAACTCTTTCTCGCAAAAAAATAAAATCACTACCGTTAGAAAATAACAGTATTTTAAATGTAGATTTTGTCTTTAAACTTGAGTTTCAGCAAGAGCATCTCTAAAAGTTAGTGCACTGTTTACCTCATAAAAGCAATAAATCTTGCGACAAACATCAGCGCTTCAGCGGGGAACAGTTTTATTAGAAAAACCGGAAACGATAAAATACAGGGTTTTATGACACTGGAATAAAGTCGGAAAATTAATTTTCCTTGAATATTGCTGACTGGGGAATGCGTCAGCGCATGCGCGTAAAATAATATTCTAAAACGTACTTTCTTGTTTTAGGCTTCTAGTAATTCAATGCTTTTAAATAAAATAAAGTACTGCTCTCTGTCTATAACTCATTTACTAATTTAAAAACAGTACTGAATACTAAGTTAAAAGTGCACAGTACAAAATTGCTTGTTAAATACTATTTCCTAAAAATGAAATTTGTACCACCTGCTCTAAACGAATTCTTACAATAAAATACCAACGATTTCTTATTGATAGGTCCACTAAGGACGACATATGTCTGTAAAATCACGGATACATTTTGTGATTCAACTGCAGATAAAACAGAAAATCTCATGAAGAAGTGCTTTCGCTGATGATACTGTTGTTATCTCAGAAGGAAATAGCATTGAGGAGTCTACTCGAAGGCTGCAGATAGCTGTCAATGGAATTTGTGACTGGACTAAAAAATGGCGAATAAAGCTGAATGAGACAAAATCTGTTCATGTTACTTTTACTAACAGAAAATTCAATTATTTTCCCGTGGTTATCAATCAACAAGTGATCCCACAAAATAATAATGCAAAATACTTGGGCATGACACTGGACGCACGACTGCGCTGGAAGGTACATGTCAAAAAGGAACGTAATTAACTGAATCTGAAATTAAGGAAAATACATTGGCTTCTTGGGCGACATTCTGAGTTGTCGTTGCACAATGAACTATTACTTTATAAACAAGTCCTAAAACCCATCTGGACATATGGTGTGCAGCTTTGGGGCTGCACGAAAAGAAGCAATATTAAAATTATTTAAACGTTTCAAAATAAAGTACTGAGAGACATTGTTAATGCCCCATGGTACATAAATGATGATCTTCATAAGGAATAAAAATTGCTACAGTTCATGAAGAGGTTCGGCGATTTGCTAGGAAGCATGAAGAAAGAATGCATAAGCACTAGAACATCGAGATGCTACAAGATCTCGACAATTCGATTCAAGTTCGGCGGTTGAACAGGATAAAACCGTTTGATTTGTACTAAGACAAGATTGATACAACTGTCAAAAGATCAAGTGATTTTTGGATTTTGGAGTGCGTCATGGGATGTGCAACCAACTAACGCTTTCATTTCATAGATATATTGATAGATGGACTAAGTTCAGATTCAATTGTAATAAACAAAAAAAAAAAAAAATGAACTGATACTCACTGAGTAAGGGTCCTCTTTTTTAAGTTGCTCTTTTGTTCTCTTCAGGTCCTAAAAGACCAAGAAGAAAAAACAAACACAGAAATGCACAGAAGTTTTTTTTATTTTGAATATTGTCGTTCAAAACAAACAAAAGTAAATCGTTGACCGTGTTAAATGTATATTAATAGTGTGCATTGTGTATCCACTTAATTAAAAGGAAACGCCTACAAAAAACCAATAAGATTAACGAGTCAATTAATATTTATTATAAAAATAACTAAAACATTTTAATCGTTCAACTATCCACAGATTCGGAAATTGGAAAGTTATTGAAAACTTCCAAAACTCACTTAAGTGAGTTATCTGGAAAATACGTACATGAAAAATGTACTCGCTTAAGTTATGCACATTTGAAAAGAAATTGATTTTTAAATAACAAAATTTAATCCTAACCTAAACTAAGCCAACCTAACATAACCTATAAGAAATTGATTTTAAATAACAAATCAATAATACAAAATTTATAATAAATATAAATTTACTAAGCTGTCGATGAACACCCAAGGATTTGCACAAAATTTATTAAAATTTCTAATCCGATTTTTGTCATATACAAGTATAAACATTCAGAACGTAAGTGGATGTCCGAAAATTTAAATAAAATTTTAAAGTTCAAGAGTCAAAAAAAATCGACGGAGATGAAAGTTTATGTATTTTTAAAATTTTAAACTTTACATATTTTAAATTTGCAATAATGACTTAAATTATGAATTTACACATAAGACTAAAATTTGGCTAACTTTTAAAAACAATGAGACAGTTTTTTTTGTTTTCATCTATATTTAACCATTCGGATTAAATTTGCTGAAAGATTTTGTCCTAGAATATTTTCCTCTTTTAAAAATGTAATTAAATATGCGAAAGTTCGTACAATTTATTGAGAAACGTCGCTTTTGAATTAATTGCTTCTTCGTGGCTTCACATGAATAATTAATGAGGTCAAAAATGAAATGAAATTTGAGAATATAAGTAAAACATTGTAAACAAAATTGAATCCGTTGTAAAAAGTACAAGTAAAATATAGGAATTATATTTATACATAAAAAAAGCAATAGAATGGACCAAAACGGTTAAAAAAATATAACCATTAATTATCAGCGACGGTTGTACAACTAGATACTGATATATTCTTAAAACCGAATAAGCTAAAGTGCATATTATACCTTTACGTTAATAAATAACGAATAGAAAAAAAGTTTCCTTTCAATCATGAGACAAAATGTGCTTACGCAAGAAAACCGACATTTTTTTACCATTTGTGTGTCCTCCACCACTAATATTTAGACCTATTAGGCTTAAATGTTTATGGAATTATAATATCAACTCATTAATATACTAAATATACGGTAAACGTTTGCGAATGTTATACTCAGATAATTGGAGACATATTTGTCAATACAATTAATTACAGGTATATTGTGGATTTTCGTTAAAGGGAAAAATTGACGAGGCATAGAAAAAAAATATTTCCAAACGTAAATTTTTTGAAACACAATTTTTGTTAAATTAATATTTTTTAAAGTATGTTCTACACTATAATTACTGTTCAGTAACATCTAGGTATTGAGGTAGTAAACATTTATAAAATTTCTTAAAATCACACAACTGGTTTGAAATATGTCTAATGTAAATCTATAATAACTCTGTAATTGATACCAGTTATTAAACCTTTTCTTTTTAGTACAGCTAGAGGAATTGTAAAACACGCACCCACTTACCCTTCTATTTGGGGTGAATTTATTTAACTTATACGGAATAAATCCTCTCAACGCCACGGCCCGCGTTAATCCTTGACCTGTAACTACAACAGCTGCCGCTTCTCAACGGTCTTATCTCTCAACGTAAACACACTAAGGCTACAGTCTGTACACTTCGGGGATTTGGTACTTGGGCCGTCTGTAATGCGTGAGAAATTGTAAGAAAAGTTTGGTTTTCTTTGACGAATTTTCACGAGAAAAATGAGGCGTTGCAGACGAAAGGGATCAAATGCGCACCCTCATCCTCCTTGAGGATAAATAACCTTCTTAATTGGATAAAATTTTCGAAAGAAACAGACCCGGTAATTGCGCAGCACGCAGTGTGTTGGTCTGGCTTGTGGAACCATTAATCTTCCACTGCCAAGTGTGCCAACTTAGAAGTAAATAATATCCCTTTCTAACACGATACAAGCAACAGGGTCGGGCGATACTGCCAACGTCAATTTAAGAAAATTACCTAATTTAACGTGCACAAACTTTTAAAAATGGCTTTCAGTTTGGAAAAATCATAACTTATATGTCTTTTTGTATATCGTAAGCTTTTAACCTAATTGCTCAAACCCATATACTTGTCTCCTATTGAAGTTGCATTAGATATATTAGATTGTATGCTGCATCAAATGGCAGATATATTTATATATATATATATATATATATATATATATATATATATATATATAAAATATAAGAAAATGGTTCTGACGGTGGTCGAGGCTCATGGTCGAATTTACAATTCAGTTTAAATGTTTAATATGCTTAGTTTATGCTGATTTGATTTAAACTTGATACAAAAATCGGTTTTGGTAATAACTTAAATTGCTTTTTCAGTAAACTATAATACTTTCAACTTTTTCATAATTACGGTCATTTCAAATATATGAATAAATAATAATTTGTTCTATGTAATATTTTGACACTAAGTAACATGTAAAATTGTTTAAAGACATTTAAAATGTGAAAATAAATCCACAGTGTAAATAAATGTCAGTGTAAATGAATTCGGTTTTCCAAACAATCATTTTTAAACACATAAAATTTAGCACAACGAGAATCTAGTAAACCAATTTTTTTTAAAGAAGGATTTTATTTCTTCCGGTAGGTTTCGAACTGACTGATATCTTGAAGGAAACGGCTGACTGGATTCAAGATTTTTTTTTTGGATCAAAGACTCGATGTGAAATAACAAAATCATTACAGCGAAGATTCAGATTATTTGGTCTTTCTTATTAAACAAATTGGATTCACCTAAGAAGTTTTTAAACATTTTTTAAATGAACGTTTATTCCGAGAAATGGGAAAAAAAAGTCAACTGGTTTAGTATCCAGTGATGTGCTCACACATAGACAACATACATTAACAACATCAAACTAAAAATTACTCTCCTTAAGTAAGAATACCTAACTATGAATTTATCTACGATTAATTTATCAAGATCGGTTTTATTACTCTCACCAAAGTATGTGTGTACTTTGTATAATGAGAAAGTTAACATGTGGTTACAAGATTCCCACATCACACATCCTCATCCTAATTTCCTTTCCCGATTTCCTCATCCTTAATGCCTTCCATGGAGATACAAGGTAAGAAATACACACAATTTCAAATATCAGCCACAAGGCCAAATGTCTTAAAACATTGGCCACAATGGCCTTCTTATAATTTTTAAATATTTTAAAATTGTTTAAATACATTGAAAATATTAAAATGAATCGAACATTAATCCAAACGTAGCCTATCTTTCTGAAACAAACATTTTTTTAAACATAATTTAGCTCGAGGAAAATCTAGTAAAATATTTTTTAAATTACGACATGATTTAGTTTCATTCCATACATCTCGAGAAATGATTCATATCATGAAAAGAATGGCAAATTGAATTCAAGATTTTATTTGGACATTTAAGCTATTACCCAAACAATAGATTCCCAAATGTTTGTTGCTTAGCAGATTCACAAATGTTTGTTGTTTAGTAAATTTCCAATTATTTGTTAATTATCAGATTCCCAACTGTTTGTTGATTATCGGAATCTCAACTGTTTGTTGATTAGCAGAATCTCAATTGTTTGTTGGTTAACAGATTCCAAATTGTTTGTCAATTAGTAGATTCCCAATTGTTTTTTGGTTAGCAGATTCACAATTGTTTGTTGATTAACAGATTCCCAATTGTTTGTTAATTATCAGATTCCCAACTGTTTGTTGATTAGCAGAATCTCAATTGTTTGTTGGTTAACAGATTCCAAATTGTTTGTCAATTAGTAGATTCCCAATTGTTTGTTGGTTAGCAGATTCACAATTGTTTGTTGATTAACAGATTCTCAATTGTTTGTTAATTATCAGATTCCCAACTGTTTGTTGATTAGCAGAATCTCAATTGTTTGTTGGTTAACAGATACCAAATTGTTTGTTGATTAGTAGATTCCTAATTGTTTGTTGCTTAGCAGATTCACAATTGTTTGTTGATTAGCAGATTCCCAATTGTTTGTTGGTTAACAGATTTTCAATTGTTTGTTGATTAGCATATTCCTAATTGTTTGTTGGTTAACAGATTTTCAATTGTTTGTTGATTAGTAAATCTCCAATTATTTGTTGATCAGTAGATTCCTAAATGTTTGTTGCTTAGCAGATTCACAATTGTTTGTTGATTACAGATTCTCAATTGTTTGTTGATCGGCATACACCCAATATTTTTCACACATGCTCGTGCATAAACTACGGACATAAAAGTTCTTATTATTCAGTTCAGGGAATTGCAGTAAACCTCGAATTCCCCTCAAATCCATATTTACTACGGTAAACTAGGTTTACTACTTCCAAGATGACGAAGCGTATAGTAATTGTGACCTTGTAAAAAACCGGTTTAACACAATGTTCGGTATTAAAAGTTTATTACAGAATTTCAATTGGCGAACAAGCTCTTGCCGTTATGGTAAGACCCAAATATGGGCTTTCAAAAATGTATGCCGTTCTTGACCAAAGAAGAAATGGGGACGTTGAAAGTGCGTGTGTGTGTGTGTGTGTGTGTGTGTGTGTGTGTGTGTGTGTGTGTGTGTGTGTGTGTGTGTGTGTGTGTGTGTGTGTGTGTGTGTGTGTGTGTGTGTGTGTGTGTACACACGAGTTAATTTAACCCATTAAAATCTTAAAAAAAGTAATGTTTCATGTGAAACATTTTTAATGTATGATATTATATTCGTGAAACCAGTGATAAAATCTACAGATATTTAGAGTGTTAATCTAAAAACACTCCAATAAGGATTTATGGTTGTATTTTGTAGTAACGTTTAATGTGAAATATTAATTTATAAGGGTGTTCACACTGCTAGTAAAATCAGATTAAAAAAAAAGGTTTAAGGAAAATATATATCTTTTATCTTTTATATATCTCTTATATCTTTATATACCTTATATCTTTTAAGTAATAATATGATCACTTTTTTGACTAAATTTTTAGAAGATAAGATAAAAATCAATCTTTATTTAAGTTTTTTTCAAGTATATAAATATTCTTTTACTTGTATTCGCTATTGATAATATTTAAAAATTGGCTTCCCTGATACTGACGGGACAGTCGTGTTCCGCATTTATTTTAACATTTACACGTATGAAACAAAGAAAAATGCTTATAAAATGTTCAAACCTTACAAATGTTTGTACAACATTCACGTAATGCAATCATTGTTCACATTACCTGTACATGTGGTTAGCCTTTTAACAAGAACAGTTTATTTAAGAGCAAAATGTTAGTTAAGGCATAAAGCATGTTTTGTTTTCCTTATTGTATGATGAGAATACTTCACCACCTCTTTCTCCATCTCTCTTTTTCATTCAAGAACCTCTTCAATATTACATGAGTAAACGGTAGCCTATATAGAGTGTTTGTTTAGTAAATGTAAATACAAAATTGCATTTATGTTGTGAATTTTTTATGAGTTGTTTTACACATCAGAAGTAAGTAGGAACGTTTTGTTTTAGATTAAGTCCAGACGGCCATCAAATGTAGAGCGGAGCTGAGTCGTGCGGAGCGGAATGAAATGAACAGAAACCTGAAGAGGAGTTCAGTCAGTTTGAAGATACAACCGATACAGAGATTTGTAATGAGCGATTTAGATTTGCATCTTTTATATATAAATTTAGGCCTACTGTATCGAATTTTAGGAATACACTATGTTTAAACTGTAACCTAGGTAACGAGAAATAATAAGTTTGGAAGCGTGGTGGGGGAGCGGAGTCAGCTTCGAAACTGAACATAGAAAGAGTCGAAGAGTCGACACCGCTTAATTCCGCTCATCTCTGATACGCTTTCAGTGACCACACTTACATTGAAAAAAATAGGTTAGGTTTAGTCAAATTCTCATTTGGTGGTCATCCGACCCAAAGTAGAGAAATAACAAACTTTCCGAAACAAGCAAAACGAAACTTAAATAGTCTACTTTATCTACACGCACGAGGTTTTATTCCATTCTAATGTAGATCTTGTATTTTGTGCTTTTAATAACTCACACATCAAACTAATTGTGAGTAATCGACGTTGTATATAAAGGATTTTTCCTTTATATATACCTTTAGAGAGGTATATTTGCAGTTCAATTCAAGCGACTCTATGGAGAAATTTGGTGCGAATATCTCAAAAGGTAAGGAAATAATTTGGAACATGCACTCACGCACACGATAACACAAATATAAACACATACACACACTCACATTGAGCTTTATATTATATAGGTATAGGCCCATAAACTACTAACAAGAATGGATCATGTGATTTCCGTGTCGTCTGCTCCGCCGGGAAGCAGTTGCACACAACAAATCGATTTGATTGTACCTCTCGTAGCGTGCGATTCAAGTGTTCCTTTTGAATCTTATATGGCGCCAAAACATAAACACTATTGAATCGTATTCTGTTATTTTTACTTACACTACTGAAGACCGAGTGGTGCAAACCCTTAACAAAACACTCACATGAACAAAAAATCAATTCATTTGCAAGAACTTCTTCGCAAGTTAGTGAGAACAAGAAATATTCTTTAAGTTAGATGTAAAAACAAATTACGTCGATTATAGGAAAAGTCGTTATGATATTATTACAGAATATTTATTTTAAAATTAACATCGCGACAACTTCAACGCAGGTTCAAATTATTGTGAGTCTCAGTTTATTAGGCTTGAAGGAGAAATATTGTAATTTGTTTTTTAATACTTAAATTAAATTTTTGAGATGGATTATCCTAGTAATTTTAAAATAATTTACAGTTAATTATTCCTGACACACTTAAATACGATAATGTGTTTTGGTCAATTATTGGCGAGATAGAAATTTTAACTATCTCTATTATTGGTTTAAAAATGCTTTCAACCCTTTCAGTGCCATGGTTTACTTATATTGTATTTTTATATATATATTTTTATTTTAGTCACTTCACTTACATCCTATTGATACTGTTTATACGATTATCAATATCTGCTTGTTTTTCGAATTCTATACTACTTTTTTGTTTTATTTTCGTTTATTTATCCTGCAGTTTATTTGTATCTCCACTTTTTTGTACTAAGTATAACTTAATGTACGTAGGTTACATTAGTATAAACTATAAGAATACTGGTACACCAACGCCCAGTAACACTAGAATGAAGTGGAAGAACAATATTTTTAGGATTTTGGCGAAACATTAAAACATTATTTTCCTCTACTTTTTATTTCTTGAAGGAACAAGTTTTTAGAACGTACTGTGTATGCACTATGAGTTTATGTAACACGTGTGCAAACAATATTTTAACGAATGCCATTTTGGCCGAATTTGATTTAAAATTTAAATTGAAGTTTGTTATACAGTAAATCTATTCATTAATTTAAGAATATCAGTCACTGCAAAGCTTAACTTTTTAAAAATTTAGCTGTAACATCATCGTTAAAAATGAGTATAATTTAGCTTATGTTCGGCTTATATCTCAAAATCGTTTTATTAGATAGTTTTCGCTTATGTAGTTTAATTAAATTAAAAATATTAATTTTCATCACAACTTGGCAGCTGCAAACAAATTCAATTAGCAAGTTTAATTTGCTGTTCTGTCTCTAAAGTTGTGATTTACTGTATAAAATTTTGAAATCTTTAATTAAACTCTGTACATTTAAAAATCTTGATGACGGATTAATTATTTGTGATATTTTTAAGGTAATAAATTACACGTTTCCTGAATATAAATTATTGAAATTATTTTATTCAAAAGGATATTCTTTTGAAAATTAAAGTTGATTCTAACGAGATTAAAATATCAAACTAACATCAGTGAGCGGACATTCTTGTGCAAGGGATGAAAAACAAGGAGACAATGAAGGCTTACCGGCACAGGGGTATACAAAGGGACAATACTGTTTGCAATCTAACGAGATGCTGAACTGTTCTTTTATCCCTGCATTAAAGTCTTTCCTTCGCTTCCAAAACCAATTAAATATTTAAACAAAAAAAAAAACACTTTTAATTTGAGTTTAATTTTAATTATTTACAAGACTGTGTTTTTTGTGAAGTAATTTGCTTAAAAGAGACGCAAAAATATGAATATGACGCATAATTTGTCGCTATTATTACTATTCATCCATCTTTTGTTTCATTATTCTTTTAACAATTGAAAACATTCAAGTCATAAATTAAATTTAATTATTATAAAAAGCTATTTATGTATTACGATTTGCAATATGAGAAAATATTCTTTAACATAATCTATCATTTGAAAATCAAAAACGAATAGGCTAGATTTTTCCAATGGTGGTACGAGTTATTAGGTAAATAATTTTAGATATAAAATTAATTGAACATATTTTGTAATTCTTCTGTAGTTTTCTGGGTCTCAAACGTTTTATCACATAGTGGCTTAAAGGTTTTTAAACAATCTTTAGATTGTCTACAATATCTTAGATTAGTTAAAAGGCTTTATTTCAATGAATTCTATGTAGTCATAGTTAAAGTAGCCTACTATTAGTCAGTGTTTATAATATGAAGTATAATGTCTAGGTTATGTTACGTCAGGAAGTATTTTTTTCTTAAATATTATTACACAGTTTTTATTTAAAAATAATATTTACAAACCTAAACCAATATAGTTTTTACCGAAAATTTAATTACCTGTAACCATAAAATGTTTAATAGTGATTACAGAATCATTTTAACCGGTACAAACGAAAAGACCCAGTTACCGTAGTTACACGAAGAGAGGGTAACAGCCCAATTGTTAAGCCTTTTGTCCCTGGTGCCTAATCCTCTGGAAATACTCTCTAGGGAAATATCTACTTCCTTGATATTAATACAGACTGTACTAAATCCCTCAGGTTGCACACTACACTGCAGTGCCATAATAACCAAGTGCTAAATGTAGACGTATAATGATAATTTAAATGTATCATTTGTTTCGTAACAATGTGAAAATTCACTAGCCTAACCTAACCTACCTAATTTAACGTAACAGCCTAAACACAACCTTATCCAACCTAACCTAATCAGCTAACACAATTTAATCTAACAATTTCCATAACTTACCTACACTAATATATACAATATAGTCTAATAAGCTCTACATTAACATTAACAAAAATGTTTAATAACAACAACTTTAAAATTAATTATTGTTTATTTATTAAGTTTTGCGATAGTAAAAGAGTTTTTAAACGAAGACTTCGAAAAAAAGTGTAAACTAAAACACTTAACTTAAATTTTATGCACTTTAATTTATTTTTTCTGGGTAATGAACTTTTCAAAACTAATTTTTGGGCCAAGGTTTAATTAAATATTCACAATTTAGAATTTTAACCTAAAATTACACTTGAAATTCTAAAACGAAATTATATTCGTAATTTCAATGGATTTGACAAAGTTAAATGCTAATTTATTCCAGATTTCCCGGTATAGAATGTACCAATATAATAATATATAATATGTTTAAAGAAACTATATAAATAACTTAATTATACAAATTTAACCACTCCGTAAAAGTTATTTAAATATCAGGATCGTTACTCATTGTCTGGAACTTACCATTATGGCTGTTCTAATAACTCATTTTCAAATGAAAAAGATGCCTAAGTTGAACTTGAGTCAGTAGTAAAATTTTGAACAGGAACAATGACAAGTTTGGCTGTTATAGCGAAGTCTCTATTCTCTTCCTATAGAACAGTTACACTTGATACCGTCTGACCTAAATAATCTTGTTAAGTCATTTCTCACAACTAAACCTTAAAGTTATATTTACAGACGCAATAACTTACTTGAATTACCGGAGTACGCAAATACTTAGAGATATATGATTTTACAAATGTTGGCTACACTGGTTTGCGGTAGAAATGCTATTTATAGGTTGGTAATAAACAGGTGTGAAATGCACAGTGTCAATAATTGAGTTGAATTTATAATATTTACCAGTTAGCTAAGTTTATTTGCGCTACTTAAGATGTGACTAAACGCCGTTTTAGTTACATATTAAGCTGTTACACCTATACAATTTATAGAACCTACAATATTTTTAGGATTTTGGCGAAATATTAAAATATTATTCCTTCTATTTTTCATTTCTTGAAGGAAAAGTTTTTAGCACGTTCTGTGTATATGTACACTATGAGTACATACTCATAGCACTATGAGTATATGTAACACTTTGTACAAGCAATACTTTAATGAATGCCATTTTGGCCGAATTTGATTTTAAATTTAAATTGAAGTTTGTTATTAAGTAAATCTATTCATTAATTTGAGAATAGCAGTCACTGCAAAGCTTAACTTTTTAAAAATTTAATTGTAACATCATCGTTAAAAATGAGTATAATTTCGGTTATATTCGGCTTATTTCTCAAAATCGTTTTATTAGATAGTTTTCGCTTATGTAGTTTAATTAAATTAAATATATTAATTTTCATCACAACGTGACAACTGCAAACAAATTCAATTAGCAAGTTTAATTTACTGTCCTGTCTCTAAAGTTGTGATTTACTGTGTATAGATAAAATATATAAATCCTATAATATATATATATATATATATATATAAAACTTTTAAACAGAACTTTACAGATTTTAATATTCGAAGAAAGCTGTTATTCATACGAGTATATTGTATGTGAAATTCCTAACTCGTTTTTATTAAATTATTTAATATGACAGTCTTGGTTCTGTGATTTTTTAAATAAATGTGCACTCCTGATCTATTGATCTCACATATGATTACACACACACACACACACACACACACACACACACACATATATATATATATATATATATATATATATATATATATATATATATATATATATATTATATATATCGGTATTTATTATATAATACACAGTATCAGTATTTGTTACCAATACACAGTGTACAGAGGTAACTTATAAATAACAATCAGGAAAACTTTGATGGAAAAGTTGTAATTATTTTGTGTGGGTTTGTTACAGAGGTACATGGGATTTATTTAATCCATTCCAAGAGAAAATCAGAAAATATAATGATATAAAATGATGTTTAACAAAGTGTAAAAAGAAAAAATCAAAAGGAGAAGAACTGCGAAGTTAGTTGAAGGATATCCAGGAGGCATGTTCTTGTTAAAAGGAAGCCAATTATACGGACGCTATTATACCTTTACAACTTCTTTTGTCTACTGAGATGGTGAGTGTGCTCTGCTAGTGTGACACTTCAACACATGCGATCCAATAACAGCTGTTTTTATGCGAGTATGTTATGATTTAATTTATCAGGTTTATTATGCATTACAAGTTCAGAGTTCAGGCTTAAAGGTTAATTCGCAGCATTTATGGACCGAAACAATATTCATTGGTTTAGAGATATTTGCGAATTTGGAAATGTGATATTAACACATTATACAAAGGATTTTAGGTTTGATTGATTTTTATTATAATGGCTTGAAATGAAGTCCATAAACAAGTTCATAAGAAACTATCAGTAAACTATCAAACTTTCCAAAACTATCAATAAACAATCAAACTTTCAGAAACTATCAATAAAATCGAGAATGTCGATCAAAAACAGTAACATTTAAGTTTTAATGTTTTTATGCTGTACTTATCGGCGAAAACTATACCTTTTGGTGCATAAGATATTTGCGATTTTGGAAATAGAATACGAGTTGCATAAAGGTGTATCACACAACCGGGCGCGCCGCGACAATTTGGCCGCAATACCTAAATCCGCTTTTGTACCCATGTAAACTAATTTTAAGTGAACACATTGCATTATTTTTTATTATACTTTGTTTCTAATTGATTTATTTTTATTTTTGTTTTAATACTTATATTTATTTAAAACAGATTTAATATTTGAAACAGACAATAGTTAATGAATACAAACACTTGCCTGAAAAAGGATTTCATTTTATACAAGAAACATGACAAACATTACGGAATTCTTAGCGGTCACACTTATAAAAAAACTAAATTTATAAACAAAAATTTTAAAATTAATATTTACAAATTTAATCTGAATCAACGTCTATTGCTTCAGCTTCGTGCAAACAGTTTGTGCAAATAGCGGTCATCTGGCTGTGATTCTTAAAATATTCTTATTACATTCTTTGCAGACAATTTTGGTTCTGATATTTTTGTGTGGTCCGCAAATATGACAAACAGGCCTACGTGTTGGTACTTGAGTCTGTTGATTTTCCAGTAACTTATATTTGCTCAAAAAAAAATCGAAGATCTTTTGGAATAGTTAGGATTGTCCACTCTAGCTTTCAAGTGTCCACTCATGAAACGAGTGCCAATTTTTTCAAAAAGTTTCGTTTTCGCTCAGTGTAATCCAGATGGTGGAATTTTTAAATTATATTTGCATTTATTCCGGCAATTTCTAATTGCCGATGAAAAAGGGCTATTGTCCAAGGTCTTGTGCTTTAGGATGTCGAGTAACTGGCACACATTTAATCGATAGTATCAACGCCATATTTTGTAGCATTATAACTCAAATTTACAATAGATCTTTTGGAATCTTCGTCAATAGAATAGGGAACACGATAAAAAATACTAAACTAAAACACTAAACAAACAAAAAAATGGTAAAAGTGACTATGTATGCACAAATATAGTGAGAATAACACTACGAAAGCAGTTATACGAATGGGCGCGCCCCGGCAACTTTGCCGCAGACGAAACTATCTCGCATTCACGCCTTATTTCCAGATGGATTGAAGATAACGTGGTATTATTTTTATACAATTTGTGTCCCTCAAAGTGGTCTTGACAAATACTCAAAGCCCTGAAAATATTTCACCATCGATACCTACCGTAAGATGCGAAAATGAAAGATTGCGGCCAATTTGCCGCTAGCGCGTCCACTTAAGGTTAAATTCTCCTCAAAAATATCATTCGGAAGCAATCAATAAAACTGAAAAATGTCTAAAACTTCTACTTCTTCAAAATTTGTTTATAGGTTTTTGTCATATTTTGGTCACAATTTTCAGTATAGTTGATATTTGTGGACTATATAATTAAGTCATTTGTAAAAAGTTATTTTCTGCTGTGCTGCCTTTCAAAAACGAGAGTTCATATTGTCCATTGTTTTGCACACGTGTTCAAGCCTGATTTTTTTAATACGAGTTTCACCGAAAGTCCCTAACGTGTATATAATTTTCAAAGCCGTGGAAGTTAATATATTTCAGTAGTTTGGCGTGTGTATTTGTTAGCGCGGACACGTTTGAGATTTTGGTGAAACCTTGCACATGTTAATTAAATAGCAAAATTCGTTCAGTAATTTTAAAAAAATAGCAATTTCAAATCTTTAAAAATGTATCTATTTTTTAATATTTTTAAAATTTAATTTTACCGTGATAATTAAAGTTAAAAACTGTATATATTTACATTTTGAATCTCCAGTATCATTTGAAATAGATAAATTAAATTTAACAACGTTCAAGGTTCATTTTTGTATTTTCAACGTAAAGTAATAGCTTAAAGTGTTAATATACGAGCTTTAACGTTTATAATGATGGTGAAATCAAAATGTCACGATAAGGTCAACACAAAAATTTTATTTTAAAAATTTGTTTCCATCACGTCAGCAAGACAGCTGCGTTCAGGTAATATTTACGAATTTAGCAAAATAGGATATCCAGTCTAAACAAATGAGCATTAAAAAACTTATATATCCAAACATTAAACAAATTTATATGTTTTACCATTACTGTTCGTAACATTAGCTCACTAATGAAATGCGTTGTCCCACATTTTTTTTTAATATTAAAATTTTGGTGTCAAATTTGTGCAACGTTTCCACAAATTACCGGTAATTGTCCTACTTGTATTTTCCAATGTTTGTTCACAAAAGCTTATCGCATTGTGTACGATCACGGTTTCCTGCTCAAGAAGAAATAAAATAAAAAACATCGCTTCTCAATGTTGCGTAGAACAAGAGATGATTGCTATCGATAGATTGCTATTTGAAAGTAATCAAGTCCAATCTGGGAAAGCACAATAAACAAAGATATAAAGGGAACCAATATCGATTCTTTAAACGTAGAGTTAGGCACAGGTAAGACACAATATACTGCAGCTGCAACGGTGTTTCTGTACTAATCAACCTGAAAATATAGAAATACAAGTATGCTTTATTCACTTCCCGAACTGAAAACATTAAATTTTTAAATATCATACATTTTAATTTTCATAAAATTACGTTTATCAGTTTATTTCCGAAGATTTTTTCTTGTACAGGCCACTCCTTAGACATTAGAAATATCAAGTTTTTTTGGTAGGCTTATTTAAAAAGCGAAGGGGATCAACAAAGCTAAACAAAATCTAGGCGTAAATTTAAAAATTGTAAATAATATGATGTATCGTTTAATATATTTTTTAAAGCTAAAAACAATAGTGTAATCAGAATAAAAATGAATGTATTCTGAAAACTAGTTATTTAGTTTTGAAAATTCCGGTAAAAATATTTTCACTTTAATCTGCCACTTGAATTATATTTAATAATTTACTTTTAATTTTTTCTTTTCTTTTTAACGTCCGACTATTGTGCACACTTGAGACGTTGGGATGATTTATAGCGTATGAAAATGCCAAAACCTGGACGGGAATCGAACCCGGGTCCTTGGGGTGAAAGCGCAGTACGCTATCAACTAGGCCACCGAGGCGGCAATTTACTTTTAAATAATTTACTTGTAACTGTTTAAAGAAAATTAAATGAATACTTACTTTTGTATCTTCCAGTTTGGCTAGGATCAAACAGATTGAAGTTTAATAGTTTATTTAAATTTCGAATCACTGGGTTTGATCTGAAAGTATGTTAAACTTTAAGTTTCCATTGCAAATACTATTCTGCTTTTTTGTGTCTGCGAAAGTACAAAATTATTTGATGTAATCTTGAAAAAAAGTAAAGGTAAAAGAGAAAAGTTTTAAAGATTTCTAAATTGTTCAAATTAAAATTTGTTAATGTTTTTATTATGTTGTTTCTTACAATGAGTTAAGATTACATCATCTCAGTTTTACTGATACCTTTTATTTCAGTTTTACAAATGAGTAAAGAAAACAAAAATTATAATAATTTCTCTTGAGTTTGCAACTTCTCTGTTTAACTGGACGAACTGAGCGAAAAACAAACACTGCAAATTTTGTTTGCATATTTACTGCCGATATAAATTGTATTAATTTTGAATATGAAAAAAAATAAGTACAAAATTATAGGCCTGAACCTGAAGTACAAAATATTTCTTTTTTAACTGTTACATGCTCAACTGTAACAGGGATTCATCTACTCCTAACAATTTGTACTAGTGAACCTGAAAACATATACTGCATGTGATGTGCGTACTGACTAACCTAAAAATATAATAAACCTGAAATATTCTAAGTTTACTATACATTCTAAAAATATTTTTATCTTTTAATTCGATGTGTACGTATTAGTCAAGATAAAACATCGCTCTATTTGCAATTGCAATATCAAAAACGCGGCAGCGTTTCGTTCTGCCAAGTCACCCAAACTGATTCATATATATATATATATATATATATATATATATATATATATATATATATATATATATATATGTATAGAAGGTAACTACTTTTCAAGAATCTGTAACTTAAAAGACGAAAACTCCTGTAGAGTTGGCCGAAGTAATAACTTAAAGGGCATGGACAATGTGATAGGAATCAAAAATAAAATTTTGAAAAGCATTAAAATCAAAGCGTACAAAAACGATTTTAAAATGACAAAAGAAATGGTTTTCTTTCTTCAACGTTGACACATTTAGAGTCTAAACTATTGAACCAATTTTGATAAAACAATAACTCATTTTATCCTTTATTGTTACAAAATGTGCTTTTTGCATTAAAGCTTCAAAAATAACTAACTTCAAAAATAGTGCAAGTTAAAGATTTTATTATTGCTAAAAAAAAAAAAAAAAAAAAAAATAGAAAAATTCACGCTCCTACAGCCTTACTACTAAACCATGTATCATCAATGGTACCTCATTTTATCCGTCGTGCATCCATAAAATGAGATACCATAAGAATTATTTATTTGCCTCTTGTATAAGAATTCTAAAAATAATTAATTATAACACTATAACATTACAACATTACATACATACCTACATAGCAACGTCAC
This sequence comes from Callitettix versicolor, assembly GCA_022606455.1. NCBI lineage: Eukaryota > Metazoa > Arthropoda > Insecta > Hemiptera > Cercopidae > Callitettix > Callitettix versicolor. The sequence continues at coordinate 70,503,435 of CM040190.1, forward strand.
ATGCATAGCATAAAACATTACATTGTTATAATTATAACGTTTACAATTAATTATAACACTGCAATAAACTGCCAAAGGACTTGGTGGTCGATGTAGCTAAAGCATTGGTCATTCTACTGCGACTCTGAACAGCACACCTTAAGGTTCTTAGGGAGCTTCAGTTACTCCCGTTGGTTTATTCTTACCGTTAAAGCTGATGCCTGGTCCTCATTGGCATAAGCTACAGACGTTAACACGTTCTCGCAGATGGCCTTTCTGAGATCTCATAACGTTTTGTGTTATGGGAAATACAAATCTCAACTAAACTATAGGTGTAAACATGTTCCGTAAAGTTGTTAGAATATATGTCTATATAACATTTTAGGTGATATTCAACTGTATTCTATATATTTTAGAGGTTATACATGTGCGTCACCGGTGGCACACGATGCCTATTTCTAAATCATTGCTATATAATATGCTTAGTGCGTCATTGGTGGTACACTGGTATTGATCCCTACATACATAAAGTCTCAATGAAAAGACTTCATAAGTTAGAAATCATGATTTCTTCTTTGATGTCTTGGTGTTATAACTGCCAACAAATACAAATAGATGTTATTATTTTGAATATCTTTTCATTTTAGTTTACCAATAAAGGTTACCAAAATAAAGAAAAAAATCAGTAGGCCAAAATATAATATACTTTATTATATTTAAAATTAAGTTTTAAAATGTAAAAGATGCTTCTAACATTTCTATTGAAATTAAATTTGTTATCCTTTTAAATTATGTGTAAGGAGTGCCAAGATAAATAAACAAAAAATACAATAGACAAAAATATAATCCGACTAAGGTTACTCTAGCATACTTTAAAATGGTCGTACAACACAATCCTAGGTTTGACACATGGTCGTCATTATAAATAAGCCCATATGAAGTAAGAAAGGGAGTGCATTATAGGAAGTGCCGCATATTTTAAAGACCAGCGTGCGTCACTGGTGACACACCCTCGACTTACCGGCAGTTGCACCAAGTTTCACTAGTGACGCAAGTCGTCGTGAATGTGTAAATAAATAAAAATAAAAACACACCGATTTCGGTACTTCGTATATTAACTGAACAACTGATATGAAAGATGACTGACTATACAAAATGGAAAAATAAAAACATACCTTACTAAGTTCTCTACAATCCTACAAAAATTGAAGAAGAGTCTAAGCAGGTGACTTATATATGAACGTTATGAGTTGAGCAAAATTAACCAAATAAACGGATCGATTAAACATTTTTTATCTGGAATATGTTCAAATCGCTTTTACGAGTTCAGTTCAGGTTTTATCGCCTCTAATACAACCTAAGCAGAATGGATGTGTTGCTGACGACTGCGGCCTTGCAGTGTTTACACCTAAACCAATCATCGGCTGAGGGAGTGTTTGAAGCTGCCGTTTGTTGTTTGCTACTATTGTTTGTTGTTGCTCCACAGAGAACAATTGTTCTGTCAGTCTGTACAATGCATTCGGGCGGATAAATATTTTAAACGGCTCTCGATAAACGCGTTTGCATTTCATTTTAAATAATTTCATTGTGGCATAAAATTCAAATTATCATTTTACATCCGATATAAAATTTAAATTTTCGAAGAATATTTTCCAGCTTAAGTTGCAAATCTACTGGAAAAACCTACTGTATACGAGGAATCTTAGTTCGATGAGATTAATTTTTTTCAGTATATATATATAGTTTTTATAAAACTTAGGCGTAATAATATTCACAGATACAATATTAAAGATATGTTTTAAACTAAGTTTTTATTGTTACTGAACAATATTTAAATTTGTTTTCATTTCTAAGTGTAACATCTTTTGACATATTTTCACCGTGTAGGATTTTTGTGTAGTCTTTATGTAAGTGGTAATGGAAACGGATGATAGACTTGGCATATGGAAACCAGCAGCAATTTATCTCTAGTTTAAAAAAAAATGTTGATTCCAACTTATAAAATTTGTATAAATTAATATGTCAAAATTTCAATAACATTGGAACTGTTACCATTAATTTTTAAAGGTTGTTAGACCTGTTATTGTAAAATAAGATTTTTAGTATACAGCATTATATATAAATTATGATTTTCGTAAACATTTTTTTTTCTATTTTGAAACGGTAAAACGGATTTTACTGGATAAGGAATTTGTACGAACTTATATCAAAGTAAATTTGTTTTATTTCTTAGAATCTTGTAAATTTGTAAATCAAAATTTTATCAAATACTCAAAACATCTCTAAAGATCAAGGAACGCTGCACATTTATTTGAGAAGCCTAATTATTAGTTCAATAAAGATCCTGTTACATTTAAAAAAATGTAAGCCTAATGTGATACACAAGGCATTTCAAAGACAGCGAATGAATAATTATTACGCACATCAAACCGTAAGATCTATAAATATAAGTCTGAGTTTATTTTCTGTATGTCTGACAGTTTGATATATAATGAAAACTACGTCAATCAAAGCTAAGAAACGGAAATAGTAGGTGCATGTCATAAATCCAATTCATTTATTGACACTGTACATTTCACACCTGTTTAGTACCAACCTATAAATCACACTTCTACCGTAAACCAGCGTAGCCAACATCTACAAATCAAATATCCCTGTGTAATTGCGTACTCCGGTAATTCAGGTAAGTTATTGCCTTTATGAACATAACTTAAAGGGTTAGTCGTTGCGAGGAGTGACTTTACGAGATTAGTTGGGGGGTCAGACGGTGTCAAGTGTATTAGCGAATTTCTGTACGAACAGAATAGAGAATCGGGGCTAAGCCCCCTCCAATCATTGTTGTAGTGATTGTCATCCTTTTACTATTCAATTATACTACTCTATTGATTTAAAATAATCAATATTAAAATATATTATAATAAAATAAAAAATATTAAAAATTAAAATATTTTTAATACGTCCAGACTCACTGACTTGACATTCAAATTAATATTTATTTTCTTTTTAAGTAAAACTACAATGGCAAATGAGTCATTAGAGTGGCTTTTAAAGTAAGACTCAGACGAATACATTAAAATGATCACCGATCCTGATACATAACTACTTTTTAAATGGTGATTAAACATTTTATAAGTAAAAATGTTTGCTGTTTTTAAACCATTTATTTTAAGAAGTCTTGCCCTATTTAAAATCTTTTAAAATTATTTATTCTTATGACAAATTTTCAAAGTGTATAATTTTTTGTATGGCTTGAAGTCTTTATGCTAGTCAAACAAATAAAATTATGGGATCAACGTTACATACGAAAAACAAAAGACATTAACTAGATTCGAACCTGAATATAGATCCAAGTTCTGTAGCAAACTACCCTCCTACCGACTGAGCTGCGCATACTCCAATCGCTGGAGAGTAGATAAAGCTATACTTCTTATAAATCGAGAATACTTTCTAATTCTAACCCGAGTATAGGTCTAAGCAAGGGGTAAAGTAATTGGATTAAGAAACAGGCCGTAAATAAGTTCAACTTTGAAAGCGTTATTTTCAAAACATTGGATTTTAAAGTATTTGAAACTTAACACTTCTATTTAACATTATTATCTGTTCTGTGAATTCACAGAATGTTTTAAAATTCTAAGTTACCTGGTAATTGAGATTTTAAATTTTCAACAGCACAAAATCTTTGGCTTTAAAACGTAACATTTAAACTCTGTATTTTTGGATTTTCATCAAAAAGGTTAACAATCGGAGCAACTACCTTGGTTAGACCGAGAACGTTTTCTGTTAAACTGTTCTGTTAAACGTTTTCTGCGGCATTGCTGGGCTCCGCTACGCGTAGCTTCGACTCTGATTAGGTTCAATTTTTTAGCTGACCGCTTCCCACACCAAGCCGACCACGCCTCCAAACTTATTATTTATCGTTACCTAAGTTAAGGTTTTTAAATATAGTAATACCTAGAATCTGTTACATTTGGTCTAAATATTTAATTTCAAAGAAAAAACGAGTTGTTTAAACTGACTTAACTCCGCTTCTAGTTGTCGTTCACAGCTCCGCTCCTCTCTTCGTATGGTGAACGCCCGTAAATTTTATGACAAATGAACCGCGTAATAACACAGCTGACATTGGAAGAATGGACGCGGAATCAAAATTTTTTTAAATAATAGAGCAGTTTTTAATTCTCTTCAACATTTTTGCCTTAGACGATTTCACAAAGTTTCAGTTACTTATTACCACAAGTACCTACCTTGGAAACAAAATTAATCACTGTTGTTACTCCAAGGAGTTTTTCTTATAATAGAGTAAAACAAAGCATAACGATATTTTAGCGAAGAGAATGTTTAGAGAGAAATACACGATTGAAGAGAAAAAAACACACACACACACACACACACACACACACACACACACACACACACACAAATATATAATAAAATTAAGAAATATTTTTCTCAAGTCCCAGCAGTAAAACAAAGTTCCCATAGTAAAGGGCTACGCAGTCTGGTATTGCCTATTAGGGTAAACCGCTTTATCTTTGTCGTAAAAAGGGGCAACAGCAATTTTACGGCGGGCGTCTGACATCCAGACAGATTGAAAATATAGCTGCAAATACGTTGAGCTTATAGAGCTCCGCATCAAATATGTTGTACGCTGTATGATTTTAAAGTAAAATCGTAGTCAAGCGTCGGCACACTTAACTCTTAACCATTTTGAAAATTGGTATTGATTTCGAAACAATGGTTGGCGATGGAAAGCATGCGACGTGTGATATGTGTGTCACGAAACTGTACTTACTAACAACAGTTTAAATTTAAGATATTAGGTTATGAGTAAATATCATAGTTCAGCGAAAATAAACTTTTATTTCTATTAATGTTTTGGTATCTTTTTTCGATTTGCAGGTATCTCCAATCTTCTCTCTCTCTCTCTCTCTCTCTCTCTCTCTCTCTCTCTCTCTCTCTCTATCTATCTATCTATCTCTTTTGCTTTTCCCTCCTAGGTCCGTCGTCTCAGAGATGACTATACGCCCGTTAGTCTGCTTCCGCGTAGGTTTGAGACTGCAGTTAAACGATTTAACGAAGACTGCGTAGCCCTTCTTTACTATGGGCACTGTTTTACTGCTGGGACTTGAGAAAAATATTTCTTAATTTTATTATATTTGTGTGTGTGTGTGTGTGTTTCTCTTCAATCGTGTATTTCTGTCCAAACATCCTCTTCGCCAAAATATCGTTATGCTTTATTTTTCTCTATTATAAGGAAAATTCCTTGGAGTAACTGGAGTGATTCATTTTGTTTCCAAGGTAGGCACTTGTGGTAATAAGTAACTGAACCTTTTTGAAAAGGTTTAAGACAAAAATGTTAAACAAAATTAAAAACTGCCCTACTATTTTAAAAAAATTTGATTCTTCGTCCATTCTTCCAATTTCAATTCTGTTATTACGCTGATAAAATTTGACTTACATCTGGTGAATTTATCACTTTTCAAATTTGTGTTGTCTTTATGATTCTCGTTTTTTTTTGCGAAATATTCTTCAACTTTTGTACTTAGTAGGCTATCAAAATGACGGTATTCAAATAACCTAAATGAAATTAAGTGCGTGTATAGAAAATATCTTAGATTTCAAGGAATAAGACCAGTTTTTTTAAACACAGACATAAGATAAAGTTTATTCATTTCGTAACACTTTTCAAATATTTTATTATTAATTATAAAATGTGTAAACGTCATTTGCAACATAAAATGCAAAAGAAACACCAATTTATACGTCAATTAAAGCTTAACTGTTATTATTTGGTCGCATTTGAAAGTGTTTTTAACTAATATCCTGTGTATAACGGAAACTATGAATTTATTCTGAAATAACTTTCACTCGGCTTGTTCAATAAACTGAGAAAAGCAAAGTTTACCGAAGTTGAAACAACATTAAAACTAAGCAAAATACCGGGTTGTTGTGATAATTCGTTCTCAAGTAAAATTTTATTGTAAATGTTTAAGGTGTTAATTAAAATACAATTTGCCAGACATTATAACTGAATGTAAATATAAGAGTGGAAACTGTGCTCACGCGCTCACACTCTCATATTTACACCATGTTGACAATGAAAACGGAAATGATAAAGAGAGACCTTATGGGAGAAACCTGTTAGGAGGCTAAATACTCCTATAACATAAATATTACTGACTACAATATTTCTGCAAACCATAGTCAGAAAATTTAACAACAGTTCCAATAATTTTGTATTAATTATTACCTGATTTTATTTGTTTAAATTATTTTATCATTATGTAAAAATTAAAGCAGGTGTTTTTATTTAGATAGTATAAAATCTAATCAAAATAGTATTAAACCATTTTCGTAAAGTACATTCAATTTATCACTTAATATAAATCTGAAAGTATTTTCATTCAGTACAAATAACAATGATTGTGATAATGTAGCAAATATCAAAGTATTGAAAGACAAATTGCATTGAAGAATGTATGATTTAGCAATGAATATGTAGTCAAGGAATAAGAAAGTAATTATTGTTTTATTGATACAGAGTTCATCCAAGCTTAAAGAGACAAGTATTCACTCTCTGTCATTGCTGTCTTTCCTCCACTGTCTATTATTTGTTGTGAGCACTCTATACGGAAGAAGCAGAATGTCAAATGTTGTTCAACACAAAGTTAAAGTAAAGAGTAGAATGTTTAACACGGAGTCAGACTTTTTTATTATTTCAGTATTTGTATAGTCAATTAATTAAATATAAACCTATATCCGTAAAATGATTATTAGGAGACCGACCGTAAAATATTTATTTTAGTTTATATTTTTTCCTGTTTGACTTTTTGTAGTAAATAAGACTACAAAAACATATTTTATTTGATGCTGACCAGTGTGTGTTTCACTACCAATTTCAAGTAAAGAATAATCGACCTAGGGAAGCCTCTGTTTCAACTCGACAATCAGGCATTAATTTGGTTACCATAATTGATAATTGTGCTATTCAAATTAAATCGAACCAAAATTGCGAATTTTTAGAGGCTCATAATGAACTCTTAAAAATAATCTGTTTTTTTTTTTATCTATAAACAACTGGATAACGTTCATTTCGAGATCATGAGTCATGGTGCATTTCATAATTTAAATTAAAATCGAACTTTGAAATAACTAATTTATATTTCAAGGTTGTACACACACGCGAGCACGTGCGTAACTACTTGATCGAGTGAAAAGAGGTATGTGTTTTAATTCGACCATTCGGTTTGTGTGTTTGTTTGTTTGTTACGCAGTTCTGGTCAAACTCATTGGATTTTGAAATTTAGAACGAAGGTACTTTGTGTAAAGCTTGAACGTCATACGAGTTTTGCCCATTCCCTTCCGTTTAAAGATGGCGGCCTCTGATTAACAGTAACGAGTATAAGCTTTTAAACAAACTAATTGATTGATTATTTTGAAATTTGAAAAAAGGTACTTTATATAAAGTCCAAATGACGTATGTGTAAGACATTCCCATTATTTACTTCTTTTTCAAGATGGCGTCCTACGATTTAACGATGATGAGTGTACCCAGTTTTGGCGAAACGCATTGACCGATTTATTTGCTCAAATGTGTAACTTTTTTTCTATTTAAGTTCGTTCCAAGCTGCGGCTTCCGATTTAACGAGGGTAATTTTAACGTATTCAATTTTAATGGAACGCATTGGCCGACTGTTTTGAAATTTGATACGAAGATATTTAAAAAAACCAAAGACGTATTTGTAAGATTTGTTTCTCATTCATTTCTGTTTCACTTTGGCAGATTCTGATTCAACGGTGAGAGTATAGTCGCTGGTTATTTCTTGTTATACTAGCTGAGCGGCAGTAAAAGAGCATAAAGTTTCCAATATAGTTGGTCCAGTAACATTTTTCGTAAATATTACGGTTACCGGTTCCACTGATTGAAATGTTAGGAGCGCTGTCATGGAGCGCTCTGTATATTAATTAAGAATACACAGTGAGGAATATTATTCCTCACTACAAGTGTAGCTTAAATCTTGAATTTTTCTACTTTTACGGCACGAATAATGCTGTCTTTCACGTTAGAAATATTTCTTATTTATTCAGTGCCTTTCAAATAGACAATAACGCTAATATTAAATTATTCGAGAGAATATAATTTCGCAACCAAAACGGACGTGGCCATCTATCCACGTCGTGCCATCTATCCAGATTATACCACTAAATTGCCTTCCATATAAATGATAGTTGCCATATTTTACCGTTATTAGCTTATACAATATTGCATTAACCATATAAGTTATAATGCTTCCACATGTCATCATTACTTTTATTAATGTAATATTCTTTTGTTCTGAACTGTATCCATTTTTAAGGTTAGAATTCTGTTCTCTTATAAACGTTTCTGTATGGATTATAAATGTTACCAGTGTTAAGAAATAACTATCACTATTATGGTAAGACCCAGACCCACAGATGGAGGCAGGCAGCTGATACACACACACACTCTCTCTCTCACACACATACTCTCTCTCTTTCTCTCTCTCTCTCTCACACACACACACACTCTCTCTCTCTCTCACACACACACACACACATACACACACTCTCTCTCTCTCACACACACACACTTTTCTTAACTATATTTAGCTTGGCTAACTCCGGAGTGAATGACTCCGGTTCATTAGTGTACTCGGCAAACCTGACGTCACCATGGTTCTCTTTACGGACAGACCTGATTTCACTATTCGCTCATGGTAACCAGCATGAATAAGAATGTAAAATAAAATGAGCAGAATTTATTTGCATATTCAGAAGAGCTGATTGAATGGAGGTCAAACTCTGCGATAAGGGTCAAGAGAAAACACACTGCAAGGGATAAACAGAGCTTCTACAAGCACCTTATAATGAACTGGGAAGTCATTAATTAGAAGTGGGAAAGTTATTTACCTTGAATCCTCTCCAAATCTCAGACTTTGTGAAGAGACTTGGGCTAGAGAAGGCGCCGTAACTGCAAATATCAGGAACATTGAAAGGAATAATGAAGTTTCATGTTTAGTTTAGTTTCCTTCATTAGTGCATATTGAATATACGACGTTTTTAGAGTATATACTAACTCACGTGTTCGCATTCAACTTAAGAAATTAAACTTAAAAACTGGAAAATAACCTCTCATAATGCTTACATCGGATTTTGCTCAAATATGAAACTCAAGTCAATGTAGCAATTTTAAAATAACATACACTTTCGGTTCGCAATGGAGTCAGGAAAAACTAAATGAATTCTGACCGTCTTTGGGTTACGACATTTTTTTTTGTAAAATCTTATTTTAGTAAAACATTATTATTAAAATTAGGTAAATAAACTTAAATATAATTATTGAAATGGATGCAACCAAATACTGGATATAAAGTAATAAATTATAATTTATTACTTATCTGAGGTTGCAATTAAAAATACTACAAATTAGTATCTGATACGATTTAGAATTCCTCTCCAGTATTACGTTTTTGCAAATAGTTACACGACAAATCCACAAACAGTCATTACGCCAACAATAAGGCTTGATCTATGATCCGAACTCACGGACACACACACACACAGACGCACGCGCGCGCACACACATACATGCACGCATGCACACACACAAACACACACAGGCGCGCGCGCACTAATCCACTTTTGTTTGATATGATACAACAAAAATATAAACGTATTTTATATTTACGGATAAATACCAAAACTCTCACTGAGTGTTAAAGCCTTGGATATTATACTGGCAAACACTATTAAGTAAAACGATTCTTCTGCATTTTATGAAATATTACTTTTATTGGTAACCATGGATACGGATCGGCTGTATGAAGCTGTAAAGTGAAATCTTCAATAATCTTCAATTTATTTAGTATTCTTACTGTCGACTGGCTGCAATTCTTTACATCTGTATTTTTAATAACAACATTCCTTTGTTCGCTTTTGATGCTTCGTCTTGTAATTTTTCAAAGTAATTTGCTTTTTATTTTTTGAAGTTAATATCACTAATAATAAATCTATTAACATTTACTTTTACAAAACTATTTAGAAAAAAATTAATAAATATTCCTCAAAATCATAATAAATAAATAATCGAATATTCTACTCATATATCATATATCGATTATCGATCGATAACATAATAATTCAGACAAATCATAAGGGCTGGTAAACTTCTGCTAGCCAATATGTATGCGGCAGCATTGAAACAATGTCGGTTAATGCAACATGTGTCTGTGTGTGTCTGTCTGTGTGTGTGTCTGTGTGTGTGTGTGTGTGTGTGTGTGTGTGTGTGTGTGTGTGTGTGTGTGTGTGTGTGTGTGTGTGTGTGTGTGTGTGTGTGTGTGTGTGTGTGTGTGTGTGTGTGTGTGTGTGTGTGTGTGTGTGTGTGTGTGTGTGCACGCGCGCGCACGTGCTTTAATTTAAAATATGAAATATACACCGACTAGTGACCTCAAAATAAACCTAATCGAATTTTTGAATATAAAAACATAAGAATTATTTTCAAGTGTTCGTTATAACACTAAGGTCGCCATTCTATTTTTGTTTGATTTAAAGGGCGCAACAATCAGTTTTGATAATAGACTGGAGAAATTCGTTAGTGCATCCAAAAGAAATCTTTTTAGCGTCATTTTATACTTTGTAAATTAAATACTTTTTCCACCTTGCACGTTTTTCAAAATCTAATTTTTACAATCTGAATCAAAGTACTTACAATCGTACATAAAGTTTCATTATTTTCTCAAAACGTGTTTACAATTAATTATAATGGCTGTTAGGTTTCATTTCTTATTTTAACTGTAGATTGATTGTTAATTTTTGCAAATTCGATTCAATGTTTACCATTTTTCCACATTTTCAACGAGTACCCTGTAAAGTCAGTTCGACATTTTTCAAATAGCGTTTATTCCAAATTTGAATGTTAAAATTTTACATCTAATCTTTTTTGTTGAAAGTTTTATTTTATCACAGAAATTAATCTTAAATATCCAGAAAGTATCTTTTAAAAGTTTCAGTTTTATTTCACAGTTTAAAAGAATAATATGTACAGACTTTGTAACAAGTACAAGTTAAAAAAATATTTTTCAGTAAATCTGCCTCATCACGTCATCGAGACAGAAGAGTGCCTTGATTATTATGAACGAATGTCCCTATTATATATACGTAAATAATCAGGTATTTAATTATTTATCTTTACAGTATTCGTAATTTTAATGTAAATGTAACGAGAAAGGATTTTTTAATCAAGGAAACTGCGCTGGCTTTTCTGTCAAGTTCGAATAAGTTTGTAGATTCAAGTACAAAATTCTGTACATTCCTTCCTTTCTTTTACGACACCCCCTTAGTATTCAATTTGTCAACTTTGGTTGTTCTTTTGTACTGTGTACACATTCCCATCGACTCTAACAAAATGTGAATAATAAAGAAGTAGGTTAAGTAGCTGATCTTATAGAATGCGATTTCGAATTTCCTTCTGTCAATAAGCAATATCGTTTGCTGCATTTTCGATTTCCAATAATGTTTTGAAGCTTTACTTTGTATAAGAAAACCGAATTGTATATTCTGCAGCGTGTGTGTTTGGTTGTATTACTATCGATATTGTTCGGTGGTCAATGTGGCAAAATCACCGGCCAGCCTACTGCGTCTATGAAATACGCAACTCAAAGTTTAAAACTTTAAGAACTTTGAGTTGCGTATTTCATAGACGCAGTAGGCTGGCCGGTTTGGGCCGCAGATACTCCCGTTGCTTTATCTTACCCATCTCATTAGTCCTCATTAGTCTAACTGGCTTAAGATATGGACGTTAGGCACACAAAAAGGTTTTACTAATGTGCGTTATACATCATGTCTTTCTGTCTGTTATTAGTATGATTGTTGATTGTTACTTCTATCAGTTATTTACAACTAATTTATTAGTGTTTGTGTAATGTGTAATAAGTTAATTTTACACACACACACACACACATACACATACACACACACACACACACATATATATATATATATATATATATATATATATATATATATATATATGTGTAATGCATGCACTTGTGTGTGTGTGTGTGTGTGTGTGTGTGTGTGTGTGTTTTATTATTATTAGAAAGGTCTGAAAATAATGCTTCTTAGTTATCTGTAAGACAGAAATCCGGAATTAAGAGAGATAAACAACAGACAAAAAAAAATCAATTTTGCAAATGATGAATGTTTTATAAAATTTTTAAACCATTCATCCGGTTAATTAATAAATTTAAATAAAAAAAACTCAATAATTTTAAAAATAAAATCAAGAGTAAATCTTTCTATTTCGTTTCATTTCATATCGATTAAAAATGGCCTAATTTTTAAAACCATCGAATAAAGGTTAACAGTAATGAAGCATTCATTATTACTTGAACTAGGCATAAATTCATTTATTCTCTACACTGCCGATTTATGCTCAGTGGTCAAATAATGATAATCTTATCAAGCACAGATCTAGGTATGAGATTATTTTACTGTTCCCTGCTATCGATAATTTTGCTAGTTATTATATCGTTTGATATTATAATTAACGAGCTACACAAAAGTATGCTTGGCTTTGTTATTACAAAATTTGATTTAATTTAATCCAAATGTTTTTAAATTGTAGCAACAAATGGGTTACGAAAACAATGTGATTTTTTTAAAAAGTATAATCGTTTCGTTTGTTTTGTCGTGACGGTTAAAGAAGATGCAGGTAAGCTTGTACATGTACAACGCTCAATATATTATGTTAACGGCTAAATAGTAATACCACTAAGTTCCCCCCTATCAGACAGCTTGAAGTCAAGCGCCACAGTAGAACAAACAACTTTGAATATGGTCAGAAATTTCAATACCGTCGGTTTAGCCGTTCTACAGATATAAATTATTCAGTGAAAAAATGACAGCAAGCTGCTGGTAAAAGAAGCGTTCTGGGGACATTTTTTATAAGTTGACGGAAAAGTTTTTGCTTCTTTTAACTTAAGGAAGTTAAACCTATCGTGAAGACTTGGAAACTTCCTTGTGTATTGCTTGTAATAATTAATAGTTAAAAGTGTTTGATTAAATATAAAGTATAGGAAACATTACACCAATTTTTCATAATCGGTTATATCCTTAAAACTAACGAAAACTACCGTCATGAAGAAGAAGTCGTCATGCTTTCTGAAAATTGGTTTAACAGATTTTTTCAAAAATGTTACTGATATGTTTGTACCTGAAATTATTGTATTAAATTAAAAAAAAGTATCTTACAGTTCGAAAGTAAAAAAAATCCATCAAATTTCTTGTTTTTTTCTATGTTTACTTCTTTTTATTTAAAATTGATTATATTAAGTTATAAATCTTTTTCCATGACCGAAATAAGTAAAAAATGTGTTAAAACGATTCTGAAAAACCAGATCTGTTTTCCATTGTATAAGATTAAATTTTAGTGAATGGTATTTTCATTTTCAATACCTGAACTATTTTTGTTAAAAAAAGTTAAAATCTGAAAATGAAATTTATTCAATTATAATTAGGTTTATTGTGTGCATAGAAGAGCTTGTACAAAGAAAAATTGTAGCGTACATTGTAGTGCGATAGTTGAAACCGGAAATTACATTATTTTCTATCAATATACTTATTACACAACTTACTTCGTTTAGTGCGATAGCGAAACCGGAAATTATATTGTTATTTTCTCTCAATATACTTACTACACAACTTACTTCGTTTAGTGCGAAGGCGAAACCGGAAATTACATTGTTATTTTCCATCAATATATTTATTACACAGTTTACTTCGTTTAGTGCGATGGCGAAACCGGAAATTATATTGTTATTTTCCATCAATATATTTATTACACAGTTTACTTCGTTTAGTGCGATGGCGAAACCGGAAATTATATTGTTATTTTCTATCGATATACTTATTACACAACTTACTTCGTTTAGTGCGATGGCGAAACCGGAAATTACATTGTTATTTTCTTACTGGCCGTGTGTTCCAACGTATTTTAAAATAATTAATGAAATTAATAATTAAGATAATTAATATTATGAGGAACGTACAGGCAAAGTTTAAACCCAGCAGACATGTAAGCAGCATTACCATGACTGAAGACAGGAGCGTACAGCCTTGATATTTCCCCAGGGAGGCTTTTGGCAAATCGGGCGCCGGAGACAAAGGGCTTAACTGATCGTGCATCCCTTCTCACACGTACCTAACTAATTTAGAGCTTCCGTCGTTCCTGGCCTTGCAAAAACCCTTACATTCATGACGTCCTGATGACGTTTCTTCATAACATTTCTTCACCGTGTTTGTTTTTACCACACAGAATTGTCAATTTAAACAATTCATTAAAAAAAAAATGTTTTCAGATACTATTTTGACCAAATAACATCCGACATTTTAGTGTTTCATATATGCTTTATCGATATTAATATTTTATAAATTGTAGTTAACAAACAAATAACTTGCCTAATTGCGAACAACCGGTTACTAAAAACGTAATATTATTTGGCAATTCATAACACTAACTTTTGTTGCAGGACACATATGTACACTTCTCAAATTGACTGTTTTTCGGTTTATTTACCAATTTTTTTGTAAAAATAGTTAATATGCAAAATTTTGCGCATGTGTTTGCAGTATTTATACAAATAAGTTCTTGATAAAAACGTATTTAAATATAGTCACTGTTCACAGCTGTTTTACTAACGTGATGGAAGCGATTTTTAAAAAGAATTTTTCTTAACTATCCCTTTTTTTGAAATTCTGATTACACTGTCATAATTAGCATTAAAATCTCAATTTATCAGCATTTTAAACCATACAATTTCATTGAATATATTCAAATGAACCCTGATCGCCGTCAAATTCAATTTATTACATTCAACGGATTTTGAAAGACTCTCATTTCAAGGTTCTGGGTCTGGGTTTTACAATGTTGGCAGCTCCAATAGCTTATTTTCCAATGGAAATTCTTTAATAATTAATTTATTATGTATTATAATTTCTACGGTATCAAGTTAATGTTTGAATTAGTATACAGTTATGAGAGGCAATGCACATTTTGTTTTAGTAATATAAAGTGGAGATACAATCTTGTTAATTATAATTACCTGCTCATTTATAAATAGTAATCTGTTACAGATACCAATATTTTGTTGTAATGTACAAGGTAAACTTATAATCTAATATAAATTAAAATATATTCTATATAATTTAAATTGAATTGAATACAATACGTAGAGTGTTGTGTGCAGACCTATTTGTGTTTTCTGTTCCCAATTTCCTGTTTACACTTCCTCATATTGATTACGTCACTAAAATACTGTTCCTTGTTACGTTAATTGGGACACACATTTTCCCAGAATAACATGGTGGTGATATTCTAATGTTATTAAATAACTGGGAAATAATAAAACTTACCATGAAATAAAGAAGTAATCTTGTAAAAGCTCTCGATAGATTGTGCGTTGCAGAAACATAAATTCCGAAGTACGGAGTGCTTTTAGGAAAGCTTTGTTTGATTTCTTTGTGCCATGTGAAAGCGGAGTTTAGGTAATTGCATCGCAATATTTTTCTACTGCGATAACTCCATTGTTTATTGGTACTAATACTGCGAATTACGTTTTAGTGTTGTCGAGTCAAGGTCTTTTACTAAGGTTTTTTCGAATCGACCCTCATTTGTCAATATATATATATATATATATATATATATATATATATATATATATATATATAAAGAATATTCATCAACAAAAAATCATCAACTGAAATAATTAAAGAAACCTGATTTCTCAAAATCGCATTGAAAGATTTTTTCTTAAAACTTTAAATAAACGTAAAGTTTTTATTTAACTCAGTAAAAAAATTGAAAATAAAATGTGACCCAAATAATGAAAAAACACGTAAATGAATCGATCCTATTTCTTGACATTTCGTAGTGGCCCCTTTTTTAATAGTCACAGCCTTTTCTAGTACTCCTTATTAAAAAGGAACTTAATGTTGAAAATACAATAACTTAAACATTATATTCTTAACAACCAGACAAAACTGAAAAAAACAATCATCCATTGCAATTTCTATTTTTTTGTTTTTATAACCAAAATTTAAAATAAACTAGTTTGAGAATAATGATGAATTTAGATTTATTTTTTATAGTTATTATACATAATATTTTTTTGTGTAACTACTACCGATATTTTTTTACAATTGAAGGCAATATTTGAGTACAATTGTATAAGAATCGTGAGAACGTTGAAGAAATTTTAACAAAATTATAAAAATATAAGTTGATTTGAGATATTGCCAAAATTCGATCTACATACGAAATGTTGGGCAATGAAAGTATTGGAATTCATTTAAATCATGTTTATAGACATACATCACCTATAAAGGAAAATATCCGAAATATTTCAAAATATATTTTTTCATGATCAAAACACTTTCTCTATACTCGCCTAAAAAAGTAAAAAAACAGAATTGACATGGCATAAGTAAAGTTAACAGACAGTTTAAGCTTACGAGAAGAACAGAACACGTTTAAACGAGCCCTAATGACTGCAGTAGATCAAGATTTGCTGAAAACACCTGCAATCGTCATAATTAAGCTTGGCTCGTTTCCGCTTCGGAGGAGAAGGGGTTATTTTAATCACCCTTGTTAAGCAGTAGTCTACATTTCACTTGGAAGGGGATGCGATCGGGTGCAAATTATCGTTCTTTTTACTTTTTCACTTTTAATAGTGCAAAAATTAAATTAATTTATTAATATTACAATAGCATGTAATACCTACGTAGACTGTGATTATACCTAAATGTTTAAATTGTTGTATTTAAATCGATTTTTGTTCTAAATTTAAAAAAAAAATTAATTAATACTCATCTGATATAATGTTTTGTTATATTAGACAGGTTTGAACGGAACTGAAAATATTTGTCTTAAATATAATAATAATTACTAAAACAAAATTTATCATCATTATTTCTAAAAAATGTATTCTTTGCCTTTGTTGGTCATAACTAATTATTGCAATAACTAATTTTTGAATTGTATTATATTATAATATTATATCCAATACATTAAATTGAAACTATTCGCAAATTATATTAAAGGAAATGGACATTTAGCCTATCTATATTGTATACAAATATAAACAATCAGTCTTTAAAAATATTAACAACTCTTAAAGCTCTAATAATTGTGATGGCTAATAATTGAAAAATAATTAATTAAATTTGTATATACAATGTGCATGACATATTTGATTGTAAACACCGTAAACAATTCTATGCTAGATGTATTAGGTATGTAGTACAAATGCGTTAATTATAATTGAATATGCATTACTGAACGTATTTATGTACATAATTAAAAAGTTATTAAATTAGTAAATAAACGTTTTCACTTACAAAAATAGGTAATGTGTTTAAAAGCCAAAAGTTGTTGGAAAAATAAAATATTTAATTTCTTAAAATCAACTAAACACGTTTTTACGAAATTTTTATAAGATTCTGAACGATATTATTGTGCTAAAATTAAAATGAATACAATTTGAATTTCACGCTTAAAAACATTATTAAAATAAAACACGAGACAAACATATAAATATTTACGTTTGGGTCAGTTTACTCGATTTTTGCGCTTAGATACATTAAATTTTTCAATTGGCTTTTGAATTTTAATTTTTTACCCATTTTATAGTTTCATACCAATCTACTGACAGTCGCAAAATAAACATTAATGAAAAAACATCTTCCCGAGACTTTTCTCACCAACAAATCGTGTCTCAACCAATGTCGTAAGCGATTATTTTACGAAAAGTGTCAGTCGTTTTTATTTAATTATTTTTTTTAATAATTAAACGTTTATCGTGTTTATTTTCCCTTCATCGTACTTTTACACCGTTTGTGGAAAACCACTATTATTCCTGATAACAAACTGACTTTGTTTCAAATTCTCAACATATGATCAAAATTCGAGTACCTCATAACTAGACTGTGATTATTTCCTGGTATCAATTTCCTCTTTTTCTACGAGATTTGGAAAGCTTTTTTTCCCGTACTACCAACGTACTGGTAATTCAGTGATAAACCTGTTTAATACAGTTAAAAGGGCTTACAACTGATTTTTTTAAAATTTAAAACACAAAGCTCCGTCCCCTTTCTTCTCATTGGCCTACATGTCGTATTATTTTCTGCACATACGTTAAATAATAATCTTTATCGATTTCCTGTTAAGTTTAATTTTAAAATTCGGTATATGTAAGCTCAAATATTTAATTGTTCGTAAAATATTTTCATCTTTTATTTTGTAATTAAAAAAAATATATTTTCTAGTTATTTAATGTAGGTACCTTTTTAATACAATTTCCAAATTCCATGCTCTTTATTTCCTTTCAATCATAAAGTGTCTAAAAGAAATCCTGAATTAGTTTTTATATTTAATGTACTCGCAGTAAAAATATTTGCCAAAAAGTATCTTCTTCATAAGTGATTCCGAGAAAACATTGAATCGCACTGAATATATTTTGACATTTTAATAAACCTAACAAACATTAATTTCCCTCCGCTAGTCTGCCTAGTGTAAGCCCTAGGTAGGCAAGTCAGGTGGATACAGCTAATACACAATGCAGAGTAATCCTTTGATTTATGTAGGTTGGCACCGCTGTAATATCGGAGGGAGGCGGGGCTTAATACGGCGCTGTCAGTGACGTCATTGATTTATAGAGTAAATGTTTTTGGAATTAATAATGTTCTTGTTGGAATAGGTATACGTTTGTTTGAGTGTTGCATAAAAACTATCGAAATATACAAAACCAACGGTTTTAGGCAACAATACGTAGAAACAATTTAAGAAGACTTAGCTGTAAAGAAAATATCAAGCAAAAACAGACTATGCATTTGTCAAACTCTTTACAATAGTTACGTAGTACATAGAACTGGTATTGAATAACATGTTGTTATAAAAAACATTTCAATTAGGCGTATCAATAAATTTAAAAAAACATTTAAACTTCTTAAATCTTAATTTTTTTCAAATTTTCTAAATTAGGAAATTAGGTGAGTTGCCTCGGTGGCCTAGTTGATAGCGTACTGGGCTTTCATCCCGAGGACCCGGGTTCGATTCCCGGCCAGGGCTTGGCTATAAATCATCCCATCGTCTGCATTAGCCCAAGTGCGCTCAAACGTTAACACATACAAAAAAAAGGAAATTAGGAAATTTTAAAATTTCATTTAAAATCGAAAACAAAGTTATACGTTACTAAAATGAACAATTGTACCAAATTTGATTTTCGCAAGTCTAAATGTCAACTTTTGTGATATTAATCACAAGTATATGTTACTTTTAGCTATATTAGGTTTAGGAAACGTTTCCATGACGTCATCAAAACAGCTGAGAAATATGTTCTGTGGAGATTTTCTTTAGCATAACAATTTATATTGTTTTTCGTTTACGTATACGGGATTGCAATAACGATGGATGTAATCTAAACTAACTTAACGTAATGCAACGTAAACGTAACCTAACCTAACCTAATGTAAAAATTCTTTTTTTAGAATTTTAAAAAGTCTTCTTTTCTGCTAGGATTTTATTGTCACTATGTTCAGTATAATGATCTGCCTTCCCTAGCTTCGTCAATTCTACTTTCGTTGACGCGTTTCGGAAAACCTCCATCTTCAAATCTATATCTATACTGGTCACCAATATTATAGCCCGTCCTATTTATAATTTTCTATCTCCACCTCCACGACGATATCTGTTTATTTATTATTGTCGCAAGCAGATATTACGTTTAAAAATGTAAAAATTAAAAAAAATTAACAGGAGGGACAACCGTTGAAGAGAAAGTTTGAAAGGATCCAATCAAAAGCGAGCGAAAACGTATGATTTTGAAGAGCCAATCAGAAGCAAGCACGTCAGGTTTAAAGTACATGTGTTGAATAGAGGAGGGGTACGAGGTGGAGATAAAAAAATATAAATAGGACGGGCTATAATATTGGTGACCAGTATAGATATAGTATTTGAAGATGGAGGTTCTCCGAAACGCGTCAACAAAAGTAGAATTGACGAAGCTAGGGAAGGCAGATCATTATACTGAACATAGTAACCTAATCTAACTTAACCTAACTTAATGTAATGGAACGTAACCTAGCCTAATCTAACTTGTCGTAACGTAAAGTAAGTTAATTTAAACTATCGTAATGTAATGTCACGTAACGTAACGTAACCTAACCTAACCTAATATAACGTAAAGTAACCTAATCTAATGTAACTTAAGTTAACTTAACCTAACCGAACGTAACATAACTTAACCTAACTTAACCAGTTAATCTCTGTCGGATACCTCAGACGTGAATTATTCGAAATGCTGTATTTAATAAGACTTTTTAATATTAATCAGGCTTTGGAAAATTACTGCTACATATGAAATATATAAGAAGTATATTTTAAAATAACCGACATTTTATTTGCATGTGTATTTCAGAGCACAAACATATTGAACAAACAACTCCACTAGGAAAAGCGAAGCGAGCAGGGATTTGAGCCCTCCAATACATTTTGCTTTTACGAATGCATTGTGCTCCGATGACTGTTTGTGCTCGTTTGCTAGTCATGACCTAAATCTTCTCGCCCTATGATTACAGTGGTACCTAAATTACAAATAGTAAAATATACTCTTTTTACCGCCATAATGAGACGTTAAGATATTAAGCAAAAATTATGAATAAGTACATCACCTGCAAAGACGTAAAGTACACACATTTCTTGTGTAATGGTGTGATAATTTACTTATGTAACAGATATAAATTTGCACGAAATACTCAGAATATCACAATTTAACGGTAACTGGAAGAAAGTAAGCCATAACACGAAAAAGTCTTAAAAACGTGAGTACCTTTTTAATCTACTACCTTAAAGTTTCCCAAATTTGAATTCAATTTACAATTTTACTAAGTCACCTTTTTCCAACAAGTTCACAATATATTCGCAAGTCAGTTTTGCATTACAGCCGCAAATTATGTAAATTTAAAGTAAAAACTGAAAAGCGGGGAACAAAGTCAGGGCCGGGAAATTGGGTTTATTTAATTAGAAAAGTTTTCTCGTTTTTCAGCCAGTTAAACGTGGGAGCTAATCGAATTACGACTCCCAGAAGCTACGGCCTGAAGTGATGGGTCTGATTTTACATGCCTAAAAGTCGGTTCACGTGTAAAGATTGCAATTCTTGATTAACTTATCGGAACCATTCTTTGAGTTAATTTTAAAGGTCAAGGAAGCTATTGTTATAATATTTTTATTATACTCGTATATTAGTGGATGTTTATTGGAAAGTGAGCTGTTGAATTGACCAGTATTGTTTACCTAAGGTGTAAAAAAGGTAATTTATATTGCAATTTATATTATTTGTTAAATTGAAATTAATATATTGTTAACATAAATTGGTTGAAAATTAATAAGCTCACTATTTAATCTGATTTGGTTTAAGTCTAAAAAAGAATTTTATTCTGTTAAAGACTTGCACAAGTTCGTTATCCAGTTAAATCTGTTTAACAGTTTAACATGAAAATATAGCTCCAACTTCCAATAAGTTTTTCAATATTATTTGGTATCACTGTTGTAAGTGGTGTTAAATTTTGATACGTAAATTAGTATTTTGTATTGACCAAACCTGACTTCCGTTTCTGTATATTTTAAACGTTGATTTTGTTTGTTCAAATTTGTTTACGATAATAAATCAGAGTTAATTTTTTATTGTAAAATTTTGAGCATTTTACCTATATCTTTTAATTTGTTTGCTGAAAATATGTAGAATATTTATGACTGTATTCCATTTAACGTGTAATAAAAAATGAGAAGATCTATTATATAAATTTTTCACTATACTTTGAAACTAATCATTCATTTTGTTAGGAGATATTTTATTAGTGTATTTATTCCATTAACATTATAATATTTTGGAAATGGTTAAATTAAAAAAAATATTAAAAAAAAATTAAACAGTTTTATAAATTCTATATAATTATCTTAATAGGCTTATATTGGATAAAAATATCGTAAAGACTAAATAACTTAATAAAGTATATTATAATTTTACTTTCAAACTATTTTGAAGAGACTCTTCGAGTTCGTACTCAAAGCTACTCGATATCCATACAAGGCATACAAATCATTTCAAATACACAATTCCTGTGAACTACAAGTAATCACTTCTCACAGACCCAAAAATTCCTTAAGTTCAATCTCTTTTTGAAATAATCTTTTTGAATCATTCTTTGTAAAATAATCTCTTTTTAAAATGTATAAAGTACACTTGTGGATTCCGGGGAGTTACCGTCAAAATGGAAGCTTTTATTAATGGTATCTTTGCTGAATAGATGATTAGTTTGAAGGTATGCTTATAAATACTTTGTTTTGTTTAAATAAATAAATACGTGAACCTAGCTTAGGTTCATATTTACTGTAGTTATAGTAAAAGATCAGTTGTTTTATATTAATTCGCAAAAACCAGCTGATTTCATTGAACAGCTGATAGACTATAAGTTTCAGGTTATGTTACAATATTTTTTTTTGTGTTTAACGTCCGACTATTGTGCAAACTTGGGCTAATGCAGACGAAGGGATGATTTATAGCGTATGAAAATGCCAAGCCCTCGCCGGGAATCGAACCCGGGTCCTCGGGATTAAAGCCTAGTACTATCCACTAGGCCACCGAGACGGTTATCTTACAATATTAACAATTATTATAAACCTATATAAATTTCGAATGCATTAGGAACGGTTACAACGTGCACGTGTTTTTTAACTAAAGAAAAATACCGAAACCAAAGCAGCGAAACGTTTTCGTATAATACGCGTGTACTATTATCGAAAAGGAGGAAGTAAAAGAGACAGAAATAGAGAGACGAAATTTTGTTCGTTCCTTTTACATTCTTTCTTTCGATAAACTTTTCTTCTATTCAATCCTCTTTTAATAGCTAAGATTAATACCTGCGCTTCAAGTAGCTATATTTTTTAAAGTTACATTAAGTTTTAAAATTTTAATTATATTTTATTAATTATTAAATCAAATAACACATGTTATGTAATCGTCGATTAGATTAGATTACATTAGAGACTAGAGGAAGGGATAGTACAACTCCAGGCAGTGTGATCGACTGACCTATTGTGCAAGTAAACCTCTTAAAAATACCTAGTTCAGCAGATTGGTGTCCATATTAAGTTCCAGCAACCCATTGACTAGCTCACTCTGCTGAAGATCCCTAAGGTCTTGGAAACCAAAAACCCTTAGCCTCCTACTAGCAAGAGCCTCACAATCATGAATTATATGACCTCCTGAGTTGTGCTCTGCCCAGAACATTTGCTGTCCCTTTGAGTCTTCCAAAAAGGAGCTTCCTTAAGAGATGTTTACTTTACAAATGGAATGCCCATGAAGGTTATCCCAACTTACCTGGTGGTGATTAGTAATCCATCTAATAATAGCAGACGTGGCCAACGATAGAGAAATTCCTAAAGCCAGCTCAGGTCCGATAAACTCTGATATGTAATCGTAACTAAAATGCCATAATTATTTAGAAAATGTTTTACCAATAAATGAAAAACAAATAATGAGTATACATATAAAATGGACAATTTATGGCATAAAATAATATTTACTGACGCCTTTTGCTGAAGTAATAATCTTACTTTTTATAATCTTTGATCGAAAAATCAAAATTGCACCAAGTTTGATTTTTTATTTAAATCATTACAGTCGTTTACAAAATATTAAAGAGTATTTCAATTTTATCAGCTTGCATTATTATTTCTTAAACATGAATTTATTTAGTCTTCTATTATTTTTCGGTTATTTTAAAGTGTTCAATTGAAACAGATTGTTTTAAACTAATTTCTTTAAACGTCTTTGACTAAATCTACTACACCTACTTTCGTTATAGTATCTCCAGAATTTCTAAAGTAACAGAACGAAAGTGAAAGAAAAATACGAGTATAACTTTGGGTTGTTTGTAAGCAATGCAATACAGCTGAATACAAAATGAAATTCATTAGTATACGGCAGATACCAATTCGTTGTAAGTCGTAAGATATTGTGCACACATTGTGAAAGTTTCATAACTGATGGCCCGACGATCTGATAACCGAAAAGTTTCAAGAATGCTCGTGTTTAAGGAGTGCGAATTGAGCTGCAGCTGCGAAGAAAATAATTAGCTTCTGGTTTTGTACGTTTTGTATAAAAGAAATAGGTCGTAATAAAAACTGCAATACTTGTCCCCGTAAAAACAGTCTAGACTCTGCCCCATAAAGATGAAATAAATTTAACCTATTTATTACTGTACACACTGGGGAAATGAAACTTGTCAACAGCAGTAAGATAAATAGCTTTATTTTAAATACTTTACGTTGCAGTTTAGCATGAAATATTTGTATGAATATTAGCTGTGTACACGGTGGGGTTTGGGATATATCGTGTCATTTAGAATAGATAAAAGGTAAACAAACACACAGTTATCTTTTTGTTATATATATATATATATATTTAATTGCTAAATACATATATATGTTTGCTACACGCGCTAACTCGCTGGGGTTCTAGCTCAAGGCTGGAAGCGTGTACCTTGTATCAGAGGACAGTTATTTATACAATTGAGTGTGTTATTAAACTCCTGACTGTAATAGAAAAACAACTTTTAAAAATTGCTAAATAATTATGAATATTCTATTTGGTTGTTTCTGAAAGAAAATCGCTGACTCACTTTTACCAGAGAAATCGATCCCCAAACCTATTCCCGATGCCTCGAAACTGTTGTCCTCACAGATAATACATGATGCGCCAGTTATACAGCTATATTTCAATATTAGAGATATGTAAATATAAATGTAATATTCAATACTACATTTAGTAAAAAAATCATTTTACTTTATTACTTGGTTTTGAATTACTTCTAACTTTCCAAACCAAATATTATTAATTATTATTGTTAATTTATCACAGTTCTGAAAATAACAATAACCCCTAATAGTAGGCAATCAGAGGTCACTTTAATATTTGACTTCAGTTCAAAAATAAAACACAAAATGTCTCCAAGTATATTTAACAAATTTTGAACATATGAAGTTTTTATTTCATAGCATTGTGGCATATTTAAAAAAAAAACAATACACGCCTTGATCACTAACATTTTCTGTGAAAATCGAATTGCTCTAGTTTCATACAAAGTTATTTCAACGATATACACTGACTTAATTAAATATGCAAACATAAACAATATTTTAACAAAATATAATGATCTTATTTAAAAAAAAGTATATAGATTTTTGTTTTTTTACTGTTTGTAATTTTCAAAATTATAATTTTATGTAGTTTTTGTACTTTTTATTAAAAATACAATCTTATTAATTTGTATTTCAAAAAAATTATGTTTAAAATTTTTAGGCTTATATATTTTAAAATTATGCTCAATAAACATATATCATAATATACCGACTTAATGTTTAGACGGTGCACTTAGGCTATGTTTAATTTGCTTGATTATAATGATAACAACTTGCGCCTACTTGTTGCGAATTTTTCAAAATTAAAAACACCACAAAATACAACTTTAATGAAGCATGCTTCTTTCCTTCTTATTAAATAAAATTAAAATCCCATTCAGCAGGCTTACTTGAGTACTCTTGCTTGTGGAACGAGCAATACTGCTTATATTAATTGGCTTACCAGGCTTGCCAACAAAAGTGCATAACAAAATATTTCCTTGCTCGTTCGGCCGTAGTTGTCTTAATTGGATGACTGCTTTTATGCTTCCACTGTATTTGACAAAATGTTTAGAAACAAAAAATAAAAAACTATATTTATTTTAATAAATACTTCGCTATCGTTTCCTGGTATAGAAACTTCTAAATATATCAAAAACCGAAATTCATAACCATTTTTTTCTATATAGCTCCCGTTGGAATTACGTGAAAATAGCGTTTTTTTTTGTTAAAGGTTGTTTTATTGTACAAAACAATCAACACTATTTTACATTGAACAAAAGTTCTTAACAGTGTCAAACATTAAATTTAAGCACAAAAACAATTTATTTTTATTTGAATTTCGTGCTAATGTTTTTTTTTTTGTAATTTTAGTCATATTTTTATTTAAATTTTAGTAATAAATGAACATTATTAACGTAAAGAAGTATATTTAATTTGAGTAATTCTTAGACAGAAACTATTTAAATACCTTTTTTTAATACCTCAAGTAAAAGTACTTTAGGAACAATAATTAGGTACGATACATTCTTTATAATGGAACTTCATAATTTAGTTTTCTTTAGAAATTTGAAATAGTTTTCCATAATGATTGAATTTTAAAACAATTCATCATTAGAAAGATTTTGAATGGAAGCTGAAGTTCACAAGTCCAATACGTTTGCTCTACATTTCAATCAATAAGCTTGCCTAGATTGGTACTATTGTCATTTAATTCTATCAGTGAAGCATTACACTGCACCTTTACTCCGTAATAATGTTGACGTAATACCGTGGTAAGCCAACTGTTAATGTTCCAATACTGTGCTTTTATTACGCAATAAAATATTAAATTTTAATATACAAATTTATTAATCCTAAAAATAATGCTTGCTTTATTTATTTTACGCTCCTAAAATAAGCATTTAGAAATTTTTAAGGCGTAGTTTTGTATTGTGTATTATTATTAACGAATTGTCTTAAATATTTGGAAAGCACCGTAAGGTAAAGACCCAAATACAAGACCTTGAAACCCTGATACTTTTTGAGGGGCAGTTCAAATTTATACATTTATCAATGAAAGTTTTGCTAAGTACTAGACGTGATTGAATAATGTATTACAGTTTGATTTGGTTTCTCAGCAGTTTCTCAATAACTTACGTTAATGAGATTTAACATAACGTAACACGATTGAATGTTTTAAAATCTTTTTTTATCCTAGGCTTGCCAACCAAGGTTTCACTTAACATTTAATGCAGATATACAACTGCGTAAAACCATGGACAGGATTAACACAACAAAAAATAAAAGTGAAGCATACAAATATGAGAGTTGTTGAACAAATATTATTGTTGAACAAACACGCACGCACGCACGTACGCACGCACGCACGCGCGCGCGCGCACACACACACACACACACACACACACACAGAGAGAGAGAGAGAGAGAGAGAGAGTGTAGTATAAAAACTATTTGAAATTAACGATGTACAATTTCAAACTAGTCATGCTTCCAAATCGAAATTTTCTCTAAACCTAATACGGTTGTGAATTTTAGGGAAATAAGATATTTTTAATTTCCGCTGTATGAGATTCCAGGGATATTTCGTTCATTAAGTTTACATGACTAAGGATGGGTCCGTTTAGATGCTACTTGTTCACCCATTTTCTTTTTGGCCTTTACTCTTGCCAATGTGTACAGACACAATGCTGTTGAACAAATAGTTGTCGTTCATTGATGCACAATGGTTATTAGGTCAAATATCCAAAGTTAGAAATCCTCAATTGACCATAGATAAATTAACACAGGGAAAACACCATCTTATGATATCCAAGAGGTTTACATCTTGCAGACAATTGAGATTAGCAAAACCCGACGCACTGCCGTTATCCGTGTGGGAAAACCCTGGACGACACGATGCAACCATCTAAATTCTTGTGCTCTGCACTTCATGACATTATTTCGCACAAGTGTCGCTAACAGTGTTTTCCGCCGCTAAAGTCTGCTTCTGGCTATAGTAAGCCACACAGCGAGGCAACAGTCAGCACAGCGAAAAGACACAACACGTAAATAGGCTCCTATAACAACGATTTGGACATAACACTAAGGCCAGATTTTGATTGTATCATCATTTAAAAGGAAACTGACTATGATAACGTGAGTATAATTGACACTAAACGTTGTGTGTGTTAATAAACGTATATTTTAAAGTCGGGAGGCAAAAAAATGCGCTTTAGAGCTGCGCTAAACGGAACCGAAATGAAAATAAACGGCAAACAGAAGCATAGTTCAGTCAGTTCAAAGAAAACGTTTGTAAATATTAGAACCTACTGTAACCGATTCTAAGGAAGAAATTTATAAGTTTAGAGGTGTGGTATCGTGGAGGAAGCGCAGTCAGCTTCAAAACCGAACTATACCGAGTCGAAGCAACGCGGAGCGGAGCTCAAAAACGTCGCTTGTCAAAGCTCAGCTCCATTAAGATTTCAGTAGCCGCATTTATACTAAAAATAATACTTTAAGTTTTGAATGCGTAATCCGCTCTGCTCAGTGCAACTCCATTACAAATTCGGTCGTCACCCGGTCCGGTCTTAGTATTCTACAGCTTCCAGGCTAGCCTGTCTCACTTTTTACAAGACCTTCAACTAAGGTATATTCACAAGAATTGTTAAGAGTTGATTAAGTCTTAGTTGTAAAATGAGTCTAACTGATCCGCAGTAAATAACGCCAATAGGGAAGAACAAAACTGGCAGAAGCCATTTCAAGAAAAGCGTGGAATAAACTGATGGAGCATCCGTGAGTGACTATATTCTAAATCGTTTCATATGAAACTGAGTGACACTAAGGTAATCCGGTTGGAACGAATGTGAGTGGCTCGCTTAAGAGATATTGTTATGGAAATGTTTAGGTCACTTTTCCGCCTTTTTAAATAATCGACGATTCCTATTTTCAGTGTTAATGTTTTTCTTATCCTGCTTTTAGGCTAAAAAATAATAGTAAATATATTCAATACATTACTGATGATAATTAGTAATGTATATTTTGGCACTGTGCGTTTTATTCAGTTATAAATCGCCAATGTGGTAAATATTTATATAAAGAAAGATATTTAATATTGATTAAATTAGGCTGAAATAAGTCTTCATTATTTCTTTTAGATTATTTCTGCAAATTATTCAAGAAAATCCGACAAAAATAATTGCAATACAAAATTCTATATCATTATTTCACACAATGAGACTAGTGAAAACGTTTCATGTTTATAGCATCTGCGGTACCATTATAAATAAATAAATAACAAGTAAAGAAAGATATCTGTTTTGAGATGAATGCGTAACAGAAATTATGTATTTACTTGATAATTCAGATTAATGAGAAAATAAGCGATGTATTAATTATATAAAAGAATCTTATTTTAATAAAAATAAATGTTTTATAATTGGATTAAAATATTAAATAATTACAGTAGTTTCCTCTTCACTAATTATTACATTAAATACTTTTAAAAGGTATTTCATAAAATAAACCCAAGTAAAAATTATGTATTTTATTAGAAAATCTCGTTCATTGTTACAAAAAATTAAAAATTAGTTCAGTATCTAAACAAGATATTATGAAGCAAGATTTACAAACAAATTAATGTAACAATCTTTAGATAACACACATTTACTTTTTGTAATGAAATTGGGAAATAAACGTGTAGCAATTAATAAAGAATTATTATTTTTACTTTTTTTATTTTGATACATTTTCTTGAAAATAACCAGTATGACTAAAGTAAAGAAAATCATACAAACTGATTTTCAGAAATTAAAGAATTTCTCGGTTTTATCAAAATTGTTTTTAAAAGAATTTTATTTTAAATGACAATTAAAACATAGTTTCTTATAACTATCTTACATTGTTTAACTTGTATATTAAAATTTTTAGTTGTTTTGTATGTTTAATTTTTTTAATTTATACAAAAAATTACACGGTTATTTTTCTAAAAATAACGAAATAAATTATTGTTTTCGTTACTTAAACCTAACCTAACCATGGAGTCTGTTTCAGTTACAGTGCCCTAATTTCTTCCATACGGAGGTTCCTCCATTTTCGTGAACGTGCATCGATCAAACATCTAGTTCTTTATGTCAACAAGTGTTTATTATGGATACTGTTTTATCATAAGATATAAATTGCAATATCTGTCTGACTGACATATCAACATACTTCAATAGCTAAAATTACTAGACATTAGAAATTTTAAGATGAAGGCATTTTGTAAGTCTTAAATTAAAATGTTATTTGGTCGAGTGATAGCATCTACCTTTCTTCATATATTTTATATTGTTGACGCGTTTCGGATTATTTCTATTATCAAAACTGTTTAGTACTGCTCCCCAATATATAGGTTCGCTCTTTAAAACTATCTTAAACTGTCCCATCTTTACTTCTATCGCCAATTTCAATTGCTGTTTACTGATGTATTCGCTTTTGATTGGTCCTTTCAAAGCTTTCTCTTTACTATCAACTTAATCCTTATAATTGGTAAACATTTCCAAGCTTTGAAAAATAACGTTTACATGTGAATATATCATCTTTCCCCCTTTAATTTTTACTATTTCAAAGTTTTCTAAAATAATTAACCACTTTCCTTTATCTTCATAATGTAATACTTTCATTTAATTTTTTAATTCTCCTGTCGTATGCCCTTCTCTAATTACATGTGTAGCTAATTTGAGTAGTTCTTCTAATACTTACATTATCTTAAGTGGTCGGTATTTCTGGTTTTAAATTTTTGACACATTTGCCCTACTTATATTGTTTTGCACTTACATTGCATTTTATAAGCCCCATTTTTACTAAATGTATCTTTTTTACAATCTTGCCCGTTAATTTGTTTCTTAAGTGTTTATTAGTCGAAATCCCAATATATATGTAATATTTTTTTAAACATTTTTTAATATGAGTCTGTTCTCCTGTCTAAGTAAATGGGTTAAATTACTTACACAGCAAATGGCCAGGTCTTGTACAATAGCATAAGTGTATGAAATATGCATAACAGTTTCTCTTTTGAGAATCCCGAGTCTCTATTTTACTATGATTCATTAATTTATTTCTCGATTGAAAAATATGAAATGTCGATACTGGCTCTTGACAGGTTTGTCGAGAGTTAATACGAGAAAGTTTTGTGTAATATTTCCTCTATTTAAAAAATTTTTTTTTACTTATAACTACAAACTAAAACAAACAACCGATCAGTTACTACGACTAAGGTTTCTGAAATAAATCCGCTGTAATAAATAAATGTCTTTTGCCCCTTCAAGTCGGATCTAGATTACCTGCTTAACAAGGAGAATTAATCCTACCTCTCCTCTCCCAGATAGCGCAGGCGACGTCACAATTGCACCAACTTTAATTACAATGATTGCAGTGTTTTAACGTTTGCAGCTAGTCGTCTTCATTAAAACAACGTAATTTAAATAAACGGTTCACAAGCATTGCACGAACTTTATAAATTTTTTTATATTATGTGTAATTAAAATAATGTAATCGCATATAATTTCGTAGTGCATAATTTTTCAATAAATATTTTCTAAAATTATCTAATTTGGAATTATCGAATTCAACAAAAAATTCAAAGAGGAAAATTTACAAATATTTTGATCATTAGATTTCAAGAAAACTGTCATTTACTAACTTCCAAAATCCAATTTTTGTAAACGAAATTAAAAATTTTTCTTAGTTTTTTTTATTAGATACACTGTTATTTTCTGAACCAAATTTTTCGCAGCGATGTCAGGTCATGAATGTTTAAGTACTTAATGGTTACGTTTGAATATTTATATTTTTTAAATAATGGTAATGATTAATGGTTTGATGGTAATGATTTAAATGGATACATCTAAACACTTTATTTTTTTAATGTTATCTTGATAAATATTTTTTGTAAAGGAATAGCAATTATGACTAAATTTTTTAAAAATCAAAATTTTATTTCCCAAAAAGGGCTAAAATGTACACGCTATCAGTCCAGCTGTTTATTTTTTAAAGCGGTATTTCTAGTTTCCTAAACTGACATTTTTGAAAAGTTGGTTTTAAACCTCTTTGGGGAAAAAATTTCCACATTATTATATGGAAACATTTTGTGCAGTGTACGTGTGCCATTCATTGTAAATAAGAATAAGATATATCGTCTTAATTATTGTACGAGTCAGAAATAGAATTGAAACCGTTGTGAGGCTTCAGTCCACAGTGTGACGTCATTGTTGGAACATTGGTGATACCAATATTGGACTTCTCGTTGAACAAAGCACAGAGTAGATTAGCATTTTACAAGATAATACTGTGTTAAGCAGGTAATTGTATTGAAATTAGTTTGACAAAATCAAATTACACATTTTGTTTTATAAAACACAACAAAAGCTGAAATTTTGATGAAAGTCAAAATTGATTTTGATGTATTAATTTTCGTGTAGCAAATTTTAATTATTTTCTTAAATTTTTCCTCATTTTTTTATTGTAAAAAAGTATAAGAATAATATGTTTTATTATTACCATTTATTGTGATCAATTTAATAAAATTTAACATTCAGTAATTTATCAAATGCTTATGTACCATCCCGAATAATAGATGATTATTGTTTTAAAAATTTCTCAATTACTATTCCAATATGGTGAACCCGGTCCTAAGAAGAGAGTATAGTGATTTTAAAAACATATATTTTATAATTTAAGATTTTGTTGGATCTTCGCGTTTTCAAAGTTTTGAAGAAAGGATGAACTGTCACTTTGATGACTGTTCGTCTCTATGTGTATGTCTAAACACATAGTTAGACACTAAGGTAGTGGTCCGGTATATGGAATTTGGTAAGTCCCGTTTGGTTTAAGATTGTGGTTTTAATTTAAAGCAAACGTTACACAAAAATCAAAATTTGACTGAAAGAAGCGAGGACTCTGTTTCAATTTGACCGTTCAAAATTTCGTTTGTCTGTTACGCAATTTTCTCCAAACTCATTGACTAATTGTTTTGAAATTTGGTACGTAGCCCGAACGATGTACTTTTACTTTGTTTAAAAATGACGGCCTTTGACTTAACAATGACAGGGGTACACAGTTTTAGATAAACTTATTGACCGATTGTTGGTACGAAAATTTGTATAAAGCCGGAACTAGATAAAATCTGTGTAAGATTTTTTTCCCATTTGCTTCCGTTTCAAGATGGCTGTCTCTGATTTAACTATAACTAGTGTACGTTGTTTTGGACAGACTCATTGATAGGCCTCGTGTAAGATTTTTCCACGTTTAATTCTGTTTTAAAATGGCGGCTCTGGTTGAACAATGGTGAATTTAATTGTCTATTTCCTGTAATAGTGGCTGAACGGCTGTTGCTATCACCGTATTGACTGCTTCAGAAAAAAGAACATAAAACTTCCAATAAAGTTAATCCGATAACATTTTTCGTAAATATTACTGTTATCGATTAATTGGGCGATAACTCGTCAAAGCGAGTTCAACCTTCTTCTTCTTCTTTGAACTTAAAGGTTGTTAGCATAAGATTCTTGCACAGGAAAATCCTTTTAACAATTTCAAAATAGAAAGTTTTTCAAGTCACAAAAAAATCAAAAAAATCTTTTTTTGAAAATCTGATATAATTTTTGTTATAAAACTCGTAATAAATTAGTTACTTTTTAATTTTGCCATGTTCAAATGAAAAATTAAAATTGAAATTTATTTAGATTTTTATACTGATTTTTATTTTAAAATCACTATTTCAAAAATATAACAGTAAACAAATTATTTCAATGCTATTATTTCTTTGAACTTTATATTTCCATATTTATCGGAACACCTGAGTAGTGTGAATATGTCTTTATGTTAATTGTAGATATTTATTTTACATATAAGTACCCTGATGCTGTATTATATAATAAAAAACATGTGTTTGTATAGGTTATAGTGTTTTATATTATAACTTTAAAATAATAGCTGGTTAAGCCATTGTTTACGTTATGTATAACAGTGATAAATGGATATATGTGACAGCAGTTGATCTAAATGTCTTTATGAATGCATGATTGGAGGGCAACAACAATAGACTAACAAATGGCTATCAAAATTATTGGAAGCAATAATCCCTCTCTAAAAGTAAAAAATGTTACTAGGATTGAATTAAAAAAAAACAAAATTTCTGCTAGTACTCTGTGATTATTACTTTTTTACACGAAAACACACTTTTGTATTTCAAATTTCGTATTTTACAATATCTATAAGTCCAAAATTTCTTCAAACAAATTTATCAAAATTAAATAAATTTATTTTGAGAAACGACTTGTTTTTGGTTGTGTTGATGTATGTTATAAATATATTATTATTTATATTTATATTATATTATATTCTATATCCAGATATAGAACAATGTATATAGTAGCAATTGTAAAGGATTTTAATTGAGCTAAATTATTTAAAACATTAATGAAATATTTCAATATACATTTTAACAATTTCGGACCTCAACAAAAATTACGTTAAAAGTTTCTATAATATAAAAAGTATCAAAGCAATAGGGACTTGTATGACAAAACAAATAGTACTTTTTTTAATCTTAGGGAAAGTGCAAAAAATCAACATCCAAAATCAATCCAAGAGCTTTAATTAACTTCTTTAAAAACAACACATTTAAAACGCCTTTAAAGTTTGATATCGGATATTTATATTATTAAAATTTTATAATCTAAATTTTCTTTTTCGGTTAATTAGAAAAGAACTTAAGACGAAACTTAAGACGACGAAAGAAACTGACTGAAATTGGTATTTCTACACCTACAAGTTAAATTTAATTGATTAAACTACCTTGTAACCTTGTAGTTCTCCGATTGCTCGCTAGACGGAGCTACGTATGCCGCACTAAGAGGATAAGTGTAATTGGGTCGTAGCTTAGTTGGGATAATTTATAATAATCACGTCATAACCCTGAAAATGAACTTGCATGCCGGAAATAAGTTAGCGTATCTGCAAGGTTCAGTTTACTGCACATTTTGTTATTGGATTTAATTAATTAAATTGTTTGAATGTAAGTTCATTCAGGAAGATAATGCATTTAGTAAAGTTAATGGATTTCTGACGTTATGAAAGCCGATTTCCAAAGAATAACACATTGTTTTTTTACACATTTATACAAATATTTTTAATATAAAACTCAGCTGAATAAATTACAGTTATAAATTTTAAAATACGTAAAAGAACCCAGACCACCGTCAGATCCATTTTCGTGTGGACTTTGAAAATTTATACCTCGCGTATTACATCGTCTCGGATATAGCGTCATCCATTCCCAACTAAAGGTGTATTTTTAACGCAAAATACTCTGTTTTGACGACAGTAACTACTATATGACTTTGAAATGCAGATAACTGCATTATTACCTCTTTTTATTTGTGAAATATCTATTTATTACGATACTATAATAGCTTATGTTTGAGGAATGGCAGTTACAATGCAGGTAGATGCATTAGAACTATTACTGCTGATAAAAAATACAACTCAAAGTGGGTTGTAACGCATAGTTTTCCTCAAGGCTGAGTTCTATCTGTTTGTTCAGTCTATCCCACTACACTTGAACGACAGAAATTAATTGCAGATAAACGCATTCTTACCTCTTTTTATTTTTGAAACTTTAATGATTGCAATACTCTAATAGCTTATTTTCGAATAAAAATTGGCTAACAGAACTGCTATATCTAGTAGTCTAAAGAACAGTGGACCTAACAGTAGATTACTAATTAATATCTTCGACGATAGTGCTCGTAAATTTTTCCGCCAATTTAACCGGTAATCGTCATAGTTACAAGAAAATCTTACTGGACCAACTTTATTAAAACTTTACGCTCTTTCCCTACGTATCGGTCAAAATTGTAATCGTTCAGCCAGTATTGCAAGAAATAACCAGAAAATGTTGAAACAGCGTCCACCATCTTGAAACGGAAGCGAATTTGGAAAAATCTTACTCATATGACTTTCGGGTTTTATACAAGATAATTTCCTACCAAATTTCAAATCAATCGGTCAATGTGTTTGATTAAAATTGCGTACACTCGCAATCGTTAAATCAGAGGCCGCCATCTTGAAACGAAAGTGATTATGAAGAAAGCTACACATACATCATTTTGGGCTTTAAACGAAATATCAAATTTCAAAATAATCGTTAAACGCATTTGTCCAAAACTGCGTACACTTTTTATCGTTAAATCAGAGACTGCAACCTGAAAACAGAAGTAAAAAGGGGAAAAACTTATAAATAAGTTACTTGGGCTTCGTATCAAATTTCAAAACAATCGGTCATTACCTTAGGCTAAAACTGCGTACGCTCGTTATTGTAAATTAGAGGCCGCCATCTTGAAACGAAAGTGATTATGAAGAAAGCTACACATACATCATTTTGGGCTTTAAACGAAATATCAAATTTCAAAATAATCGTTAAACGCATTTGTCCAAAACTGCGTACACTTTTTATCGTTAAATCAGAGACTGCAACCTGAAAACAGAAGTAAAAAGGGGAAAAACTTATAAATAAGTTACTTGGGCTTCGTATCAAATTTCAAAACAATCGGTCATTACCTTAGGCTAAAACTGCGTACGCTCGTTATTGTAAATTAGAGGCCGCCATCTTGAAACGAAAAATGAACTGGAAATATCTTACATACGTCGTTCAGGCTTTACAACAAAGTACCTCATTTTCAAATTTAAATATAATCGGTCAATTAGTTTTGCCAAAACTACGTATCAAGTTGGAACAGAGACCTCTCTTCACTCGATCAATAAAAGTTTCTTTTTTTACCATAAGACGATGAGGCGTGAAAAAGGTTGACATAATTTTGTGTCAAAACTAGAGACTATATATTACACTCTTTCTATATAGGATACTCTTTATTGCATAGCTTGTACTCATGATAAAACTAGTTTACATTACAATATCAAGTAGTATTTTCATATTAAAACTATTTATCTCGCCACTGTTGACAAGTTTTATTTTCATCCTTGTGTAAAATAATAAATAACTTGAATTTATTTCATCTTTACGTGACAAAGTACAGAATGCTTTTATCGCAACTGGTTTTTGCTCTTTATGAACTGGAAAGTGAGCAAATGTTTTCACTATAAACTTTACGATTGCTATTTCTATATAAACATGTCAAAAACGTACAGAAATTATCAATAGCTAGTAAGTATAACACAGACATACATTTTTATTGAGGCTTTAAGCGTAGGCGTTATAGCTTGAAAGTCTCCGATTCTTGGATTAATTTATCACACCATTTCAATTGCTTTTCACATTAATATTTATACTTTTAAATGTTTTATTTGTTAGTCCATATTGATAGTGTGATACTACGGCATTAAATTTGTAAACAAATATTATTATGCAGTAATAGTTGAAATATGCATTTGAGATAAGTTACAAAACAAAAATCAGGACTGTGAGCAGCTATTGAGGAATAATTATAAATTAATTTCAATTCTTATTCCTATTTTCAACCACTTTACAAATGTAAAAAAAAAAAACATTTTATACTACACTAAACTTTTCACTGAAATTGTTTATGCATAAACTTTATTTAGCAATTTAGCTTTATTAAATTGCTCTGCTTGTACAGTGTAATTTTTATTCTTGTTTTTCTACAATAGTATTTAAATAAGACTTGAATATGTTTAAATAACGTGAAAAAATATTAATTTTTGTTTTTTGTTTTTTATTTTTATAAATATGGGGAGGTTCATTTTTTAAACCACCGTGCATTAAATTATATCTAAATTAAATTATTAATTAAATACTGTTTTTAATAAAAATTACAAATTAATAGATATAATTATAAAAATAACACATTATTACTGAATTGTTCTTAATTTATAAATTAATTCATACTTTAAAAATTATTAATCAGAAATAAGGTAATATTTAAAAAAATATTAAACATATACATAAGAAAATCATATTATTTTAAAATTACAATACTAGGCTACTTGAGTTCAAACAAATAAAAAATCATATTTTTTTAAATGAATGAAATTTTTGAAAACAGTCTTTTGATTTTGTTAAACAAAGTGCAATTTTACAGACACTGCTCTCCCAGTCACTTCGAATTGGCTTTTTCTTTGTGCTACATAGTCCACAACGCCTTCTAGTAGTTCTTTGAAGCTGATGACTTGCAGATAGCAGCCGTATTTCATGAAATAATTTTGGTTTTTTAGTTATTACTTCTCTTTTAGATGAGCTATGGCTTGATAATTGAACCAATTTTTCACTTACAAGTCCGTTGATTATTTGTCGTCGAAAATTTTTCATATTTTCTTTTGGCTTGTTGTACGAATAAAGAATGAAAAAGGCATCTACACAGGCATCTACAAAATACTACTTTTCTATCTATCGCGTAAGTAGATTTTAATTGGTAAAATTTATCAACACAATTCATATTCATATTGTAATCTTTAACAGCTTTAGGTATAACTACTTCTGTTTGTGTACATCTTTTTGTCTTCTTTTAACAGTTTCTACACTTTTTGGATTATGGAAATTTGAAAGTACATAAATACCTCTTTTATCCATCCACTGTACAGCTACTATACCATTATTACTGCTCCATTACTCGTATTCACCCTGTTTTAATGACTTTTCCATTTTAAATTTTGGCAGATTGACCCTTCTATTACTTACTGTTCTACATGCTAAAATAGATTTCAGTTTCAATTGTTACATTAATTTGTAACTTATAAAATAGTTATCGAAATACACTTTGTGATACTGCCCTCTAGTTCTGCAGTAATATTTAAAACAATATTTTCCCATAATTTTTTTTTTGAATTTTCTTTTCTTTTTTCCTGTATAAATTTCGAATGATTTTTGAAATATATGGATCATTCATATCAGGTTCACTACTCCAGTAATCACGGTAACTTGGTGACTTTTTAATTCCCATAAGCAAATTTATTCCTAAAAAAATTTTAATTTCTGTAACAGTTACAGGTGTGTATCTTTCACTATTTTGCTCAGCATATAAATTCGTTTGGAAAACTATTTCTTCTAATATACCATTGTTGATAAGTAGAGAAAATATTTGGAATGGACTTATCCATTCCATAAGTAGAGAAAATATTTGGCATCATCAACATTATTAATAAATTGTGTTCGGCTCCCTACTATTGTAGGTTCTATTGTACATCCATTTTAACTATTTATTTTATCCCAAGAATTGATAGAAGTAGTTGTATTATTTTCAGAAATAGAATTATTGAGTGATTCATTATCGTTTTCGAGATCTGAGTTGTTAGCATCGATATCAATTGTAAAATCTTTTTCAGTCTCAAATATCTCTGTTGCAAAATTGAAATCCGAATCTAACTCAATATCATCTATTTCAGAGCCTGAATTTGATTCTGTATCTGACGGCACTGATTAAAGTAAATATTCTTCAATATCATCATGACTAAGAAGTTTTCTTTTTCTACTCATTTTGATTTCTGAAACGATAAAATTAAAACCTAACTAACTCTCAGGATAACAGTGTTAACCTAACCTCAAAAACTGGTTATATTGCACGGTGGTCTACTTTATAAACCAGGAGAATTCTACATAAAATTAGTAGTAGATAATGAAAAATAAAAAGATTAGTACTTACATAGAAAGAAAAGAAACAAATAAATCCATTACATATACCATTGCATTGTAAAAATGTAAGATTAGCACATAACACTTCGAACAATATCTTGCAACAACAAACTAAGAAGACCAAGTTGTTATAGTTAACTGACTAATCATTTTTGTAAGATGCTGACATGTCTGCACTATATGCTGTCTCTAATATACTAATAGAACTAACAAATGAAGTGGTTCAGATTTTCTGCTTCTTAGTCACAAAGGGTAAGATATTTTCTAGGTGGTCTAAAATTTGAACCACAATGTAAGTTATGTGAGAAAAAAGGTGGTCCAAATTCTGGACTCTGTGTTTGAAAGAGTTAAAAGAACTTATCTTAAAACGACTTCCAGGAGAACAGATACGCCAAACGTCTTCCAGGAGAATGACAACTTCAAGCGTATTCTATGATAACGACCACATGTTCTAATAAAAAGACTACTCATAGTGTTCTAAAAATAATTTCCAATTTAAACGAGTTCCAGAAGAACAATTACTTCAAAAATGTTCCAGTAAAACGACCACTTATAAAGTGCTATAAAATAAATTGTTCTTAAAACGAGATTCAGAAGATCGACTACTCTAAACGTGTTCCAGAAAAACGACCATATGTTCCAGTAAAACGGCCATATGTCCACTCATTGTGTGTTCTAAAAATAAATTGTACTTAAAACGAGTTCCAGAAAAACGACTAATATACGTATAAGTAGTCTAGGAGAACAACCACTCAAAATTTGTTCAGGAAAAACGTTCATTTAAAACTTGCTAAAAAAACTGGTATTTAAAAACAATCACTCAAAAAGTGTTCTAAAAATAACTAGACCCTAGTACCTAAAATAGTATCAGTAGTACCACTTAAACTTATTTCACTACGTTTCTCAGTTATGGTTTCACACCCTGCTGTTTCACACCCTGCTATTAATTTAGCAGGGTTGTGTGATAATTAGCTCAAACAAGTGCTAATTATCACAACAATATTTAGATAACTTAATCAAGGTTTACAATTTATGGTAACGAACTAAATTATTGCATGTAAAATCAAACCCCATAACATCAAGAGGTAGATTGCTAAATATTTTTTGAAAATGATACATTTTTGTTTTAAAATTTAAATAATTCAATCACAATTTTTTTACAATAAGATGTAGGGTCAAAATTTCCCAAAACTGGTCAATTAAAATTTATTGAACACTTCTACATGTAAACTTCTTAAACCCTTAATAAAATTGTTGGAAATACTTTTTAAAAACATTTTTTTTTTAATTTTCTTTAACCGCTTCGTTGCATTTTCCTTCATCTCTTGCGAATTAATAAAACGATGTCCCTTCAATATCATTTTCAGTCGTGGAATAAAAAAAAAACAGTGGAACTTTACGACCATTAGACAAATCTTCAGCTTTCTGAATAGACATCAAAAACATTACCAAGAAAGGACACATTTCACTTGGACAGCAGCCTGGGTAAAGTGATATTGGAAGTGTTTTTTTTTTATTATTATTACTATTAGAGCTTGATTCACTAAGAATTTTACCTGAAGAGAAAGCAGTTAACAAAGGAGGTCCTGAAACAGCTACAAGAAGCAGTTAGATGAAAATGACCTGAAAATGGGCAGAAAACAATTGGTATTCGTTACGTGAAAATGCTCCATCACATCGATCGCTGATGGTGAAACAATGCCTTGCCAAGCACAATTTAACCACTCTGTAACACATTATTCTTCCGTCCTTGCATCATCAGGTTTTTGCCTGTTTGCACAATGAAAATGACATTGCAGGGACATCGTTTTACTGATTCGCAAGAGGTGATGAAAATGCGACGAATCGGCTAAAGGAAATGTCCACAAAATTTCATAAGCAATTTTAACTTAATTATTGTTATGCAGGAGAAGAGTATTTTGGAGGAAAATCAGGTTAAAATATTATAAGTACTTTGAATAAAATTTCATTGGCCAAATCCGGTAACGTTTTGACTCTACATCGTAAAATAAGATTTGAGGATATGGTAACTACAATAGTACAATCTACGGTTCATTCCTTCGTGTATAGTGAGAGATTGTCGAAAATACCATTATAATAATGATAAGGCAATAAGGATTTATAAATACAGAATATATATTCTGCATTCTGCATATATTATTATTATTATATAAATTATATATATATATATATGTGTGTGTGTGTGTGTGTGTGTGTGTGTGTGTAATTTAACACAATAATATATATTTTATTTATAAAATAAAAATATATTTTTTTGCTAGTTGCAACTGAAAAAAATTCCATTTCCTATTTTACGATAGCGATTTGTTGAAAAATAGCAAATATAAAGTGCATTATATCCTAATACTTCATTGTTCAAATTATACTAAGGTAAATACCATTGCTTTAGTTCTCATTACACAGTTATTTGGGGTCAAGCTTATATAGTTAATAAAGTTGTCCCTGTGGCGAAGCAGAGGCTTTGTTGATCGATAAGGTCACAAGTTGGGCCTAAAACCTTAAGTGTCCCTGCTAATCCCTGAGAGCAAATAAGGCTCTTATTTTCTTACAAGGTTTTATAGTCTGGGGTTTTTTTTACGTTCTGGTACACAACAAACAGAGAAGATAAAACTAAGCATACTTAGAGGAAATGTGGTAGTTTAGCTTCTAAACAGTGTGTTAATGAATGATCAAACTGCATAATTGTAAGTACAATGTAAATGTTAATTAACTTGCTGAACAAAACTTGATTTTAAAAGTTATAGTGATTGTTCAAAAATCGATTACTTTAATACCTAATCGACTTAAGCGAATACTTTAATGGAAATCTTAAGCCATAAAGTGAAAAAACAGTTTTGTTTAATGTCCGCCTATCTGTTTCGTGTCTTCAGACATAAAGTAATGGACGATTTCAATAGTTTCAAGATAATTCGCTTGTAAGTATCATTTTCTTATATTTCTAAAGACTGTTTACGCACAACAATCTTTAGTTTTTTTAATTGCATGCGATATTATCTGCACTTTTGAATCGAGGCACAAGGAACCAATTTTGTAATAAAGAATACATTTCGGGACAAAACAAAATAACAAAAACAAACTCTAGTCACTTCCAACTATATTTTAACTTACTTATGTTTTTGTTGTTGTTATTTTATGGCGAAAAGCCCATTATCGCCTCCCTAAATGTAAGTGTGAGTGTAAAGTCGTAAGTGTAGGTTGTAAGTGTAAGTGTGTGTTAGACTCGGGTACCGCGAGGGAGATGCAGCTATTCTGCACACCCCTGAGGGGTTAACTTACTTATAAACGTAAATTTCTTTCATTTCAGTATTTTAAACATGAATTTCCATAAATTACTAAAATATGAATGAGGCAAAAATATAATAAGACATATTTAGGAAAGCAAAAAAATTTTCTTTTTTTCGCGAACTTTTTTTAAGCTCTAATTACAATGATAAGATTGTTTATAGTTTGTTGAGATATTATCAGAATTAACGTTTTAGTTGAGTTTAACAATTAATTATACAATTGTTACAACAATTTCTCAGTTATAGATATATAAACGCTCAAAAAAGTAAAGTTCACGTTGACAAAGTTACAAGATTGCTGTAAAAATTAATTGTTTTTTAAAGAAACTTCGACGTTATTATTTAGGTATTATAACATTTTTAAAGTTACCTAAAAGTGTAAAAATAACCGATTATTTACAATTAAAGAACAGTATTTTGTCAAGTGTAAAATTGACACTTTTGAAAATGATAAAATAGCAATTTTCAAGCTGTAAGTATTAGTTGTGATTAGGTTAACATTTATTGATTATTGCAATAAAACATGGATTATCCAGGTCTCCAATTATTTTTACATTTTCAAAAAAATATTTTTTAATAAACTTCAATTTATGGCTCACATATTAAAAACACAGAACAGTTAAAATGTAGTCATTAAAATGTATTACTGCATTCATCATATGAAGTACTTTTGTATTTACAAATATGCCAAAAGCACTGTGGGGTGAATAACAATTATTAAAGAAATTCCTTTGCAACAAAATTAAACAAAAATTTAATAACATCATATAATGTCGTAATATTTTTGAATAAGTCAACTTAATTTAGCCCGTTGTACTTTAAGTAACACCAAATAGACGTTACACATTTTTGGAATTTACAGGTGTTTACTCTCATAAATATTGTTTTTTTTTTAAAGCTAGTCGAGGATTTATGCACAGTAATATGCCATTTAATTGGTATTTAGTGTTTTCTTTATGCAAATCAGGC
Source organism: Callitettix versicolor (assembly GCA_022606455.1). Lineage (NCBI taxonomy): Eukaryota > Metazoa > Arthropoda > Insecta > Hemiptera > Cercopidae > Callitettix > Callitettix versicolor. The sequence continues at coordinate 70,547,061 of CM040190.1, forward strand.
TTTGTTTGACTATCCCAACTATCCTTGGTCCTCAATTAGGGTCAAATAATTGGCGCTTTATATGTTTGCAAGTTACTTTTTAAGTTTTGTTATTTACAAGTTTTGTCAAATTTCTATGGTAAATTTCAGGATTAACTTGTTTGTAAGTTTGTCTGTAAACTTACAATACGGCGACTTCAATGCTCGTAAATTATTGTAATTTAATAACTACAAGGATAAGTAAATATTATTTTTAAGATCATGTTTAGAAGTTGGTTGTATACTTTAAAAAATTTAACTTTCACAAAAAAAAACTTTATTTTGGGGACAAAAAAAAACCTGTAAAATGTTTTGAAGACAAAAATACCTTCAATTTTTTTTTTTTTTGCTAGGGTTCAAAGAGTGTGAAAATAATTAACTTGCTTTTCCGATTGTATCAGTCACGTAATAGGTCTTTATAAGGTTAAACGTATTTTAAGTGCTCAAATTCATCAGTGAGTCAGCTTTTAAATGTTTAAGTCAAGTTTATTTCAACGGTATTCAACTGAAAAGTATCGATAAGAAATACTGTATTTATATAAGCTTGTTTCATTTCACAGGTTTTCAGTATTTAAGTCAAACAAATCACAACTTAATAGAAGTTTGTACCAGTACTTCTATAAACAAGAAACAAATATTTTCTAGTCGCGTTGTCCTATTTATGGTTAACTCTATGTCCGTGTTTTTGTTGCAAGTTGTTTCCATTTACTAGAAACTTTTAAAATAAGGATTCCATAACTATAAGAACAATATTACGAACAGTATACAATGTATTTGTAAGAAATCTCTTTATCTGAACAACGTTTTGTTCTGCCGCTAAGTAAAAGATACTATTACAGTTTTCCTACAACCGATTTTGATAAATAAATAACTTTTCCAATTTATAACCACTTTTAATAATCTTTATGCCAAGATTAACTTATATTGGACCTAACGTTTCACACACACACACACACACACACACACACGCGCGCGTTATGTATATACCATATTTTAACATAACATATACCATATGTTTAAATATATACCATATTAAAATAGTCCCATATATATATATATATATATATATATATATATATATATATATATATATATATATGGGAGTGTTTTTAAAATCTGTAAACAAAATTCAGAATAATATTCCTTGGACAAAAAAAAACAATCATAAAACAGCATATAACCGTGGGTCTATTTTGCTTCATTTGCCGTTCGTCTTTCTGTATGTCGTTTTTACTTTAAAATTCATATTTTTAATCGTGTCATTTTGTCGCATATTACACTGTGTACAAAATACTTGAAGTCGTAAACTCTTTCTAATTAAAAATTGCGGCCATTTAGAAATGTTTAACTTTTAATAAGACGTTAAGTTGTAACTTAAAAAAATAATATTTTTTGATATTTTAATGTATAAGTCATATTTGTTTTAATGTTTAAAAACATACAAAAAATAATGGAAATACGGGATTACTTGTTTACTCGTGTATGGTCATTTTATATTATTTATGGGTGAAGGATAATACCAAACAAAAAGCAAGACCGTTTGGAAAGTTTTACGGAAATAACTTTAAATACCTGCAATGTACACATAAGATGTTATGGTAACAACCACATATAGGTAAGAAAACTATTGAGGATAGGATTTTTTCAAAGTCAGTTGTAAAGATTTTGAACAAATTTTGTTAAAAAATGGCTTTGCACTGGTAGATAAGTAACCTCATATTTTGTTACATTGAATTTTATTTTAGAAGTTAAAGGACATAAAATGCATTTGACAATAAATTTGGAAAAAGATATTATTTGCGATATTGGAAGTTGAATACTATGAAAGCAGTTTACGCCTTTATCATAACGTCTGTAATAATAGCTCTGATGGTTGATTGTAATCGTAAAAAATGACTATTGTATTTTCCCCACAGTCACATTTATTTTCTCCAGTCGTACTTAGCCTAAGTTATACACTTCTGTAAACTCTCTTCTCACGCTTCTAGTGCTAAAACCAAATTTATGTTAATGTTTGACGTAAATTGAGTTACAATTCATAAAAACAGTGCTTCACAAATTTTGTTTGTCCACCGAACAGAATGTATTTGGACAAGTCACTCAGTACCTAACTGCGTTACAAGGAATTAAATCTATATGCAAATAGGGTTTCACTTTCACTGTTCAGTTTACAGGGTGTTGTGTATTAACATTCCTAAATGTCATTGTTTAATCTTCTTTAATAATGGTTTAAATATATGAATAAGTTTCCCTTTTTAACTTATTATCATAACGGCCAATTTGATGTTTCACAACAAATATATATTTCATGTGATTTAAATCAAAGATGAATAATTCTGAATTTACTAATTTATAAGTAGGTTTTATATATTCATTTTATTCGAAACGTTTTTTCACGAAGAACAAGATGTATTAAATTTCCGAAGTAAATTAAAAGATTTGCTGTGCTTGCCAGGTATAATGTGACGCTTGGTTCATGAAAGCAAGAGTGAAATTAATTTACCTGAATAAGAACTACAGGTTTGCTTCGTGGATGTGCTCATTGTGTATCAAAAAGAAGGACTATATTTTATAAGAATTTGTCCGATTCTAAAACATTAAAGAATGATTTATTTCCAAAAAAGTGAACTTAATTTGTGAAAAGTTATATATTTGTTCAATGGCAGCACTGGATTTTGCTGAGCAAATTCTACAATAGAAGTATCGTTTTCGATTAATTGAAAAATTTAATAATCATTATTAACGGTTAGAAATTATTCTTGTCCAATTTACACTAAATAAAAAAATCATATTATTACTTATATTATTATTTTTATTATATTTTTTCAAAAATAAGAGTAGAATATGTTTTTTACTGTATGTCTTATTTTATTACATTTAGATTAGTTATGGTAAGTTTAGACGAAACTCAATGAAATGGTTTTTTATATTAGTGTAATATTTTTATGGAAAGTCTTAAGGACTTTTTTATGTGTAGGTATAAAGAAAGTCTTCTGGAAAAATAAGAAATTTTGTGAGACATTTGTGTGTGAAATATTTTGCACCATTAAATAAAAATTCAGATTCAGCACGTCTTGGCGTATTTACGGAACGTCCTGTATGAATGCAATATCGACTGCTAAACCGTAACGCGATGACATTACAATGACATATTATAGTATAACGTTACTGCAATGCAGCACTAATGTAACATGGATAGTGATCGGTTCTTATAGTAGAGTGTGTCAAAAGAGTCACCCTCATAAACATTGCCTTTATAAAGTGTTTATAAAATCAAAAACAACAATTCATTAAGCAAACTACATAAAATTCAGTGGATAGTTTCTATTCGTATCATATGTGAAATGTATTCCTAAATAATAATATTTAAATGCAATAAATGGTAAAACTAATTTACATACATTTCTTAAGATCTTGTTACACCCTCTCCCAATATTATTCATAAAAAACTTAAACATTTTGACATGTTTTATAAAATTAGTTGAATAGATTTTAGTAAAATATAAAAGTATTTTGATCATATCACTTTAGTTATAAACCAAATTCAAAATGAGACAAATTTGATCATTTAAATTGAAAATAACCAACATTTTGTCTTTCTTTTATTGATTTGCAAATCTACAGACCGAAAATTAAGAAAATATTCCAAATATTAATAAATTTAATTACAGAAATTAAGCTTCTATAACAAAATTGATTTAATATAAGTTAAAGTCTTTTAAAGAAAGAAATAATTATTTGGGTTCGTTTCCTTCAAAATATGTATCTCCAAATTCCTGTCACTTTTTTAAAATCAAAGATCTTAGCCAGTAGATAATACGTTATTAATGTTAGTGTAACACTTGAAAAATGGCAGATCGAAACCTACAGTCAAAATGAGCAATAATTGTGTTCCCTCTAAGTCCATATATATATATATATATATATATATATATATATATATATATATATATATATATATATATATATATATATATATATATATATATATATTTATATATATATAGTATATATATATATATGTGTGTGTGTGTGTGTGGTAACCATCTACATTTTGCAATTTTGATACGATTTGATTTAAAGTTAGCACACAAATTGATTTCTTGATTGCTTAGAAAATTATGTTAACTGTCAAAACAAGTTTTATAATGTGACCATTTCAAAATATATTCAATAAATTAATATCTTAAATGTTGAAAGATTATAATTAATCAACCGGTTGTTAGAGAAAATTTCTTAATTTCGATTAAGATAAGAATAGATTCAGTATTGATACAAGATAGTAAAATTATGTTTTCAAAACAGTTTACGTTAAGAAAGTTAATGGTTACTTTTAAATTGATTCAGTCATGTCATAAATTCATCTGTGTATCCACAGTTATTTTATTTCTTTATTTGTTTTAACGGAACTTAAAAATTTTAATCACAATACAATATTAAATATTAAAATGTTTTGAAATGGCGTGATGAGACTCCAATGGACAAAAAACTACCCAAACAGTCCAAATGGAGGTCAATTTCAAAACAAAAATTTCAAATTGTTAGAAATTAAAATTATTATTTTCTCTGTTTATTTGTTTTTCACCGCATATTTACTCTTCTAATATAATAGTAGTGTATATTATTGTTAGCCTTTCATACAATATACACTTAATGTAGATTTATTTTGATTGAAAATATTGAATACGTCAAATACTGAAATACTATTGAATATTATTGCTATAATACGATACTACTAATACAGCTGTAATACTACAAATATATAATTGAAATACTTGTACCTTTTTAAGGTCGTGGCAGAAGTCAAAAACGAGCTAATAGTGTTGGTCCGCTAAATGACCTTTACATTATTATTAAAATTTTCTCATTTTTAAAATTTTGTTTTTTACAGAAAAACTCTTACACACAGTTAATATTTAATTATATACATTAGGAATAGTCGGTTAACCAAATTTTAAATGTGTGGATGTTAGAATTCACAAAACACTAAAAGAAGTAACAAAGCGCGGAAATGCGGCGCTGAGTAGGCAATTTGACAACTTCTCGGCAACATCTCTTGCAAGTGACAGGCGTTGAGTATGCAATTTTACTACATCAATTTATCAGGTCAAGGTGGGCCAAGAACACATTTGTAACAATAAAAATAATTTTTTAATGATATATTTAAAAATCGTATAATTTAGAATACATACGTTTCCTAGATATGAAAACATCGATAGTGGTAAAAAAATCTATAGAAGTAATTTATCAAACTTGATTAAACGATGTTAGTTTTAATCTTACAAATTTAAATAACTTAAAAAAATGAAAATCAATTTCGTTTCTATTACTAGTGGTATGAATGAATGTACAAATAGTGAACTTTGCAGTTCTATTTTAACTTCCTGTTCTACTGAGGGTATCATTTACTGTATCTTCTCCATCTTCTGAAGCTCAGCATCTTCATAAGGCCAGGATCTTAAAGGCCTCAAAGTAAGTAGTAAATTCCTGGAACGCTAGCTCATTTTTGTTTTATTTTTTCCGATAACTTCTAAAACAAATGTATCAAAGATATTTTTTAAGAAAAAAAAAAATATATCTAAATAGCACTTTACACAATTTCTACAAATTGTTAATTTAGTGCATATTGTAAAGATTGATTCAAGTAACCTTATTTAAAAGACCTTCATTCGAAAACGCAAAGAGTAACACGTAATGTCAGTACAGAAAAGCAATGGATTTATCGAAGTAGAAACATATTTTGATGAAATTACACAAGCTCAGCTTTCACATCACACAAAGAAATCAAACAAAGCTTTGCTAAAAGCACTCTGTACTTGAGAATTTATGTTTCTGCAACACACATTCTATCGAAAGCTTTTATAAGATTACTTTTGTATTTCAGCTAAGTTTTATTATTTTCCAATTATTTAATAAGGCAAGTATGTCCTTGGTGCCTGGGGAAATGTTGAGATCAAATTAAGGTTAAAAGAGAATAGACTGGCTTTGTGAAATAGTGTGAAGAAATTAGGTTAGGAAATCTTCCTTCTCTTACTCTCTCTCTCTCTCTCTCTCTCTCTCTCTCTCTCTCTCACACACACACACACACACACAAAACACTCTCTCTGCATAATTACGTGTGTAAATGCACGTATATATCTGTATGTTTATATACTGTTTCAAGAGGAAACGAAAATAAATATAGGACTTGATCTAGTAGCTAAAAACAAAAGAAATGTTTTTTTAAGCATTGGTCCCGAAACGTTTAGTTCTTGAATCATGGCTTGCAAACATTTTGTCCTGGTCGCAGGTAAAACATTGAAACAAAACCATAATGAAATCTTAGAAAACAAAAATAACTGAAAGTCTGAATGGTTTCTTATGGTTTATTATCTGACAAATTGAACAAAATATGCTGTCCGTAGTTTTTGAGAAAATGTAAGTAAAACAAAAAATGTTAGGATAAGACTCTCGTTGTTTTATTTTCAAAGTATAATAGCGTCTACCGATTTAACACGAAATATACAAGGAAATAAAATTATGTAAATAACTACAAAATGAAAATATTTTTTTAAATATTAAATATCCAAAATGTGACTGAAAATGCAATAATGTTTATCATTCAAAAATATTTATAAAAAAACCGTTTGACAAATATAAAATAATTAACACCCATTAAACAATACTACTTCAAAATTCGTTCAAATCATCCTGCTAAATTTTTATTTTAAATCAATTATTTTTTTAAGTATTGATAAAGCCTATTCCTATTAAGAATGCCGGAGGACAGAATCCTGAGACAACTGGTAATGTGAAGCATCAACAGGAAAACCCAGGGAATATACATCACACAAGTGTTCAGGGACCTCAGTGAAATAGGACTGAAAATGGATGATGCAACAGACAAATGTAAAATAACACACATTCTTAAGACTAATAAATTTAAAGTGGATAAACAGGAGAGACACAAGAAGGTAGAGATCAGAGATGCCGTCTGAAATCAACGATCTGATCGAATGAGGGATTATTGGAGAAAAAAATTACAGCCCGATGTTGGGAAGAACTAAAATTTAGACTATAGTGGTCCCATGAGGCCAAAAAATAAATAATAATAAAAGTATATTCCTATGAAATAGAAATATGTTAATAAAAAAATAAACGACATATTCCTTCATGTAAATTTTTTAAAACATTTTCATGTAGCTCTAATCGTTCTTTTAAAAATGAAGTTTGAAAGCCTAAAATAAAAATCTGTTTTGTGTAACAACTTCTTAAAACAATGTTGGAAGGAGTAACTGGAAATTAAAATATTTATATAAATCAATTTAATAATTCCTTTTAATTCATTTACTAAATTCTTTTTTGCATGAATTGTTTTAGAGTTCTTCAAAGTTACATTTGCAGTGAAATTAAGAAAAAGTTGCCGGTTAAAAAAACATTTTTGTTCGGAAAAGCACTAAGTTATAAAATTAAGAAAATGGCCTACATAAACAAATATGATTGCTTAACAAAAATGAGCAAAACAGAAAGCAGTTTTAGTCTCAGACAAGTACGCAGAGATACAGCAACTTTCTAAAACCTACTTTTTCATAAATATGATTTAAAAACTTACGCGTATATAACTAAAAACTCCTTACTACTTTTTTTGACATTATATAAGAAGACATTACATAGAGGATTATATAAAAGTTTTCCTATCTTTGAAAAAGAAGCATTAAAAACTTAAAATACAAACTCAAAACTTTTACTCTGACAAAGTTGAAGTTTTAAAATTATCAATAATATTTTATTTATGGTAAGGTGTATTAAAAATATGATTTCACAACCATAGTCTACATTAAACTCTGAATGTGTTAGCATTTTAAATTGCTAACAATAAAAAATGACCCTCAGTGGTATTTTGAAGTAAAACAAAATTAATTCAAATTTTAACGTTGATTATGATATTGAAATGAGGGGTCAAAAACGTATAAGATTATATTTGATTAATATTAGATTTGAGAGGTATTTTGAAACTGTTGAACAGAATTCGCTGAGCAGCGAAATTTTTTAGATGTGGTTGTGGACAATGGTGTATATTCAAATCCTGAAGTGATTCTGTGTTGACGAGGTTCACTCACAAACAATGAGGAATCAGGTAAGCGGTATTTGTTTTCTTGCCAAAGTAGGCAGCCACCATTGCGTGATGTTTTAATGAGTTGAGCAGTAACCTATGTACTCAAGTCACCTTGCGTGGTTTTAATTATATCCGTAACTACTGTACAGAGTGTACTATAGTTCCTGTGCTTTTTTTGTTTTAATTGACAGAAAATAACCGTTGTTTTACAGTGCCAGCAAGAACCTCAAACATTGATTTGTTTAGAAGTTAAACAACAACAACAAAATAATAATTATATTTTATGAGCACACTGAATACAACTTTCATATATTACTTACCCGTAGTGCAGAAAATAATTTGTAATAACACGGAAACTTTTAAATTATTACCTCTCCTATGAAATTATTCTCTACCTATGATTTTCCTTTTGTAATTTTACTGAGCTCTCAACTCGAAATTTTCATTACTGTTAAAATAAATTTAACCAAAGAATTGACCTAATGAAGAAACAAATGTTACCAAAAATAACACACTAATTGCAAATTCCATTACAAAATAAATTTTCACAGAGCAACGGTCATAGTGAAAATCATATCCCATACGGTGAAAAAACTTGATGATTTAAGGGGCTTGAAGAATTACATAAACATTAGGTGCGTGCGTGTGGGTGTTCTAAATTAGGTACACGATTTTGTTCAAAATTGATAAAAAAATTAATTTTGAAATGATTTTTTAAAGGTCGTTATCAAGCAAAGGTTCAAACGTTTCTAAATTTTCACCATTAAAAGCTTTAAATATCTCTAATTTCACATTATTTTAAAATCTGTTTTTTCGCTATCAGAGTTCAATTTTTTATTTTAAATAACACTGAAAAACAGAATACTAATATTTGTAAATTTTAAAAATATTAAGGTTTTATTTTTGTATTTTTATTATAAAAACAAGAACATTTGATTATATGATCATTAAAAAAATAATATTGATTACTTCTGGTAAATTCTCTTCCATTTTGTCTGTGTAATTTCCGCATGCAGCGAATTATTTTTTAAATAATTATTACTGTTCAAATGAACGATGAGTTTATAGAGTGTTTTCCAATTATCTCAAATCACTAAATTATTTGTTACAATTTACATATTATGTGTGCAATTTGAGTGACCTTTTCGATATCGAGTACTTTATTTTACATTTACATAATAATGGAAATACAAGTTCCATTATTATTTTAATTGCTTGTTGTGATAATAAAAAAATCGATCTTTGAAATTTTCTGTTGTGTATCTATATAAAAGGTAAATCTCTCATTCAATGACTCACTCATTACCCATTCACCAACTTCCCACAAACCATGACTCAATCATTACCCATTCACCAACTTTTCACTAACAATGACTCACTCATTGTCCATTCACCAACTTCCCACTAATCATGACTCACTCATTACCCATTCACCAACTTCCCACTAACCATGACTCACTCATTACCCATTCACCAACTTCCTACTAACCTACAATGCTAAAAATTGTTACACTTCCTCCACATAGGCTAAATAGAAAAACTGATATTCGTTCGGTACCTTGAAGGGCGTAAAAAGAGCATTAACTTTATTTCACAAGTTCTGATATTTTTACTTTAAGAAAATCTCAGACATTTGAAATTCGATTTAAATTATTACTCTAAATAAAAAGCTATGAAATAAGTTTCTGTTTCGCCTGTAAATCCCAGAGTTCCAACACCTATTGTAAGATCTTACCATTTTCCAGTTTATTTATATTTGTTAACATACATAAATAGAGAGAATACATGGCTAAATAAAGATATTTATGTATGTTTACAATATATATATATATATATATATATATATATTTTTTTTAAACGTCCGACTATTGTGCACACTTGGGCTAATGCAGACGATGGGATGATTTATAGTGTATGAAAATGCCAAGACCTCGCCGGGAATCGAACCCGGGTCCTCGGGGTGAAATATATATATATATATATATATATATATATATATATATATATATGTTTATATTTTTTCTCCTAAATACGTGCGTATGAGAAATTTTAAAACACTCCAATTTAAAAGTTGTTGAAGAGTATTATGTATTATGTTTTCCTTATTATGTATGTATGTATGTATGTATGTATGTATGTATGTATGTATGTATGTATGTATGTATGTATGTATGTATGTATGTATGTATGTATGTATGTATGTATGTATGTATGTATGTATGTATGTATGTATGTATGTATGTATGTATGTATGTATGTATGTATGTATGTATGTATGTATGTATGTATGTATGTATGTATGTATATGTATGTATGTATGTATGTATGTATGTATGCATGTATGTATGTATGTATGTATGTATGTATGTATGTATGTATGTATGTATGTATGTATGTATGTATGTATGTATGTATGTATGTATGTATGTATGTATGTATGTATGTATGTATGTATGTATGTATGTATGTATGTATGTATGTATGTATGTATGTATGTATGTATGTATGTATGTATGTATGTATGTATGTATGTATGTATGTATGTATGTATGTATGTATGTATGTATGTATGTATGTATGTATGTATGTATGTATGTATGTATGTATGTATGTATGTATGTATGTATGTATGTATGTATGTATGTATGTATGTATGTATGTATGTATGTATGTATGTATGTATGTATGTATGTATGTATGTATGTATGTATGTATGTATGTATGTATGTATGTATGTGCATGTTTGTTTGTTTGTACGTACATACGTATGTATGTATTTATTTATTATGTATTATTGTCTTATGTATAGCAAATATAGTGTGCAGTTACACAATTCTCTGTTTGCACAGTTCATGGAAAATTTAATATGTTACCATGGTCATTCTTTTGTAAATTACATAAAGCTCACTTTAACAAAGCCGACAGGACATTTAAGAATCCATCGTAAAACACCACTGACATAATTTATAAACGTAATTCATTAGCTGTGCATAGAGTTTGAACATATATTTAAATATTCATTATTTAAGAGGTTGTGGCAAATTTGAGGCACTATACTTACATTAAGATTTTTTTCACAAACCTTTTCATTATAAATAGCCTACAGCGTATTACAGTAAAACGTAATAATAATTGTGATTAGGAACGTGAATAAAACCCTTTAGTGAACATTTCTTATTACTGTAATTCAGCACTCTTATTAAAATAACAAAAGGGAATAAGTAAAGGATGTCCCACTTCTGTGCCGAGACGTAACCGAGGTTTTATTAATTTATAGCACAAAGCACTTCCGGGAGAGGCTTTCAAAGCAGTCTTTGTGTTTATAAAAAGCAACAAAAATAATGCTTTGAATTTAATGAAGACGTTTTCCTGAGAAGAAGCCGTCTCAAGGATGTCTTTTTGTGAGATATTTAACGGTTAAATAAATCACAGAAAGTACCATTATATAATTACATTTTAATTAATTGTTATTACATTTGTTGATTATAGTGTGTGTTTATTGTTTTTATTTATAATCTTCCTCTACAGAAGTTACAAATTGGAGTCCGTGAGAATGAATTTCACGCTAAAATATGATTAGGAACTTTATCTACTTTCTCGATCCTTATTATTATTATTATTTTATTTTAAGGCGAAAAGCACATTGAGGCTATTATCGCCTCCCTAAATGTAAGTGTGAGTGTAAAGTCGTAAGTGTAGTGTTGTAAGTGTAAGTGTGTGTTAGACTCGGGAAACGCGAGGGACGTCTAAATCCTCTCAATAGGTACAGCGTTTGAAAACCTCTGCGGGGACGTGATCCTTATAACGTAAACTTTAAAATCATTTGAAAAGGTAAACAGAATTATACCTCCAATATAAAAACAATTTAAACCAAACTATAATTTAGTACTCAAGGAACATTTCTTCCGTTTATGACAAATAATTGTGTACACATTTTTGCATAGTTGGTACAACCTTATACTTAACAGTTATGTACGTTATGGGTAACGTTGATGAAATAAGGGCGGTAGAGCTTATTTACAGAACATAAATACAGAACATAAATTTTTATTTTAATGAATATGGAAATTTATTTTCCACAAAATGAGGCTAATTTGATTTTAATTAGCAATAATCCAATGCAAATAAAAAAAAAGTTATGTATGGTAGACTATGTAAACGGAAATAATGTCTTTTTAAGTGTTTAAGTGTGCTTTGGAGTCGACAGCCATATTTAATATATTCCCCTATTAGATTAATTTTAATTAACGATACTTATTACTCCGCTCTTTGTTAAGCTAATATTATATTTATTGTCTCATATTAAAGGTCTTGTGTATGTAGTCTACGTTTTACCTTTTATATTTATATTTTACTTTTGAAGATATATGAGCAAATAAAATATAAAATATAAGGCGCTACATCAATATTGTTCAGTAAGAATGCTCCATCGTATTAAAACCACCATATATTGAAAACGATAAGCTGTAGCAGAAAACATCCTGTACTTTATTGGCATAGTTTTCAGAATGAACAGTTACTGTGGTGTCATTCTTTTCTTCATGAAACATTTAAGAGCCAAAGGGTCTATATCAAACTCTTTGTGAAGAGATAGTTTTCTGGGGGCAATGCTCCCTCTGGTGTCACATGTTTTTTGTTTACTGACCAGCAAAGGTAACAAGTGTCGATAAGAATATTTTTCATCTTTTTTAATATTTAGAATAAGTAAAATTTTAGAATTATTAAAATAAAATATTAAATTTTTAAAAATCGTTTACAATTTTAAGATGAAATACTGAAAAAGTATATGTTATATTATTTTGAATTATATATTTAACAGAAATCTGATATTATTTAAATTAAGATGAGATTTTTAAATATTTTTCAAAACAATAAGTTTGTACGCAATGAAAAATTAATATTAAAATAAAATACAAAAATTTAGGAAAAAATAATATAAAATTATTGATGAATTTTTAAACGTACTGTCTTAAGAATATATGCAGAGTTTTAAGAAAATCATATCGAGAAAGCTTCTCAAATTTTGATTTAAAAATTTGACCTAAACAATCCAACAGGAGTTATGACTGGAAAAATCGTGAGGAAAATGGTTTCGTTTAACGTAAACATTAGGTTACGAATCATAATGTAGTATTCGAAGAAGAGAGTGTTTTGAACGTAAATAGAAGCAATTTAATACCAGAGCCTCCGGTCAGATTTTAGCGCTGCGTACAATCACTAATTCTCTTTGAATCTTCAATCAGTTATTCCGACATGTTTTACGACACACTGGTTCTTTTGTTTCCTATAGTGGCCAACAGCCTCGCTTTACATATTTAATTTGTTTTTTTAGTAAAATCAAGAATTTTTTCATGAATCGTAATTTTTAAATTGTTTTGTAAACAGTCGCTGGATCGATATTAAATAATCAGTGTTTAAAAAAAAATCAACCGCAAATGTCACTTAACTATACTTAACTATTTTTACTTGAATGACATTATTATTTAATTTTCAGGTTATATGGTTTGTTTATTGTTTATCTCTATAGCAACCAAGTACTGCACAATTTAAAATAATAATAATTCTACCCAATTTTATAATCATCCGAGTGTCGTAAAATTATAAGGTTATTTTTAAGTTTATGGTGGTTCAATAAAAATTAATTACAGTTAATAGCGAAATTGGGTTGAACGATATTAAAATAAAATGTAATCTTTCTAAATGAAGTAAAAATTTTATTTTTAAAAAAGGTTAGTTCAGTGAAACTTTAATGGTCGCAACAAGCAGCCGTTTTGATAGGATTTTTAAAAAATATTTTACAAAACAAGAATCAAAATTATCTGAGGCATTTATTTTAGTAATAGTGTACACAAACTCAATAAGTTAGGAGCTTGTTTAGTGAACTTGTCATCAACGAAATCAGTCTCTGATTTTCAAAATATAAACAATAAAGGTTTTTAGGATTTTTTAGAAAATGTTACATGAATCGGAGTTTAATTTAATGTTAAAGTTTTATACACTAATTTAGGTATTGATTTAAGAATTTAAAATGCAAATTTTATCGGTGATTATAAATCGTGAAGTAATATTACAGAAGCCATAGAATTTAAAATATTAAACAATTTGAATGATTGTAATTTTGAAACTGATGATCAGATTTTGATGGATGACCAATTTGTCCTAGTTATTACCAGAGACAAAGTTTATTCCAAGATTGAAAAAAAACACAAAAAAGTTTCGAAAGTAATAGTGCTAAATACACACAAAACCACATACACAAACACACAAAGACACCCACGCACACACGCACACACACACAAACACGCGCGCGCACACGCACACACACACACACACACACACACACACACACACAACACACATCTTATACACACACACATGTCACACAATAGAAAACCTCAGAGGAAAAACCTCAGAGGAAACACAATCAATCTGCATATCCGATTTTATATTAAACCAATTAACATTGTGTAAGGACATTTTTAATTCACTTTTGTTTTGCTTTGGTGTAATTATTTAATAGTCTTACTTCTGAACAGCTAAAAATTCGATTACTTATCTCACTTTGTCTACAATATACTGAAGATCTAACGAGCAATAATAACAGCTACCTAGGAATTCGATTTAACTTGGCATTTTCTTTAAATTAAATCGAGATGCGATTACCTCTCTGCTGGCATTGTCTTTCCGCTAAGCATTTTGTCTAAACATTCGAAGTGAGGATTAATTTATCAGAAACGCAGACTTAATATTTTTTATCAAAATTGTACTTTAATTAAATTTTATAATTAATAAATTCCACTTTCCGCTGAAATTTTAAGTATTTTTCTGTAACATTTAAAATTGTAATTAGTTTTTCACCTTTTAAATGTACTCAATTTTAATTAATTAACGTCAAAATTCTTATTATTTTTCGAATTATTTAATATTCAGATACTTGTTCTGCAATAAAACAATTAAGACTATTAACCTTCAACCGTTACTGTAAGTTTTGCATTGAATAACTCATTTTAAATTAATTTACGTGGATTTTAGAAAATGTTTGTTTTTTATTTTAACTTTGATAGGCTATAACGTGATAATATATGTATTTCTTAAGAGAATGTATCCTGGAACTTTTGTTTTTTTAACCAAAAATCTCTTAAAAATAACTATTCGAATATTTGTTTTTACTATATTGTTATTATATGATAACAGTTAAGTCCAACAACCTGTAAAACGCGTACAGTAGCTGTTCTGTTTTTGTATGTACTCGTATATTGTTTATTCTTCCTGTATGTCTACTTGCCCGTTGGTAACTTAATTAGCATTGTATATGTTGTACTGTGTTTGTTATCCAAATAGGCTATGTTTTGAAACCTTCTTCTAATTTAACGAGTGTTATGTTTTATGAAATTCACATTTATAAAACGTGACTTCGAAACAATTTTTTTAAAGAAATCGGCATTACTTCAATACGGAAACTTTTTCCCATCTCAGTGTGCGCGGACACACACACACACACACACACACACACAAACACAAACACTTACAGTACCTCACTGTGACCAAGAGATAATGACCAAAGATTTTTTTTGGGGGGTCAGGGTCTGTGTCTTACAGTACAGTTTCAAAAACGGATTTTCAAATGAAAATTCGATTCAAAATAATTAAACTGTCAACGTAATTCACACGTATGGTTTTTACTTAGCACTTTCTGAAATTAAAAACAATACTTAGTTTTTTAATTGGTTAAACTTAGTGTGATTTGTCAAAGTAATATTTGTTATAAAAGTGTGTTTTTATATTAATATAAATTTTAAATATAGAAAAATACCTGCTTGAAAGAAACTATAATTTTTTTTATATGTTTGGAAAGTGAGCGAGTGAAAAAGTGAAAGCCGAGAGAGAGGTAGAGAAATTCCGAAAATATTTATGAAGTAAAAGATCCGACTTTTTAAAAATAAGCTATAATTACTTAATGTCAATAAAATGGATAAAAAATCGTGTCGCACGTAACCAATTTATTTTTCAACTAAAATTATTATCTTTCAAAAACACTTTTTTAAACAGATAAGTAAGTTTTAAAACAATATATATGGAACTAGTTTAGTGGCAACAATTAATTATACTCACAAGAAACTAATTTAACTAAAAGCAGGACCTTGTCCTCCTTATTTAAAGTCAGGTACTGTAGCACTTAGTGCAGGAAGTAAATACAATGCTTACACGGTGCAAACTTAGCGCAATTAAGATCCAATTGCAAACTTAGTCTTTGTTCAATTAAAACCCAATTCACGGAATGTGGCGATTTATTGACCAAAGCGGATTTCTGTTTCTGTGTTACATAAAGTTGCCAAGGATGTACAGAGCGGGGAGTAAGTCTTGTTGGGACGTAATAATCATGTGGCGTTAGATAATAACTTAAGACGTTTACCAATCTTTTTTATAGAACTTATATTACATAGAATATTTTTATTAATGAGTTTTTGCAAATTTTGAGGTCCTGAAAACATCTATCAAGGTTATTATCAATATATATTTTTTTATTTAAAATTTTAAAAAAATGTCTCTAATGTATGTCTGTCAGTTGATGAATATGGTTGTGAGTGTTTGTGTGTATAATTTAAGACTAATCTAATTGACGAGTTTCGGTGAAGTGTTTAAAGATAAAGTCAATTTCTCGTTGTAATATTTTATGTTGTCGTAAATTTTAAATTCAAATTAATTTTTGGTAAAAATAATTAAAACATTTTTGACAAAAACATTTAAAAATGATATTAACATAGCTATTTTTATTAAAATTATACTCAAGTGAGCAAACAAAATACATTTACCAAAAACACGATAAATTTACTATATTTCAAAAACGCGGTTCGTAACAATTTACGTAGACATTTTTAATATTGAGAATTAAACGTTTTTAAAAATATTATACCAAATAACATAACAATTTTACTGTTTAGGAATAAATCGAAAAAACTAATAACAACTAAACTTTGTATTTAAAAATTGTATACAATGACTTAAAATATTTTTCATGTTCTGTTTTTTACTTTGTTCGGTTTTTCCAAAAGTTTTTATTCGATTGCACTTGAACAGTTTCTTGGAGAAATCATTAAATGTGAAAGATTCGAGTAATGTTTTCACATTTATTGACAACTAGGCGTTACCCGTTCCGACTTTGCCTGTAATTATAATGTAGGCAATAAAATTTATAGTCGATTTTCAAAATCAGAAAAGCTTCATTTCAATTTAATATATTTCTATATACAATATACTACGATTTATGGTTTTCGGTCAAGACATATAAATTTTTGCTACTCGATACTCTAAAACAGGGTCCTGTCATATTTTAATAAAATACAGTATTATTAAAAAGTCACTATTATACAATTAAACTGGAATAGTATTGTGTTTATCTCAAGTACCTAAACCGTGTTCATACCAAATTTAATCTCAATTGCTCCAGTAGTTAAAGTGTGATTGAATAACAAACAAATAAACAAAAACAAACTTTCAGAAATATAATATGATTACCTGTTACTCGTCACGGCTTTGCCCACAATCATAATATACATTAAAGATCACGCATCACCATGTTAGGCCCAACAACCATGTCAGTTAGAATAAGTAGTATTCCTTAAAAAAATATAAAGTTTTTTTCACACATCGCCGTATTAGGTCTAACAACCGTGTCAGTTAGGAAATGTACAATTCTTTAAAAAAATATAAAGTTTTTTTTTACATATCACCGTATTAGGCCTAACAATCTTGTCAGTTAAGATATGTAGTATTCTTTAAAAAAATATAGTTTTTTTACGCACCACCGTGTCAGGCCTAATAACTGTGTCAGTTAGGTTATAAGTACTATTTAAAAAATAATTAATAAAGGTTTTTTTAATGGATCACCGTGTTAGGCATAACAACCATGTTAGTTAGCTTATGGAGTATTTTTTTAAAAAAATATAAAGTATTTTTCACGCATTACCATGTTAGACCTAACAACCGTGTCAGTTAGTTTTCAGTACTATTTAAAAAAAATAAAGGTTTTTTTCACACATTACCGTGATAGGCCTAACAACCGTGTCAGTTAGGATATGTAGTATTCTTTAAAAAAATATAAAGGTTTTTCACGCATCACCGTGTTAGGCCTAACAACCGTGTCAATTACGTTATGTAGTATTCTAAAAAAAAATAAAGGTTTTTTTCACACATCACCATTAAATATAAAGGTTTTTCACGCATCACCGTGTTAGGCCTAACAGCCGTGTCAATTAGGTTATATAGTATTCTTTAAAAAGTAAAGGTTTTCTTCACACATCATTTGATAGGCCTAACAATCGTGTCAGTTAGGATATGTAGTATTCTTTAAAAAAATATACAGGTTTTTTCACGCTTCACCGTGTTAGGCCTAACAACCATGTCAGTTAGGATATGTAGTATTCTTTAAAAAAATATAAAGGTTTTTCACGCATCACCGTGTTAGGCCTAACAACCGTGTCAATTAGGTTATGTAGTATTCTAAAAAAAAAAAGGTTTTTTTCACACAATACCATGATAGGCCCAACAACCGTGTCAGTTGGGATATGTAGTAGTCTTTAAAAAAATATAAAGTTTTTTTCACGCATCACCGTGTTAGGTCTAACAACCGTGTCAATTAGGTTAATTAGTATTCCTTAAAAAATTAAAGGGTTCTTCACACATCACCGTGATAGGCTCAATATCCGTATCACTTACGTTATGTAGTATTGTTTAAAACAATATACAGGTTTTTTCACGCATCACCGTGTTAGGCCTAACAACCATGTCAGTTAGGATATGTAGTATTCTTTAAAAAAATATAAAGGTTTTTCACGCATCACCTTGTTAGGCCTAACAACCGTGTCAGTTTGGTTATGCAGTATTCTTTTAAAAAATTGGTTTCTTATCACCTAAAACCCGTGTTAGACGTATTGTTATTGTTTTACCGATTTACAACACGTTACTGATTTTCGCCGGGTAGCAATTTTGAGGTTATGTTGGTCACTTTTATTTTCGATTTTATCGTACTTCTCGTGCTTTCATATTTTTGATTCTTGCTTTTGGGCACATAATAAAGCATTTTAGTAACAAAAATATCGAAAAATAAGGATATGCTACACTGCATATTTACCATTTTTTCATATAATGTAATTAAACAAATATATATACTACCTTACAATTGGCACTCTGCGTAGGGATTTTTTTATATTTAATATTGAAAATGCAACACAAAGTAACAAATTAAAGTCAGTTTTGAAAAAAATTTCAACTAAAATATTGAAAATGTTTCATTAAAAGCAATAATTTTGTAATAAATAAAACACAGATTAAGATTCTTAAAATAGGATTGAATCTATGTTCATCTCAGGTACCTAAATCACAGGTCCAGTAAATAATTACTGTTAACACATGCCACAAATCTAAAAACTGGTAATTATTTTGGGCTGGGTAAGTAGTATAATGACGTTTTGTAAAATGGGAATAGGCCTATGTGTATCTCTGATACTTAAACCATATTCGTACCAAATTTCATCTCAATTGGTCCAGTGGTTAAAGCGTGATTGAATAACAAACAAACAAACAAACAAATAAACAAACAAACAAACAAACAAACAAACACACAAACTTTCAGAAATATAATATGGATTAGATTAAGATTAAGATAAGGTAAAAAGTAATCGGTCATCGATAGTGCTAAAATACCATTGTGTCTATAAACTGCGACACATCAACTACGTGAGTTAGGGACGCAGTTACTGCTGTTGGTTATCCTTATTTTTAAAGTCGATCTGTCGGCTTCGTTAGTTTAACGGGCGTAGAACAGTAGACTGTACATTGCTTTCCCACCGCTGTGCGTCAGCGCTCTGATGGGCTCGTAACCTTCTCCACCAATTTAATCGGAAGCAGTAATATTTAAAAAAATGTTGCTAGACAACTTTATTCTAAATTGTATGCTCTTTCTCCATGAAGCGTTCAAAATTATGATAGGTCTTACCGTTCAGCCAGGATTACAGAAATAGGCAGCAACTACACTCGTCATCGTTAAACCGGATGTCGTCATCTTGAAACGGAACTGGATGGGAAAAATATTACACATCTTGACCAAAACTGTGTAACAAACAAAGATACAAACACACAAACCAAATGCTGAAAAGTCTTGTCTAAACAGAAGCCTCACATCACTCAGCCAGACACTATACTTGGTGGCATTTTCGGTTACAGGTACATGTAGAATGTGTTCATGATACGAGGGGGGTTTGATAAGTCAGTGACTTTTTGAATAAAACAAATTTTTTTCGGCAAATAAACATTTTATTTTTCTACATAATCACCTTTTAGCTCGATACATTTAGTCCAGCGTTTTTCTAATTTTTTATTCCCTCCAAATAATAGGTTTCCTCAAAGCTCTAAAAATACGCGTTTGTTTCGGTAATGACTTCTTCATTCGACTCAAATCTCTTACCGCCCAGCCATTTCTTTAGGTTTGGAAACAGAAAATAGTCGCAGGGGGCTAAATCTGGAGAATATGCTGGATGGGGTAACAGTTTTTATCTCAATTCGTGGATTTTGGCCATCGTGACTAGACAAGTGTGCACACGTGCATTGTCTTGATGGAACAGCACTTTCTTCTTCGCCAAATGCGGCCGTTTTTGCTTCAAATTAACGTCGAATCTGTTCAAAAGCTTTGAATAATATTCGCCTGTGATCGTTTTACCTTTCTCGAGGTAATCGATGTGAATGACACCGCGTGCATCCCAAAAAACTGTGGCCATGACCTTGTTGGCTGACAGACTCTGTTTGGCCTTCTTTGGTCCACGTTCACCCCTAGCAACCCACTGTTTCGATTTTTCCTTGGTCTCTGGCGTGTTGTGATGGATCCATGTTTCGTCCACAGTAACAAAAATTCCAGGCGCAAAAATTCGTTCGGATTATGGCTGAACATCGCTAAACAGTCTTTCGAAGTGGTCACACGATTGCGCTTATGATCGAGTGTGAGCAATCGCGGCACCCATCTCGCGGAGAGTTTTTTCATGTCCAAATATTCGTGTAAAATATGATGTACCCTTTCAGTTGAGATACCTACAGCATGAGCCAACTCACGCACTTTCATTCTCCGATCATCCAATATCATTTCATGGATTTTATCGACGATTTCCGGTGTGATCACTTCTTTTGGGCGATCTGAACGTTCGGCGTCACTAGTGCTGGTACGACCACAACGGAACTCTGTAAACCACTTCTTAACCATTGAAATTGATGGTGCCGAGTCCCCGTAGTATTTATCAAGTCTTTCTTAGTTTCAGTGATGGATTTTTTACGTAAAAAGTAATTCTTAATCAGCACACGAAATTAACTTTTTTCCATTTTCGTAAAAATTCACGAGGTTGTCTGCTTTGAACGGCTATCAAACACCAACTGTACGACGTAGCTTGCTCAAAATTAGAAATTTGCCCAGTGATAGATTACAGTTGACGGTAGCACTGTTGCTTTTGGAGTAACAGCGCGGGAAATTCAAAAAGTCACTGACTTATCAAACCGCCCTCGTACATTATTAAATGGATTCAAAACATTATCATGGAACCTGAAAATATATGTAAGAAGAAACTACGAGAAGCTTATTGATGTTTTAATCATCATTTTGAAGCTATCGTGCTGAATTTTCAGGATGTATAGTAACATTTGAGGTATTACTTAGCAGTTTTAATTTCGTAAATACGGCTTTGTGAAAAATTGTATTGATTTTGAAAAACATTTTATAATTGAATTCCACTGAACTCACGCAAACCAATTTCGAAATATTTGTACTATGTAACAAATTAAAACAAATATTTTCACTCCATACCATTGGTGAATTTTTATCAAAGGATTTTATCGAGAAAGGTAGGCCTAATTCTATTAAGGTATTTGTTTGTTGGATTTTTAAAATTAATTATTTCAAAAGACCTTACAAAAGATACTTTACAAAGCTTCATTAGTATTGGCTGTTGCTCCTCGTGTTCCCTCTCTTTCTCTTTTTCTTCCTTTTTCTTTCAGTTATAAATCATTTGATCAATATTTGAAAAACTTATTAACTCATTTTGATAAAAAGGATGATTTTTTTTTATTGATGTTCCAAAGTGAATTTTTATGTCAGAAAATAATTTATTGTGAGATATCTTCTTTTTCATTATTTATTTTTAAATTATACGATAATATAAACAATTTAAATACTTGTACATGCTATTATTTCTGTTTATTTTTAAACAATAATTCTGTCAAAATGTTCCAAAACTCATACCGAATAGCAGACTTAATAAAAACTACACAATAAAGTCAAAGAGTATTTCAAAACTAATTAAAGTTTTGGAGAAAATTTAAAGAAACATTACATTAGTTATATCACATGCAATTGAAACCAGCTGTTGTTTGCATTCGCAGTTTTTGTTCTATAATGTCTTAATTTGAATTATAGTAGACAAATAATAAAAAAACACATTTTTCAAAAAGTTTACACTGTAGTTACGAAGGGCATTAATCTTCCTGCAAGTAAGTGTGCCAACCTTGGCGTAAATAATATCTTCTTTTAATCGGATACAGAGCAACAAGTTAGATCTGTACTGCCAATCAAAACGTAAGTAACATCCTTTCCTAAATAATTAAATTAAACAACAAAGTTGATTTTTACTGCCAACCTAAAAGTAAACAATTCGTTTGAACAGGTAATGAAATATTACGATAGCTCTATTGCAAACACTTGAAGTGTAAATAATACTCATGACCATTTTGGCACATTAAGCACAAAATATACTTAAATTAAATACAATAACGATTCCTAACAAAAAATATAAAAATTATACTTTACAAAAAGCAACAGAAATAAATCTTGCAATTTTTTTCTCCGAATAATGTGTCAATTTGCCAAAATTATTAATTACAAAAATACCTCATTCTAACAGACTAAGGAACACAAATAGAACCGTTTATGTAGCACAAACAATATTTTACCCTTATATTGTAAAAAAGGAATTTCAAGTCTGTATGTCTAAACAGTAAATAATATAATAACGTTTAATAACAGGCATAGCAGTATTAAGATTCTATTAATTTGTAACAGGTTAAAATTTGAAACTTTTACTAAACGCACTGTCAATTCTATGTAGTCTAAGGCTAGGCAGTCAATAGTAACAAAGATTGTACCACTATTAACTAGTTCTTTTGGCTCCCATTGGCAAACTAATGAATCTATAAGAAGGACACTTCTTGCCTGAAAAGTCAGAACATTTTACTCGTCCTCTATCGCTACTTCGTGCATCATGAGACAGAAAGAGAGAGAGGGGGTGCGATGGCATTCTCTGTCTCTCTTCCTGCCAAGAGCTGAGAGACTCAAGCGAAAGATGTTGTGTCGGCGTCGCAGGTTAACTTCCCTAAACTTAGTTTTCATTAGTGCAGTGAGCCTGTCTATTTAGTACAAGACACGTCACGCTTCCTTAACCAATTCCTTCCTTGACACTAATTCTAAATTGAATTAAAATTAGCAATTGAAATCAGTGCCTGAGATATGGACAACCAGACTTATGCTAAATTTCATCTAAACTGCTAATAGTCACATACACACAAAAGGATACTGACGGACGAAAATCCAAATAAAAACTGCTTCTTTTGATTCCTGATAAAATAAACTAATCAAAATTTCAAGGTAATGTTTTTAATGTTGTCAAACCTTTTTTTATACTTTATTTAGGCAGATGTGGAACGAAAAATGTTATATTTTAATAAAAGTTTTGAAAATGTTCAGTCTAAAGTGTTTATTATTTACATACAGTTTATTCGCAGTGTTACTAAAATATATCAGGACGCCACAATAACGTTTTAGCTCACTGGAGAAAAAAACGCATGAAATGTGTATAAGGCAAAAAGTGTACTTTTCAGTGTATAGAGCAACTTTACCTCGCACCCTCATAAAAAAAGATTTTGGAAACATATTAACAAT
The DNA here is from genome assembly GCA_022606455.1 of Callitettix versicolor. Taxonomy (NCBI): domain Eukaryota; kingdom Metazoa; phylum Arthropoda; class Insecta; order Hemiptera; family Cercopidae; genus Callitettix; species Callitettix versicolor. The sequence continues at coordinate 70,571,144 of CM040190.1, forward strand.
TTTAACTGTAAACTTCTACTGAGTAACACCTCATTTTCAAGGCCATGTTTAATGGAATAAAACAGCGCTAAGTATAGATTTCTCTCTCAATCACAGAACGTAATTTAGCATAACCTTGTGCACTTCAAATATTCAAAATATAAAATAGAGGAACAACCCGATACCTTCTTCATGTTCAATAACAAACCGATGGTGTTTGTTGGAGATTTATCAAATAAAGCTGTCACCAGTTAAGGTGGTAGCCATAATTTTTTAAAAGTATGTAGGATTTGGATGGGGGAGATAAAATATGTCATCGTATCTAAATATGTCTCTTACTACTTGTTTAAAAAAGACCATCCAGCGCTGTCTATCTGATGACGCTTCCAACTAGCGTTTGCGGGCGAGTAGACAAGAGGTATCTTTCTTAGATATTCATTGGTCAACCTAATACTTCAATTGAACTAAGTGCTGGGACGCGAAAGAAACAAATCTGGTTTCTAATCATGTACAGTACTCGCGTGTTTAAAAGCAGGCAGATTTAGCTGCATAGAATCAGTCTATTGTCAACCCCGCTTGAGAATATTGAGCAGTCTGTCGCCGACTAGAGTGAAAAGATATACTCTGCTAGGAAGCAGGCGAATTATAACACCGTTAAGAATGTATTTGTTCGTACTCGCTCGTTCATATTGAGCATACTGAAACCCTGGCTCAAGAATACTGAGCTCAAGAATAAAGAAGCGGAATTAAAAACCTGCTGAGAGTATTGGGCATTTAAAAATTTCTGGATCAAGAATATTAACCTAACCGTTCTGAATTCCTAGCTCGAGAGTATTGGGCATTCCAAATCTCTGGCTCAAGATTATTAGCCTAACCGTTCCAAATCCTTAGCTCGAGAATATTGACTATTCCACATCTCTGGCTCAAGAATATTAGCCTTACCGTTCCGAATCCTTAGCTCGAGAATATTGACTATTCCACATCTCTCGCTCAAGAATATTAGCTTAACCGTTCCTAATCTCTAGCTCAAGAATACTGAGCATTCGAAAGCTTGGCTCGAAAATGTTAATAATTCCAAATCGCTAGCTCGAAAGTATTTAACATTCCGAATCCCTGGCTCGAGAAAATAACCGTCCTGAATCCCTAGCTCAAATGTATTGAGCATTCCAGATCCCTGAGTCGAGAATATTAATCGTTCTGAATTATTACCCCGTGAGTATTGAGCATTTTAAATCCCTGGCTCGAGAAAATAATCGTTCCGAATCCCTTGCTCAAATGCATTGAGCATTCCAGATCCCTGGCACGAGAATATATATTAACTATTCTGAATCCCTAGCTCAAAAGTAATGAGAATTCCAAATGCCCGTTTCAAGAGTATTAAGTGTTCCGAATACGCTTAAAATAAATTGAGCTGTTATTTTCTGGTATCAACTGAACTATATACCTAATATAGGCAATTCCTCGAAGTAGGCCATTCAGAAGAGGGATATCGTTTAGTTAGTGAACGGTATAAATAGTTGATGTAATCAGTTTTAAATATGTAGCCAAAGCAACCAACTCTGCAGATATTTTATTCTTCTTCGGTTTTGTCATGACGACTTTAGGTGGATGAGTAAAATCATCTGATGATTTATCCAAAGAGGGCAATTATAACTGAGCAAAAATCCTTGCCAAAAAAATTAATTTTGAAGCGAAACCTTTAAAGACGATGGCTAGAGAGCCATCCTGGAGCATTACAAACTGCAGTAAATATCTCCATACATAAGAATACAATAGAAGAATAAATACGACAATACAAAACAGATTAAATAACAAAACTATACAACGATCCTTTATAATAACCTAAGAAAAATTCAAGAAAATATAAAGTATTAAACTACATCCCTTTTTAAACCTAAAAAAGCAAAATGGGGATAGTAGAGCAAACTGACGTACTTATATGATAACCTTTTTCTACCAGACAAGTATGGACAAGATATGTTTTCATTACAAACTGAAGTTCATTCCCAGTTTATCCTAAGCAAAAGTATAACTCTATTTGCCAACAAAATTATTAGTTTGGTAATCCTTTATAACAAAGAAGAAATAGAATAAGTTTGTATTGCCAACTAACCTAGAAATAACATCCCTCTTCATACAATGACCAGAAGAATGTGTCACTCTAATACGGTACGAAATAGACATTAAGACAAATTTCATTTTATTTCTGCATTTAATTAAATAAAATTACCTTTTAACAAACCTACAAGCAATTGTTACGTTTCCACTGCTAACAAGTTTGCTAAAAAAACAAAATCAGTTTTTACTGTAATACAGTAAGAATAAACACAGTTTTTTTAATCTGAAGAATTTTTTGTGATATAATTTATTTGGATTTACAGAAAAGTTTACATTGGAGACTTTTCCAACTAACTAGTGAAAAATAGAATCAATATATATATTTTTAAAAATTGTGCACCATTCTCGAATGTAGCAGCTATCTTTGGCATTTTTTAAACAAATCCCTTTAGTTTCACACAAAACACAGAAAACACAAAACATAGAAAATCCCTTTAGTAAAAAACACAGAAAACAACTCCTTGTTAAAGCACTCAAATTTTTGAGCGGATTTCCATTAAAAAAATGAGTTGTTGGAGCGGCCATCATTGTAATAACCCTACCTGACCTCTAAATACATATGTGTGTGTGTGTGTGTGTGTGTGTGTGTGTGTGTGTGTGTGTATAAGTTTTAAAATGACAACCATATCAAATGTTCACAAATTTATAACGTTTCTTTCTTTAATATTTTTGTAAAAACTGATTTCATATTGTAATCAGCGTTAAAAAACATAAATTAATATTTAAAATATTCACAATCCACTGAGATTAAGAAAGTTTTTAACAACGATCAAGGTTTATTTTCGTATTTTCAATTAAAGTTTTGAAATGAAAGTTTAAAATCTTAGAATATACTGATTTCAATGCTGATTAAAATGGCAGAATTTCAAAAATGTAAAGTACGATTATTTTAAAATTGAAGCATTTTTCGTTAAATTCTCAATTAAAGGGATTATCTAAAAAATAAATTTCTAAAGGTATTTCTATTAAAAAATGCCAATCTGATTAGAGAAAAGTTTACAATTTTCAAACATATATTGATTTTTACAGCACACTATAATGCAGAGAAGGTTTTTTATTTAAAGTTTGAATTAAAACAAATATTGTCCAAGTCGCAATATTAACTATGTTAAAATAATCACACTGAACATACCAATACAGATTCGTATATAATAAAGTTCACTAACAGGCCCAGATAAAAGAGTAAAACTAACTTTCTCGGAACATTTAAAGTAAAAATACTTCTTACATTAACAAAAATCTGAATTAAAAGGAGATCTTTGGTTAATCCCCACGAGTATGTACCCCAACAAAAACGTTTTAATCGTTATCTCTACCTAAAATTCAGTTCTGAAGTTAGGAAAAAATCCGGAAAATCTCGTAGCACATTTTGATCAATATGCAAAATAAACTGGTTAAAATAACTGAAATTAGTGTATTAAGTATCAAAATAAAATTAATTAATACTTTGGCATAAAATAAAGAAAAAACAAAAAAAATGATATTTTTGGAATCACACTCTAAGTATTATCGTATTTTTATTTAAATTTGTTGAACTGTTATTATTGATAAAAATTAAATTTTTAGACAACATACGATTGACCTATTTTGATAATTTATAACTGAATCATTTTATATATGTGTTTTGTATTGTAGATAGCTCTGACAACATGATTTTTGTATTGTGGATAGCTTCCGAAAAATGATTTTTTATGTTGTTGATATATTCTGAAAGACGGTCTTTTGTGTTGCAGATAGTAGCCTATACGAAATATGATTTTTTGTGTTTTGGGTACCTCCCGAAATATGAGTTTTTTGTGTGAATTGTTCCCGAAACACAATTTTTTGTGTTATCGATAGCTCCCGAAATACGATTTTCTGGTTTGTGCTTAGCTCCTGAAACACTATTTTTTGGGAAGTAACAACGCATATTTTTTTTACTTTATAAAATGTATTTAAATATCTCTTCGAAATAGGAAGAAGTTTGTAGTAACGTTTTGAGTTACAAACCTAAAAAATATATATGTCACTGACTCTTATTATCCCATACTACTCCGAATAACTTTACGGGTCCTGACTAGATACAACCTTGATGGAAAGGTAGGAATGCAGGGAGAGACAAAGCGGGAGTAGAGGAACGGAGGATGTTGGAGGTATTTCATTATTAGGGGATGAAATGACGCGGCTTAAGTACGTGCGTGAGGAGGCTACGTGTTTGCGGTTACCCTTCTTCTTTAGCACGTAGTAGCGTCTCTTTCCGAAAACTGGGTTTGCTAACAACTTTATATATTTTTGGAATCTTTCAGCGACTTTTCCACCTATGCGGAGAGTACCGGGAATTATCATAGTACTTTGTATATTTTCTTATACAAAGAAGATATTACAGTACTTAATATTCTAGTTGCATTATTGCCATATTGTAACAATAATTTTTACTTATAGGTAACGGTGAGTTATGCGAAATTATATTTAAATTACCCCTCCCCCTAATAGGGGAAAAATATAAATTAAGTTTAAAATGTTGAAAAAGAAGATTTATACGAAAAATGAGTAAAAATATTAAGTAACTTACTTACATTTGCTCATAAAATTAAGTTTCCAAAATACAAGGCTTTAAAATACAATATTTTGAAATAAAATTCAATGCAGTTGATTTATATTTGAAGTTTACTTCTGTCTGTTGTTTTTGATTGCTTTGTACAACAGTACACTGTCAAAATTTGTGTTTATTTTATTTTTTTCAGTAAAAAAAGGATTTGGAAGCAATTGGTTTTTCTCGTCAACAGCTGAAATGGCTGAACCAATATTGATTTTTTCATTTTGGTCATTCGTTAATAAGTTTTTCAGTAGGCCTATTCCTATTGCTCTATAATAAAACCGTTTTTCAGAACACAAAACGGTTCAGTTTAGTAGCTACTGCAAAAACCCTTCAAAGTGGCGCCTAAGTAGTTTATGAAGCACAATATTAGCTTACATATTGTCGAATTCTATACTTTTATATTATCAATAAATTTTTATATTGACTCCTACCACATATGGCTCTTATATGAGCAATATACGACTCCTACATGAATATGTGAGCCATATATGACTTTCTTACTGCAGAACGAAATTCTTCAATAAAATAATATTCTTCGCCGGCCTCTGCAAGTGATGTACTGAAATATATATGTTTCTCAAGACAAGAGAGAGCGGAATTAAAAATCGTAGATTGTTGCATATATTATTAAAGTAGGCCCTAATTCTAGAGACATTTCATTTAAAAACTTTATGAATTTTATTACAGTTATGTTTCATTCATAATTATTAGCATAACACAAAAACAGGTGTTATCTGAAATGAACTGAATGAAGAGCAAAATATTGTAATTTTGAGACAGCTGGTTTCCAAAGTCACCAACTTTATTAGTAGTTCAAAGAACAGTAGACATCGCATTATATTCATAATTAATTAATTAATTAATATAGAATCAATTAGTAATTAAATAATTCACAATTAATTAATATTCATTATTAATTAAGAATGAATTTAATAATTTATAAATAATTAATATATAGAGCGCTCCACTACGGGCTCGTTAACATTTTTCTGCCAATTTAACCGGTATCCGTAATATTTACGAAAAATGTTACTGGACCAACTTTTTTGGAAATTGTATGCTCTTTTCCCATGAAGCGGTCAACTGAATGATGTTTTGCCGTTCACACAGTATTACAGAAAACATCCAGCAATAAACGTTGAATTAGAACCCGCCATATTGAAAGGATAAAATTGCACATACGTAAGTCTATTTCGTTACAACAGATATCTTCGTATCAAATTTCGAAACCGTCGGTTAATGCTTTTGATTAAAACTGCGTACACTCGTTATTGTAAATCTTTAAACGTAATCGAATAGAAAAAAATCTGACATATAAGTTGTTTGGGCTTTATATAAATTTCAAAACTATTAGTCAATGAGTTTAGCGAAAACTGCGTAACGAACACACAAACCAAACGCTGAACGGTCGCGTTGAAACAGAGACTTCGCTTCGCTCAGTCAATTAAGTTGTAGCCTTTTTCATAGTTTGATATAGAAGGTAATAAGGTGTAACTTTTCGCAAGTTTTTAATGTAAATAGTTGTACGAAAATATTTTTAAAACATATTTAAAAACACTTTTGTCATAAAATACCAAACTCATTGTGTACCTTAACGTGTTAACTAAAAGTTGGAAAATAAAAACAATTTGTGTGCCCCAATACTTTCTTCTTCTACGGTAAGTAGTGTTTAAATATGCTAATTCATGTTTCGAATAAAAGGTTTGCATGTAAACACAATAATGACTGCCATTTTAAAACACTGTTTCATGCCAGAATCCCATAAAACACCAAAACTAAAAATCGCAGAACCAAGTCATGCGCTGCGGTGGCGTGTGGTAAAAGAACCTAGTTTTATGAGGAACTACTTTTGCGAACCGCGGAGATTTACGGTACACAGGCACGATCTATTGAAACATTTAAATACATAATTGTACGCTGTTCAGACTTTGTGGATATACTGTGACCTTATCTTGCGTCCAGTTATAAATCAATGCGCTTAACTGGTGCTATATCAATTCACAAACTTTCTTACATTTCATGGTCACTTGGAATAATCGCAACACGCTGTTTTCTCGCTGACGTGATGGAAGCGAATTTCTAACAGTTATCGTTTACCCTAAGTCTTATTTCAGCTTCATAAATAACTTTAAAGGTGCCTATATTATAATTTCAATACAGCAATTTACGCTGAAAAGATGAAAATAAACCCTGACCTCCGTTAAGAGTTTTTTTTAACTTTTAATGCTAATTTGAGCAGATTTTAACACTTATTACGATAGTTAAAACATATTTAAAAAAATATACAAAAATGATAATTTGTTTCTAATATTTCTAAATGTTGAAATTTTGAAACTGTTGAAATGAATTTGCTGGGAAACAAACGTTTGCAACATTATTGGTACCGAAATCTTTTTTCGTTCAATTCCGAACTTATTATGTTCGTGTATTGTATATGTTAAGTGCTAAAACATTTACAAAACATTCCTAACCACTCCCTCAAAAAGCTTTACTAATTTTTCTTAAATTTTGTTGTACGATTGTTTCATGGATTTACTTTGAAAATGACTTATTTTCAATAATATTTTAACTATAACAACAATTAATCAATAACGGCAAATGTTAGTGCCAAAACGGCAAATCTATATTACGATGCCTTTTTTGTGGCTCTTTTAATATCCATAATTAATATTGCATTTGACTGACTAACTTACGCAGCTTTAATGTATAGTTTTGAAAGTTACGCCATTCGATATGACATTAAAAGTGCTACAAAAAAGTATCTTGATGTTTGTCACTGAAACAAACATCACTAATTTTTGTTTTCACTTTAAAATGTTTAAACGTCCGCCATTTTAAAACCGGTAAATTTATAAGTCGGCTAATTTTCTTTCTAATTAGGCCTCTGTCATGTAAATAAGCATAACAAGTTTGAATTTTATGGATGGAACCGTTCTGAGGATGTAAAACATTTTGTTAAAGAACAAAATGGCGTCTAGTGGGAAGACGAAGCGTTTTCGGGTATATGTTCATACGAACGCTTTTCATATTACTTGGTACTGAATCAGCTTCAGAGAGATTACCTTGTAGTCATAAATCACCCTGTATATAAGTTGAAATAAGTTATTGTTTTAAGATATATGTTACTTGTCATCGATTGCTCCTTAACCTAATAAGGATATATAGCGACACGTACATTTTGTTTCGAAAGTTATGGACAAACTTTAATAAATTTGATCTAAATACAGCTGATTTTCAGAAGTTTTAACAGAAAAGGACTTAAAATAATTTTCTTTTTTGAAAATTAAACCTATATTCAAATTTTATAAATAATTATTATTAATTTATTTTTATTAAATAAATAAAAATAAATTTATTATAAATTATTATTTATTATTATTATTATTATTTATTATAAATTTATTAATAAATAAGAATATTTATGTTATGTGCGCGCACACACATGTATAAACGCGCGCGATCGCGCACTTACACACACACACACACACACACACACCCAAGTGCAATCCACTTCTTGAAATCTGAGAACATAAAACCGATAAATCCTTTAAAATGTTAAGATCGTTTTACTTTATGATTACAGAACTTCCTGGGTTCTTTGAATAGTGAGTTGTAAATTATTTTAACCTATTTTACAGGCAATAGTCGTTTCCGTCAAATAACAGCACAAGCAAAAACATAAGTCTTCACCTTAAAAACACGTTCATAAAGTATTACAATTTCACTCAAACAAAACAACGTAGAAATATAAATTAGAATATTCTTCTTTTTTTGGAGATCTGACGAACTTAAGCAGGTTTAATTATAACTTATTAAAGCCCCTCAGGCTTGTAGTTCCCAGCTTGAACGCAAGACAGAGCCACATCTGCCGCTAAGAGGATAAGTATAATTGGGTTTGGAGCTTAAAGATAAGACACCTTAATCATGACTTAGCTTTAAGTTATAATTATTTTATTATTAATTTCGTACCTTAAATTTGGTGTACCGAAATAGGATAGTGCATTAACTTTTTAAACTAGGGGTTTAGGAGTTCAAAAGTCACACTGCATTTTATAATTTGAAATTTCAATGCTGACACCGATTGACCAGTGGTTTTACAAATATATTTATGAATGTTATAAAATGGACTTTATTTATTTTTAATTGCTGCTTAACTTGAATAGTCGCTGATTTGTTAGAAAAATTATCAAACAAAATATAAATTCAGAATTTTATCTCTAGATACACTTTTTAAATATTGAATTAACTCAGACGCATGTTCAAGTATTGAAAAGTAACTAACCATTCAATAAATAGCGTCACTTTCAAGATTTTAGAACATCCTTAGACGTTTTGTTACTTGATGAAACAATATAGGCCTATTTTAATTTAAAGTGATCTGTTGGATTATAAGTGAAGTGTCTTCGGTACTGAAATTTGACTTCTAGAACACGTTCAAGGAATGTATGTAGAACACGTTCGATTGACAATACATTCATTAGATTTGTTTGATAATACGTTCATTACATTTCTTTTACAACATGTGCATTAAATTTATTTCACAATATATTCATTATATATGTTTGACGTAAAGTTCATTAGATTTATTGGACAAAAAATGCATTAATTTTGCTTAATAATATATTCATTAGGTTTGTTTCACAATAAATTCATTAGATTTTTTCACAATATATTCATTAATTTTTTTTTGATGATATGTTTATTAGATTTCTTATACAATATGTAGAACACGTTCGATTGACAATACAATTTTTGATGTTTGACAATATATTCATTACATTTGTTTCATGCATTAATTTTGCTTAATAATATATGTTCATTAGATTTGTTCTTATACAATATTGTGTTAATTAAATTTATGTTCATTAGATTTGTTCACATTGTGTTAATTAAATTTGTGTGACAATAAGTTCATTAAATTTGTTCGAAAATATGTGCATTACCTTTCTTTTACAATAAGTTCATTAATTTTGTTTTTGACAATAAGTTCATTAGATTTGTTTGACAATATGTTCATTAGATTTGTTTTACAATATGTTCATTAATTTTGTTCGACAATAGTTTATTAGATTTGTTTCACAATCTGTTCATTGGATTAGTTTGATAATATGTTCATTCTATTTGTTCAAATTTGTACAAAGTTTGTTTGCCAGAAAAAAACAACTGCCGGAAATTCAGTACAAAAACAATGATAATTCGAAATTTTAATAAAATTTAAATAGTTTTATATTAAACATTTTTTTCAATTACTTTTTTCAATTTTAAACGACTTTAAAATCTACTAAATTTGTCAACTAATTTGCTTATTTAATTTAACAGGTTAGAAGTGAGAAAATAAACCAATCGGCGGTTAGGGTTCATTTTTTTATTTTTAATTTAAATAATTTAAATTTTAACTTAACATTTTTGTGAAGATTTTGCTGATTATGACCGTAGAATTAAAATTTAAAACAGAATAAAATCAAATAATTAAGATTGTGATAAGTTTTGAATTGCCGAAATTTTTAAATTTTTCAACGAAATCCATAAGTTACAAACTGTCCAAGCTTGAGCCATTTCCAAGTAATTTATTCGTTTTCCACGTATTCGTTTAAGTGAAGTTATTCATAAACTTATTTTATTCATCAGCGAGACAGTTGCGTCCACCGATATTGCGGTTTAAGTTAATCATTGTAATGTTTCTGTCCGTGTACTTTTGACAAAAGTATTAATTAATTATGAGTTAAATCTTTTAGGAGGTCATTAAAACTAAAAACTTTTTATAAATAATTTCACTTGCGTCCGAAAATGTACATTATTAATTACGTCAATGTAATGTTAAATTGTGTAATATTAAATGTTTTACTCAAAAACGGTTTTTACTAAGCAAATTTTCGCCAACAATACAAAAAGTACAATTTGTTTGCAAGTATAAAATTGCTTGTCCTACTTTTAGCTTGCTGTAATACTTGCACAAACTTTAATCACAACTGTAAACGTCCCACCATTTTTTTATAAGACTAATGGCGTCGTTTTTGCGAAATACAATTGTTCAGAAAAAGTTTTCCAACTCAGATTCAACTGTGAATCGTTACAAAATGACTTCTTCAACTTAAATAATGCTTTATTAATGTGCCGTAGCATAAATGTATAAAACGTAGTACACAGCAACGAAAGCGCGATAATCGTTTATAAAATATAGAATAAAAATTGTATTATAAACACATTAATAATCTGAATATTTAAAATGTTTGTATTAAAATGTATTTCACAATTCGGCCAATATATTTACTTTAGTTCCGTACCTGTCCGTCTTTGTTCAATATCTATAAACTCGCATGTTTATCTGTTATGAAATTTACATATTATTTTCTGTTCGTGTGGGAATGGTCACATATAGATTTGAGTTTACGTGAGTCAAGATTTATTGGAGTTCTAGATATTCGATTATTATAAAATATACTGTACTTGCAGTTCATATTACAATTATTTCCGCAAAATTATTTTAAAACAACAGTTACGGTAGAGCATATAAAAAATATATTAAAGAGTATTTGCAGCACAATTAAAATATCTTATCTTCTAGTTATCTAACTAACCCTTATAATCTTCTATTATAAGGCACTGCGATTAAAGGACATACATTCTTATTATACCTGGCACTGCGACTAAAGGACATATTATGCAACTAAGCCTTGAATATTATTTAATATATTATTTAATATATTTATTATTATTTATTGTTATTATTAATATTACTTAATAATATTATTTTAAAAAAATAACTATTAAAATTGTTTTATCAGATTTCTAAATACAAGTAAATTACAATTAGTGAGTTTGCATTGTTGTCTTTTTATATATTTATATTTTACAGTAAAGTTTATAATAAAATAGAAAAAAGTGAGAAACTGAAGTTGGATAATTTAAGATATATTTGATTCGTTATTAGGATACTAAATTACTCTCATGTAATTTATAAAAGTGCATACAGTTATTTTAAAATATTTTTTTTAATTTATTTATGTAAGATGCCTCTATTTTTTAAAATTTTAATACACACTTTTAAAAAAAAACTGTTAGGTTAAGGAAAATATCAATATGGAGGTGCTTCCTTTTAAATGAAGTTTGTTCTTCAACTGATGCACTTCATACACTGTGGAAAACAATATTGTTAAACGTTTTATCGAAATATTTTTAAAATATTGCAAATATTACAGAAGTTTTAATTTTACGATTACGAAAATACGTTTTTCACGGCGCATATTGTATACGAGTGGAAAGTTTGTTAATTTTGACTTTAAATTTACAAACCGACCTTTTGTCCGCCGCTCCTCCCAGCCGTTTTTTTTTGAAAGACCATTAATCTTGGGCGGTTAAATTAAAAAACTTGTTCGTCACAGCTTACAACCCGAGACCACCGCTATAAAAACGTCATTTCATGCAGAACTCAGCGGGCTGTAATTAAGTGTGTGGGTTTAGTTGGAAGAGACCGTATTGAGGGTATTTTAAAGCCGGCAGCTGGACGCGAATTTATATTAATTAATTAATCGAGACTGCGCTGATGGCAAACATTACCAGAGATTTGTTTGCTTTACAATTCAATTATTGGCGGATTCTAAATGGGAAAAATACCATTATGGTACAACCCAGACCACGAAACAAGAAATACATTTTTAGATTTTGTAAAAACATTTCATTCCCAATTCTCTCTTACATGGGAAAAACATATTTTTGTAATAACTTGCACAAGCTCGATGACCAGATTTTGTTTTATTAGTATTATTATTTTAATCATAATTTTTATATTTACAAATTTTTGGAGATCTGCCATCATAATCATCATTTAAATCATAAATTGTTAACTTGAAGTTTAAAATTTTGATTGAAAATTCAATAACCGCTCTACTCATATTTTGATCACGTGATGAAAGCACATTTTTAACATTAATTTATCTTAAAATTATTTGAAAGTCTTATTTTACTATTATAGTAAACAATAACATCTGCATGCATTAATATTTTAAATTTGAAAGTAGCTTTTGAAATAAAAAAAAGAATTTTGACTCTTGTGAGGTTTATTTACAGAAAACCAACACACACTAATTGATATTTTAATGCACCACCAACCTGCATAAATTCAAGTCGTGGCTAATACGTTATTTTGTGGGTACCAACGACTGACGGATCAGGAATTCGTCACTGTGACAGAGATGTTTAAGAAGAATGGTTTTATTTATAACAATATCATGTCTCACTTACAAAAGAAATCAGTGTAAATAGGTAGAGTTTATGAAACTTGAGGTTTTCTGATGATACAGGTGACTGTCAAAAGTGAAAATCTGTGGGAATATTAGAAGAATTTGCAATACTGTGTAAAATTAGTGGACTGAAACCGAACCCTGACAAAACTGAAGTGCTTAATAATGCGGTGAAAATCTCTATAATGATGGAGAAAACTAACATTAAATACGGGGGAAATTATAAATATTTGGGTCAAACAATATCGATTCAGAAGTGAAGCAGTAAACAAGTGAGCAATACGATAAACTCTGGGTGGAGAAAATGTTGGTCCTTTACAAAAAGTTTTAAAGGTACTTTTTGAAAGGTACCTACTGAAAGCTAAGGTATTATCGAGCTGTGTGTATCCAGCTATACGGATGCCAAACTTAGGAAGAAGATTGTAAGTCACACAATTCAGGATGTTAAGGATTATGCTAGGTGTGAATCACAAAGAGAAAATAAGCAATAAGAAGCTAGTAAGGAAGGTAAAAATTAAATGTGTTGCAAGAAAAATACACACGTTAAAAGGAAAATGAGCTGGGCACGTAGCATGAGTGAAAGATCACCGTTGGACGAAAACAACTATGGAATAGATTTTCAAAGACCAGAAGAGGAGAAAAGAAAGACCAGCGCTACGATGGCGGGATGATATAATACAGAAAGTAAGTAACCAATGCAGCATACAAACAAGGAGAAGAGTGCTGTGGTCCGGAGTTATGAAAAGACTATACAGGCATTAAATTTTTGAATAAAAGAATATTAAATGCATGTCCATTATTTCTCTCTGTGTTACTTTTTGTATAGATTTTTCTATTTTTCTATTTTGAAAATTGGAAGCCATTGTTTTGTACATTTATTGCAACTCAGTTTACGTCCGAAAAAAGAGAAGTTTGCGTTTTAAAACAATCCAAATAAAGATTTATCATTTCATGTTTCGTTTATAAAACCCATAATTTAAGAATGAAAAATCTGAGAAGGATAACAAGAAGAAGACTAAAGTACCTCTACTACCTTACTTGATAGAGTCGGTTATTAATTATCATCAATTACTAAAATAATAATTGATAAAATCAAGCCAAACATCTTCATTGAAGGCTTCTTGGCGATCTAAAGACACCATCAGGTTTAAGAACCGCAGCGTTTTAGCTTTTCACGTTGTATTTTAAGAGTTAAATACGACAAAATAATGCGAGCACCTCAATCATACTGGAGGAACATAAGCATGGAATTAAAAATCAATAAAGTACCTCCACATTCTACCAGTAGAAACTGGCCACACCATAGATTATGAGACAGGCAGACAGATAGCTACTGTCGAAAATTATAGCAGCAGGATTGTTAGAGAGCCCATCAAAGTAGAGAAACAGGGTGAAATAGGAGGGACGTAATGTATCTACTGTTTGGAGGGCTGCCTAGTTGTGTTGGAAGTGGGTGTAATAGTGATATGGCATTTGTCAGTTTGGTCTAATAAGCCTGGCTATTGTGAGTTACGGACAGGTTGGTCTAAGTCAGCTAATCCAACCCACTTTCTATTTGCGTTATACGTAGTTTATAAAGGAGCTAGCAGGTGTGTTTCCATTATTTCACTTTAGACTTGGAACAAAAAGAACCACGAAGATGCTATTTTTGTAAATCATTCAAAAAATATATTTTTTTAAAAAGATTGTGTCGAACGTATAAACACCTGTTTTTGATATATATATATATATATATATATATATATATATATATATACACACACACACACACACACACACACACACACACACACACACACACACACACACACACACACACACACACACTTTCAAGAACTTTTAAATAAGTAATCTGAAAATCTGAATCTACGCTTATTTAAAATTCCCGTTCAGAGTGTTACCATATTGGTTATTCTCTAATAGCTAATATTTAGAATTAAAATTCTTTAGAAATTAGCTCTGCAGGCCAGTAAGTAGTAAATTACAAATTTAGCGAGAAATAGCATGTATTGACTTTTCTAATGATCTGGATTATGTTTATTTTTTCATCAATAATTAAAAAAAAAAATACTTGGTGTGGAAGATCAATAGTTTTAAAGACATAAGTTCAAGGAAAAATATTTTCATTCATAAAGCTTTTTTAAGACACAAGTCTATTTAATCAAAACACCAACTCAGCCAATAAACATCATTTAAATAACGGACATTGTTTTAAATTTACAATCAATATCACGAGGATTTTTAACGCCCTAGATTTTAAGTAATTTTTTCAAGTTGCCTGGAAATTATACTTAAGCTACATTTATAAGATATGGGATTGAAAGAATGTCAGCGGAATTGTTGATGAAAATGGGACCATGCCAATATTGATCTGTTGTATTCTTTATTTGATTTCTTCAGCTAGATTACGACAATGGCAACTGTAGAGAAATGGGTCTTTGTGTTCTCCGAGAGTTTATTTACAGACTAGCACTGTTGTAAGTTTAATCTTTTTTATTTTATGTGTTACATAAATTGGAAATTGTGTAAATTTCGTCCTATTTTATTACAAAATAAAAATATGTATTTTATTTTTTTTATAAATTACGTAGGACATTTTTAAAATGTTTTGTGACTTATTATTCTATTCCGAAAGCTTGGTAAATAAACACTGAAATTCAGTGCTTTAAGGTGAAAAATTAATCTTTTTTCTGAAAATAAATGTTCCTAATGAGCGAATGTCTCATTACACTCGTCAATGCAAAAATAAAATATAAATTGTAAGCAAAGTAATTTCGGAGATCTTCTTCGCTAATAATCTTCACATTCTTCATCTTTCAACTTTTCCCCCATAATTCACCAACTTACCGTTTTTGTTGTTATAGTTGCTATACCAGCAAACAAACATTCGAAAGTAAATGCTACTTAACAAATACATACAAATTGTAACAGTAATTATCGTATAAATTTAATATTCTTTTCTCCATTATCAATAGGTCGATATTATTTAAACACCCTGTACACAACTCATTGATATCCAATTCCAGTCCGTACCGTTTGCACGCGGCGCCGGCCCAATCGTGTCGCATAAACGTTTCGTTTTTACGGCCCGAACTACAACTCCCCTGACTTAATTAAATCTATATGATTTAAAGCCAGACGGGAAGGGAGGAGAATTTAATGGTATTTTTGTATATGTTTAATGTTCTCGCCGTGTGCATTTGGTAAAATCGATTCAGTTTAATCAAACTTATAAAACTGTCTGACCGAGTGAATACAGAACACGAATGTCGATGGCGAAACTGTTATTGGAGTGAGTTTTAATTTAAAGCGAATTTAAGATCAATTCTTCCACTAAACTCTAAAAGCGTTGTGCGCTTGGAAGGGCAGCACGGGAACGTTTTAATGCATCGAATATTACGAGATCAAACTTTCAAAATGTCATAACGTTTGTCCAGGTGACCTCTGTTGACAAGGAGAGAAAATGAAGTTCTTGACTTTAGAGTAAATAAACAGTTTTTTCTTGCTGTTATCTTAGCTGAGCACGGGATCTGTTTTGTACAAGCACTGTATGACCTGTTACTGTATATATTCTTTAAGCAGTTATAATTAAGAGCAGTAACCCCAAATATTAAGGATGTTGTAGGCTTTACTTTCTTTGAAAAAAATAGGCTCAATCGCTTAATCGGTTTGTTCATAGTATTGATTGCTTCTTAGGTATTGTAAAAGGCATCAAGCATTATAATCGTTTTTAAATATTTTTTATTTCTACGGAATTATTAGGGAAATATTTTCAAAATGAAAACGAGTGGCAATAAAATAACACATGAAAAATGTTTTTGATCGATGTTCATCTCTCTGTTAGCTTGATTTCTATTGTTTTTAGCAATAAAATTTATACCAAAACATCAATACCTCCTGCTCAATACCTTCCTTTACAGAAATATTTTTAAAATTCATAGAAACTTAATTAGGATCACATTAGACTAAGTGTAGTCGGTCAGAAAGGTTTGGAAAAGATCGTAAAAGGTCAAAAATTTACATTTTTTTTGAATAATTTTAAATTTAAGGTAATAATGATCATTAATAACTTACGAGTACAACGATACGGACAGGAATTGAATATGAACGTGATGTGTACAGGGTGTTTCAATAATATTGAATCTATGATAATAAAGACAATAATAATAATCATTTATTTCTTCATTATTGTTATTATTTTTTCTTACTCTTTAGTAAAATTAACAACTGCTATGAATGAACAATTGTTTTGCTCATTTATCAAAAAAATTATGTAATATCTTTATTTAACATTTTTGAAATATATATTAAATAATTGCATTTATTCCGAGAAATTCAAATATTTTAGGATGGTTACTATATGTTCTCAGTTTAAGCTCAGTTTTACCCTGAAATATTTTCAAAATATCGTTTATACGTTAAATTGAAACATATTTAGAGTGCATTATCGTTTGTCCAAACTCTAATAATGTTTAATTAATATACATGCTGTTTCGGAAATAGTCCAGTTTTGAAAAGTAATTATTCAAAAAAAGCTTATTTAAATAGCATCAGGTTAAGTCTGGTGATCAAATTACATTTTTGCTTGAATTCGGAATATTAATATTACCAGTTAGCATGCTGACAATATTAACAATTAGAATAAATAAGTTTGTGTATGGACGAATGACAAATAAACATTTGTAAAGAAGTTGCTAATGGTGATAATAATGAAGTTGTGTTAAGAAGAGGGCAAAGAAAAATTAAGTAACTTTTGCCAGGCTTAACAACAAAGGAAAAATAATATTTTTAAATTATGGTAATAAAGTTTTTCGAAAACACAATTAAGTCTTGGCAATAGGCATATTTTCTCTTAAATACACAAAATGAAAACAAATATCTTTTAAATACTTCAGATGTATTTTTTTAAAATACAAGCTTCTTATTAAGTTTGTTTTTAGCTCGATATTTTGCAATTTTTTTAAATGTTGAACACTTATGTTTAAAGTAAAAGGTAGGCTACTAAATCATTAGTATTTAATCTGATATTGCCTAATTCAAAACTACATTTGCTCTCATCTCATTACACATTGTGATAACATAAAATAATTGTATCACGCAGCTGTCTCGCTGATGTGATGGAGGCAAATTTCCAAAAGTATTTTATTATTACCTTTTTTGAAATTTTAATTTCATCATTATAATCAGCATTAAAATCTACATGTACTAGCATTTTAAACTTTTAAATTACAATTGAAAATATAATAATGTATACTGTTCACCATCAAATTAAATGTTTTTCCTATATATATATATATATATATATATATATATATATACATATATATAAACTGATCCCTCAGAAATGGTTATTATTATTATTATTATTATTTATAATTTAATAAATTATTTTTAATTATTTATTTAAAATATTTAAATAAAAATTTAATAATTATTATTTTTTACAATTTAGTACACTTTAAATTATTTTTATTTATAACTTGTTTCCTAGTTACGTAGAGAAACGCTTTTTATATTCCAACTGTTTTATGAAACTACTTAAATCAACAAAGTTCACTGGCAATTCAATTAATGTCTAATGCATAACAATTGCATACAATAAAGACCAACTATAAAAATGTTCAAAACTGACGAAGTCCTGTTACTAAGTAAATCATAGATACAGAAATATAACCCACAATGTAAATACAGAAATTTGTACAAGTAATTAGGTTATTTAAGGTACTTTGATTAATTAAGCAAACTTTGAGTGCGTCTTACGAAAGTTTTACTTGTGATTTAATTAAGGATAGTCTATAACCACCTGAATAATTGGTGTATAATATCTTATACAAATTCTGTAATCGATAAACTTTTCATTGTAAATATAAAAAAAGCTGTAATGTTAATATTTTTTTCTTGATACGTATTTCAACTTGAACTTTTAACATAATTTTTAGTTATTAATAACGCTACTAGATGGTGTCGCTTTAACTTGGAAACTAAAACTCATTAGTGAAATTGTTGAAAGGAATAACGCATTTGTATTCTTTATAATGTTATCTATCCAAACTATTTAATAAATATCAAATTAAATTTAGTTGTCCAATATTACGCCTACAGTTCAATATTTCTTCTCCATATTGTCCAGGTCTGCAAGCACAGAATGAAATCAACGGATGTTCTCCCCGGAAATTTGCATATTCTTCTTAAATCTGATTCCAATATTTCTGCCAGTTCTACTTACAAGCGAAAGAAATTTGTTTTTCTTTCAAAGGACTTCTACCTTAAACGTTTTTTGTCCCAGACCGTTTTTCTCTAGTTATTTTAAGATCCAGACTTATGACTGCTAAATTGAAAAATACCAGTCCGTCACAGTTTCAACATCGTGCCGCTGTAGGTCTCTGCCATAAACGTCAAAACGTTATTGCATTATAACAAGCTGGGTTCAGCGGGGTCTACTTAAGTGTTTTTTTAAATATTACGTTTTTAACTAATACTTAGAAAAACTATAACCAATCTTGTTAATTTCGTCATTTAAATATAAATATTCATCACATATTGAAACCATACATAGGAAGTATAAAGATCCAAACAGCAAAATGCTCCTTCACAGAGTCAACCCACTTGTGTTTTAATGTTACTAAAAGCAATATCTCTATAAAACCGTTTTTAATTTGTGTATTACAGTAAAATGTTGCGGTATAAAACATCTCACAAACCGACAGACAAAAGAATTGAATACTGAATATTACAGTTTCATGTGTGACATACTTATACTAAAAAGCTTTTAAGATGGAGTTATGAAATGTGTCTTAAAAGAAATATAATGTAAGGGTTTATTTGATATAATTTATGGTTTTGAAGCTTACAATAAAAACAGTAGTGTTTCAAAAGATATTTACCAACTTGACTCTCTATTAAACAGTGTCTTCAATAATGAACAGACCAAACGGTTGGACCATTTTGTTCTTAAATTTTGTTACGTAAATCATATTTTCCCATTGTCTTTATATGTTATTATTTTTGTAAATTAAAATTCATTGTTAATTGCTGAATTTTATAGGTAAAATGCTGTAACTTTTGTTTATCTTATAGCTCAAAATAGTGCATATATATGTTATTTGCGTAAGAAATATTGCAAGTTCTTAGGACGTATTAACATACAACAACGTAAAAAACAACAATAAAAATAAAACTCCATAACCGAAAAAACTAAATTTTGTCACTACGACTATACTTATTCCTGATTTACATTGTGTAGTTTTTTATTTTGTAACTATTTAACCTCTACCTGTACTGACCAGCAACCTTAATTAAACAAATTAATGGTTTTAACGTTAATGCTTCCTGTCAACTGACCGACAATCTCATTCGATTCACCATCTACATTAGTGTTAGCGAAGCTACGGGAAAATGCTAGTAAACAATAAATCATAAAATCGCTTTTCAATTAGACTTTTATCAGATTTTGTCGCTTTTGTTTTTTTCAATATATTTATGTTACAAATTTACTTGAGTTTTAAACACGCATGTGCCAAACCAGCAAGTAACTAAGTTTCATCAAAATGAGTTTAATCGAAATTAAAAAATTACATCTTAGACTGCTTATTTTCTTGTCATTTGTATAGCGTTAGATTTTTCACAGAAATATCTGAAACCTTTACTTTTGGGTGTTAAAAATCTGTTTTTCACACTTTTTTAAATCATAAAACACATAGATTAAAACATGTCAAAAAGCCTTAATAAGCAGATCAAATAAAACTTAAATAAAAACATCTTTTTCATTGTTAATTACAGAAACATGTGACTAATATATATATATATATATATATATATATATATATATATATATATATATATATAAAACAATAAAGAGCCACTACTTGCTAATAAAAAAGCCTGGAGGAAACATCGGATCGGATTATTACAAACAACCAAATTTTATGACACAATCAGCTGACTATTAAATGCATTAAATTAAAATAACCCTTATTTATTACAGGTAAATAACTTAACATGAATATTATTTGTTAGTACTACATAAATAAAAGATTTGTAAAAATAACATTTCTAAATGGAAAACTAATTGTCGTTTCTTAATAAATTTTGCAAATTTGATTTATCATTTCTGTCAGTGTTAAAAACGTATATTTTAATTTTTTTTTTTCAATTTAATTGACCATGCGACTCACCACTAAAGGCATAAACATGATAATACAATTATAATTTTAGTTATGTAACTTACAAGATTTAGCTTATAACATTTACTGAATGAGTCATGTTATAAATAATGTGACCAAAATTTCAAACATGGTCTCGTTGTTATCAGGTTGGCTGTTCCATAACTCAATTCCAAAAATAGTTCGGTAATAAGACTTTTTCTACTCACGTTGCAAACTTGTGTACGAATCGGTTATTTTTTATTTTATTATTTTTTTTAATGAAAAACACATTGAGGCTATTATCGCCTCCCTAATTGTAAGTGTGTGTGTAAAGTGTCTTAAGTCTAGTGTTGTAAGTGTAAGTGTTAGACTTGGATACCGCGAGGGACGTCTAAATCTTCTCAATAGGTGCAGCTAGTCTGCACCCCCTGCAGGGGGAATCTGTTAAAATAATGCTTTATAAAAATCAGTGCACAATTTTAGAACAGCTCAAATTACAACCATTTTGTTTGGCTGTTAAACAAAAACACTGCTCTTTTTGCATCCTGTTTACCTCGCTTTCTACAAATTTCATGACTGCTCACTACGGTCGCAGCTGAAAAATAAGGTTAGATATTTTTATATAGCTGCTGAATTCGATAAAAGAAACAAGTTTTTGTTAATAGTTTCGTGATCTGAAATTAATTTTATTAAACGTAATTACCGAGAGCAATATCTCTGTTTCAGCTCAACAGTTCGGCGTTTGGTTTTGTGTGTTTGTTACGCAGTTTTGGCGGAAGTACCTTTTATAAAGCCCGAATGACGTATTGTTAGATTTTTTCCTTTTTAATTCTGTTACAAGATGGTGGCCTACGATTTACAATAAAGAGTGTACGTAGTTTCAACTAAACGCTAAGTTTTTGAAATTGTATACGAAGGTACCACGTATAAAGCCTAAATTACGTATATATAATATTTTCCCCTATTTATCTCCGTTTCAAGATGGCGGCCTTTGATTTAACGGTGAAGAGTGTACGCAGTTTTCGTCAAACTCACTGGCCGGTTGTATTGAAATTTGGTACAGAGGTACCTTGTATAAAGCCCGAAAGGCGCATCTGTAAGATTTGTATCCCATTTACTTATGTTTTAATTTAATTTAATTTTTTTTAAGGCGAAAAACACATTGAGGTTATCATCGCCACCCTAAATGTAGGTGTGAGTGTAAAGTGTTAAAATCGTAAGTGTAGTGTTGTAAGTGTAAGTGTGTATTAGACTCGGGTACCGCGAGGAACGTTTAAATCCTCTCAATACGTGCACTTATGTTTTAAGAATGAAGGTTCTGATTCAACTATATTTCCTGTAATACTGAACGAACGGAGAACCTATCATAATTTGACCGCTTCATTAAGAGCATAATATGTCCAATTAATTTGGTCTAGTAAGAGTTTCGGTGATTAGTACGGTTATCGGTCAAATTGGCGGAAAAGTTTACGAGGGCTGACGTTGAACGTTGTTTAGGGCCTATATTAATTAAAGATATACGGCGAGGTCTACTGTTTGTTGAACAATTAGTGTATTTTTTTGATTAAATCTACTTTGTAAATCTACACCAGGAATGCTTTAGAACGTGACCTTATCTGAAAAAAACAAAGCCAAATTCCAAAAGGAATTGCAATTACACAAATCCAATTTCAATTAAATGCACAGATAAATTAAAAAATGAACAGGTTTGCACACGTTTTCTGTATATTTTTTTATAACCGGACTCGTTGCTCCCCTCATGGAAGAGTTATTCTGATTTCTTTGATAGCGGACGACAATAGCAGTGCATTTGACCGACAATCTGGACCTATTGTTCACGGAATCGCTGCCGACAGATTGGACTCGTGTCTATACTTAGATCCCCCCTCTTACAGTGACGTCACCACTGGCACACTGAACAGTGTAAGTCTTCAGTAGTGGAAGACACTCTAAAGTGCACGCGGTAAACTGTACGCGTATCGGTGACCAGCCGGATAGGCACGTGTTTAACATTGAAATGTTATTGTCATAGCAGTGAATTTTGTCGGGCTTTTTTAGTAGGACTAAATACAATTGTAAGTAAATATAGATTTACAATATTTCTCTTTTAACCGTTAATATTTTTTATTTAAAATATTTCCCAGTGACATTGCTTAAGATAGAAATTGACCAAAGTTTTAGCATGATAAAATATCGTGTAAATTATCACTGAGATGTAATCATCACTTTATGTACAAAAGCGATAAAAGAAGTATTATTATGCAATTTGTTTTTCTTTAAAAATATTTAATATTATCTAAATAAATAAGAAATATTCAGATTTTAATAAATTCCTAAACCAACTGAGATAAATTAGTGTGACTTGATTGAACAATAATATTTTAGACCTAAACATGTCTTCACCAATTATTTTGTAGTTTGGAAAAAATCTTAGGCAAAAGGATCCGTTAAAAATAGCATACCTTTAAAAGTAATTTTTTTTTAATTTTTAAAGCTGTATGAAAGTCTAATTTTTCTCATCACACAAATTTGTAAATTCTATTTTAAGTACAAAAATGACTCTTACTCAAATTAGGCTTTATTTTTGTATTTGAAATATAATTAAAAATTCGAATGTGTTATTTTAAGAACTCATTTACGCTAATTACGGTAGGTAAATCAGATTTCCAATCAAGTATAAGTAATGCAAATTACATCAACGGAAAAATTGCGTACGTAACTTTCCCTATTTGGGTTTTCATTAGTGCGTAAATTTTCAACTGATTAGCGTTGTCTTTCAGCAAAGCCTGCAGTATTTCACGTATTATTATTTGATTTCGCAATTTCAGTCGTATTCACCGTATCAAAACCACGCCTTTTTTTTGTAAACAATAAGGATTCTTTTAAATTGTTCCACAATATACTTCTTTCGATATCAAAATGTAATATAATCAATTACAAAACATCTTGAGAAACGGAGAAAGATTAGGAACGCAATTAGAATTAGTGGGCCTTCGTAGTTTTTCAGAGAGAGAAAGAAAAACTTTTTCTAAAGTTTGTATTGACGTTGTTAAACTTCTGAATAAATGGCTTACAAAACATGTTTTACCTCATTTAATGAGTTCAGAATTGTAAGTGTTTTTTTTTAATTTTTACCTAATAAATTTTAAAACTTCATGTAGGCATACTTATAAAATTACTTTTCGTTTATTGTTTAAAATATGAAAAATAAATCACGATTTGGAAAAATAAGAACTTTAGTATAGACTTTTTTCACTTTGCATTTTGAAAATACACGGAATATAAGTACATTAAATGCCACTGAGATCCTTAAATAATCCATTATTTTCATCAGATACTTTTTAAAAAAAACTGTTTCCATTAATAGCTAAACAATAATTTCATTGAAAATACGAAAATGATGAGAACAGAGAACCGAATTTTCGTTTTATTCAGTATACTTGCGTTTCGAAATGTTCGATAATGTAATGTTATTTAATTACGATATTTTTTAGAAATCTGCAGAACTCTGATTTATTTAATTTACTTCAAACAAAGTATCAGTATTTTCAATAAATTTAATTATTATATCAATATTTTACCCATCAGACATAAAAATAATTAACCTTCAGCTACGCATGTTTTGTCAGGCTTAAATATTTAGGTCATATCGTCATAAAAAGTAATTACTAATTAACGATCAAACTGCATCTATTGTATTTGAACTATTTTTCCTAAAAACAAAAAAAGGTACAAAAAAGGTATGCTTTTAAATACATACACTTCACATTGGTAGTGAACAGCTGTTTCCATTAGTCTAATTTTAATTATTACATTACTGGCGCATGCGCACAATCTCAAACCGCTCGAGCCATTTCTCATAAATAATTTAATAGAGTACTGTTATAATTAATTTACAGCTTTGCTATTGTCTTCATAATGCTGTAAACTAGGCTATACTCCTGATATGGTTATAAGCATTGGTACGGTTACATATTGTACTATAAACAATTATATAAAAGTAGCATAAAACAGCTGCTAATTGAAAATAACTAAATGCTTCATTGTTCTAATAAGTCAAAATTTTCATTAAATACCTAGTGCTGTATTGATTTTTGACCACTTAACGAATTTCAATTGGAAAACAAACTACTGAAGCTGCCACATGGTAACCAGACATGCGGAACATTGAAATGAGCGCTGGTCCCCTGACCTAGAACACTTTTTGAGTGGTCGTTTTATATATATATATATATATATATATATATATATATATATATGTGTGTGTGTGTGTGTGTGTGTGCGCGCGCGCGTGTTGCTTATTATCAAAAAAATGAACCTGAAAATATTAAATTCGTTATCAAAATCTGTTAAGCAGTTTCAAAACACCAGTTTATACCTTTCAAAAAATTATATCTTTAAAGAAAATTATAACTATTTTTAAGTTCAGATTTCTCTATCGCAGTTTACAGTTAAATTTTGTATACCCTAAATCAGTTTTACATTATAAAAACCTCTTTTATTTTAATAAATTCTACTAGTGATCAAAACTTACTTTACATTTTCAAAGTAATATTGAAGTTTATTTTTCTAATTCATGCTGATTTAATTCAATCAATTATCCTAATACATTGGACAAGTTCGTCATGCAGTCAAATCTGTTCAACAGTTTTAAACTGGTGTCAATACTTAATCTTAAAAAATATAGGCCTTATATCTTATTTTTTATATTTTTTAAATCTAATTATTAATTGTAATTACATATAAATCTGCATAGATCAGATTCTTAATTTTTTAAAATTATGAAATTTTATTTGAATGCAGGATTTGTTTATTTTCGAATTTTCAGTGTAAATTTACAGTTTACCATGCTAATTTAATACTGTTTTTGGTTTTTGAAATAAGAACTTTAAATGTTTATAACATTAAAATATAACGTTAAATTTTGCTTCTGTCACATCAGAAAAAAAAAATCCTTTTTTGAAATTGTAGATTAAAAAAAATTCTGTTACTGAACCAAAAATATAAATTGTGTTTTTTCTCGATTCTTCGATTTTGTTAACAATCAGTTAATGTTACTTTTCAGTCATAACTCATTAATTGTAATATTTTAATCGTTAATTTCATTTTTTTCGTTGTAATTTATTTTCTAATCGTGGTAATCTTTCTCGTTCATTTTTTTTAATCATTATTCTTCATTCAAAACATATTTTGTTACACTTTTATTGTCCATTTTATTTATAATTAAATTTTTTAACATAACCTTAATTTAAAGGATAATGAAGCAACAGCTGTTGTGCGAAATCAGCTGTTTAGAAGTAGTATGACACGTTACACATATTGCAAAAACCAATATCGAAACCAGCCCTAAAATACCATACATGTTAAAATATCTTAACTCCAGAAGTGAAGGATAGACGGTAAATAGGAAGAAATGGACACCACTAAAACAGTATTCGTGAATATCAGACAAGATTACCTGCACATGCGCACTACAACCTAATAGCTTGGAGGTAAAAATCGTGATTTATTTGGCATTGTTTGTTTCATTCCTTATCAAGAATCTCTTCTTTAATCGAAATAATATAAGTGGCATTATTGTATTTTATTTTTAACCAGACATTCACCTTTGATCAATAGATAGCTTAAACATTGGGGAAAACTCAAAATAATGAAATGTGAACCGATCATGTAAGTCTTGAAAGTGTTTCAAGTTATCGTTATACATTATGTATAATAAACTGAATTTATAATTAAATAAATGTTTTTTTGTTATTTTAACCTCAACTGTTACTGTAATATGTATAAATATTCAACTACGAGCCAATACTTTGACAACATGAAAAATATAAAAGTATTAACCTAAAACACTTTTGTAGATACAAAAAAGTGTAATACAAGACTTTTTGTTTCTTTTGAAGAGTTATCGTTTCTAGAATATTAAAAAAAGACTGAAATTCTGGAAAACTTCTAAAATGTTGAATATCAAAATGAGGACGCAAAATAGCATTTTTAAATAGTTCTTTAAACACACAAAAAATTAACAGACGAAAATTTACGATTAAAGACTGTTATTTCAACTTTTCTTAAAATGTTGTTGTGCATATCATTTCAGATTCTCCCTGTCCAAGTGAGCTGTCTATTGCTCTATTTAACAACAGTATCTTTAATATAATGCTTCCATCTAAAATTGCAAAGTCTATTTCTTACTTCCTTATTATCACAGACAGTTACAACATCGTCTCTCATCCGTAATGTGCATATGTGTTTTATTCCGGTCTCTTAAATTACTTCTATGTATACATACATACGTTCCAGAAGTCATGAAACATTGACATACGGTCCGTTCAATGTTTGCTAAACATTAAATAACAATGAGCGACTAAGGTATTGTTAGCAGTAAATGGATGAATTTTTAATCTTAATACTAAAAAAAGGTTATTTTTGTGTCTTAAATTTAAATAAATGCAGGGTGTCTTTTGATAGTCTTAAAAAGCGGTACATTTTGCAATGAATGCTAAATTAAACAGTGATATTGCAAAGTCGGTATTTAAAGATATTAGCATAATTGAACTGATATTTTCTTATGTTAAGGATTCAGTTTTTGTAGTACAATTTCTACCAACGAACCCCATGACTGTTTTGCTGAATTTCGTTATTTTTTTTACATTCTCTATTAAACGTTTACTTACATAAGTAAAATGTAAGCGACAATACGGTTAAATTTGATGATTGCTGTTTGCGATCTAATGATTTTATTAAAAAAAATCTTTCTAAATATTAAACAAAATGTGAACCAAAGAATTATACGAAATAAACCAATGGGTCAGAAAATTTTGGAATAGAGGACCTTTGGAAAACCTGAAAAATCTATTTTTGCAAAATTTTTAAATACGTTTTTCTGAAATTTGTATGACTATTCATTCATTACAATTACAATATTATACACATTATTATATAATAATTAATTATATAACAAATAATTATGTAATAATAATTATATAACAAAGTAACGATTCATAACTGAAATGAACATACATTTAAAATAACAATTTACAGTTTAGAAGTAAATCACAAAAATAAAACGAAACTATAACATTTGGGCATTTCTCAATTTTTCTAATTTTTGCTACACCGATTTTTGTTATAAATATATTATTCCAATATTACAAATATGCTTGGAGAACGAAAGCCAGTATCTGGACAGAAACAACATTGAGTAAATAAACGTTTTAAAATTCAAATGTGTTTTTAATTTAAAGTAATAATTCAAAGGTCATCTCTTATGAACAGTACTTTTGAATTTTTGAATGTTGAACTTGCCAACATAATGAACAGAAAAAACTAATTATATTTGTAATTGAATAAAGAACATTAACACTGACAGATTATTTTATATCGTAATTTAAATGACATAATTTAAAAAAGAGTAACACAAAATTTAATGAATTGCATGTGAATTTATTTAAAAAATTGCCATTTAAAACAGTTTATAAGATTTTTCTGTGAAAATATTTGTCCAAGGTATTACCAAAATCAATTTTAGTACCAACAATAACTTTTAACCATGACTAACTTTACCGTGAAGTTTAAATTTAATTTTAAATTAATTTTAGCGCAACCATATAGACCTACATTGGGAATATATATATATATATATATATATATATATATATATATATAGTAAACGTAATTGTAATAATCACGAGTTTGATTTGATCGTTTACATATCTATAGTGTTTTTATTGAACGTTTTGCAGATAAAAATGAATATGCTTAAAATAGTGTGACCAAAACAAGTGACGGGTAGTTAAAAGTGGTCCAAGTGTAACAGATGAAGAAAGAACAATATGATATAAAACGTAGACAACAAAGCTAGACAATGGTGACGCTGCAGTTCCTCAGGATTTGTTGTTGTGCAATGGTGTTGGGGATGAATTCAGCATTAGCAGGTAAACAAAACAAAATTGTTTATTTTTTTATATTATATAAGATTGATACCATACTACATATTTTTCTGTAAACATTATGTTAGCAGTCACGAATATAACGAATATACAGGCTGGCAGTATAGGAAAGCCTAATTATCTTAAGTTTTAGCCTATATCCAAATCACTTAACCATCTAGTTCCCTATAATTTGACATTGTTAAAAGTAAAATAATATGCAAAAACTACACTAACTGTCACGAGCTCAATAATTTCTCATGAAAATTCGGCTTGAAATATGTGGGGAAAACACTATTGAAAATCAGCTGATTTCTCAAAACGAGATCTTCGGATTTTGTTAAAAATTTACACACACACACACACACACACACACACACACACACACACACACACACACACACACACACAAAAAATTTACACACACACACACACACACACACACACACACACACACACACACACACACATCCAGAAAAAACATTTTTTTCAGGAAACCTAAAATTGTTTAGATCTAACAAAATCTAAAGAATGAGTTTTTTTTCAGGAACACATAAGCTACTGCATACTTCCAATGATAATTGTATAACCAGACCATAAGCGTAGATACTGAAATACAAAAACTTTAAACAGGAACAAATAAACACTCAAAAATAAGAACATCTAATATATTAATAAATGGGTTAAAATTAAAATCAGTTCTGTTAAAAAAAGTCAATGAAAATTATTGCAAATACTTACTTCTTTTTTTTAAGATAAACATTTCCAACATAATATTCAGTTGAACTCTATATTTTGTAAGTACTATATTTCGACAATTGTATGTACTTTCGAATGGGCAACCAAAACGTTTATCCCTTTTATTCATATTTTCGAACATAATTATTAAAAATTAACAAACATTATTTTAAAAAATCTTTAATTTTACTTTAGATGAACATTGTTCATGTTATATCGGTTATTACCACTTAAGGAAATAAATATATCGTACGCCACAAATTATTAAAAAGATTTTTTTAAAGATGTTTAAAGAATCCATTTAAAGCAACCTGCAAAACAGATTTGTATGAAAATTATTTCCCGAAAATATTGTGGGTTTACGGTTTTGTAAAGAGCGAGAGAAAATTTTTGTATTAATGAACCTGATGTTATAATTGCTAAAGTGCCAATTGATTTACACCATACGCCTCTATATACTGTATAAGTTACAACCCTGTGCTCAGGAAAGTGGCGGTGGATTTAGAACTTTAGATTTTTCTTAGCTGAGTGTTTTGAAATCACAGTTTGTGCGCAAAAAAATAGCAAAGTATTTTCTTTAATTAAAAAAATATTCAGCTAAAAATAACTCTGAATTCTGTTAACAATTTTTGCACACATTTTGGTAAAGCAATTTTTATTAAGAAGTTAGAAAAAAATGTCTAAATAAAATAAATTGACTGAAAATGAATTGTTTCACCTATTATCTATACATATAGTGGGAAAAAATGTATTAGTTCCGCTTATGTTCCGTGGATGCCTCTTGTTTCTGAATAGTTCATCACACAAAAGTTTAAATTTTAAATTCTATTTATTATCACACCTCAAATCTAGCAAAAACAATTGCAAATATTATTTTGTAAAATCATATTTAAAGTCAGAGTTGGGTGAAACACATTTTGTTAATAAAATTGTCTCGTACGTGTTACTGGATAGGAAATACACTTCAGGATTACATTTTTGTTTATTTAAAAATAATCAATGACGTGCCAGTGTGTACCGAAGTAAGCAATATGGGTTTCTTTTTATTTGAAGATAATAATAATAATAATAATAATAATAATAATAATGCAGTGAATAATATGTAAGGGTAATTCAAAATACATTTATATTTCTTTGTGTACGATAAGTACGCGTATTTATCAAATCTAAAATTCTAGAGTTAAAAGATACAAAAGACATTACAGAATAATTGTTTCTCCAAATTGTTGTCTGAAGAATTTTTGCTGAAATCAACTATTTAGCCCCAAAATTAAAATTGTTGTTACAAAAAAAATCTTTTAATTTTCTCACGAAAAATATTTTAATCAAATCTATTTGATTAAAATCAGCCCAAATCCACCCGCCCGAACATAACTAAATAAAACGTTTTGGTTTCTAATAACATTAAATTTGGAAGCTATAGATAATTTTGTTTTAAATTATTTGATTTTTTTAAAATTAGATCGGCTTGTATACACTCATATATGCTTATAAAAATATACATGATTTAAGTATAACCTAAATATATATATATATATATATATATATATATATATATATATATATATATATATATATATATATATATATATATGGTAGCCCTAGATATAACCTCAGTTTTCATGAGTCTGGCCAAATGCCTATCTTTTACGTAAAACACTAGTTTTAATGATCACTAATTATTGTACTACTAGTATGGAGTAGCCTGTGTTTAGTCCATCCCACTATACTTATGCCTAGATATGTTGTCAAATCGACTGTGATTATCTGTTCTTCTTTTAATATCTCAATTTAAAATTTGTAGTCTATTCCCCTTCGTATTTTGTATGCACATATACTGTATCATTAAATATTTAATATTTAAGAACTTAAATATTGTAATAAAAGTATTGTAATGTTTAATATTACTTTTTCTTAGTCTGTTCATTGACGTATATACGTGTGTATGTATTGAATATGTATTTATATTTAAGACGTGGTTTATCTATGATAATGGTTTTTCGAGGTAATACTGTTCACCGAATCGTTATATTACCCGATGCACATTTAGGTTGACTGCTTGTGAAAATGAACAACGTTAAACAAATAATTCGGCTTTAATGTCTCTTTTAATATGCTTTGTGCACTTTCAACAAATTTTTTAAAGGATTTAACACATTTATTTGAATTACTGTTCTTGCTCTATTTACTTTCCACTACACGGGGAACAGTAGACACTGGTGACACATGCAGTTACTTTCTAAGTTTACACAAGCAGCCAGCTTGTCCCCAGATGTGACTGGAGCACTTGGCGGATGTTACTCGAATCTTGTAAACATTGTTATGCGCCATTGCTTCCGTTGGCGTGATACATACACAATGCACAAACTTGGTACAAATAGTATATTGTAATGGTATTGTTTAATCATACGCCGTTTGGTATTTTTAAGAAATAATTTAATAAGTTTTCAGTACAAAACTTTCTTACGTTGAATTAAATTTTGTTTAAAGATGTAAAAATCACACAAACAAGCATTATTACAAACATATTGGCAGCTGATTTTTTTTACAGCTCCCGTATCGATTTATTTTGTACAAACAAAAAAAACCTTATATTTTCTTTGGATATTTAGGGGTTATAATAAAGTCGTAGTAATCAATATTCATGATATTGTTTAACGGAATTTTCATTTTCTTTTCCAACTATACATTTTTTTAAAAGTTTCTAGTCTTGTTGGAAACATATACGAATTGGTTATGACAAATTCCATAAAAATATTTCAGCTCCTTTCGCCTACAGGCATATGTGTACAGACATATGCACAAGCAGTTACTAAATAAAAATTACATTTTTGGTGTTTTTTAAAAAACCGTGATTTATAAAAAAAGAGAAAATTAACTTTGTTTTCATAATCGGTTTATCGGATTTATTTTGCTTCCCAAAAGTAAATATATTGTATTTTAAAGTGAGAAAAATGTCTTGAATTGTGAATTTTTGTATCACCAAAATTTTAATAATTTACTGATTTTGTAGTTTTATAGAAATATAAATTTAGTTTATACAAATATAATTTAGTTCCTGAATTATAGTTCTTACAGAGATAGAAACTAATATTTTATTTAAATATTTATGGCTTTTTTCTAATCTGCGAGGAAAATTAAAATAAGGTAGCGCCACTATCGGTTTCAAATACTATTTACTATGAGTACCAGTGAATAAAATGTATCGTATTAAGATGGTTTATGATATTACTTGTTGCCTGAAATACGTTGTTTTAAAAGAACTATTAACAATTTTAAACGCTTTTTAGGAATTTACCTTAACACCTTTCCTATTACAAGGTACGTACGTCCTTTAGGAATAATTTTAAAAAAACGTTCAACAACTGAAAACATAAAACATTATTGGAAAGAGCGTGTATTGAAGTAAATGTTTTCGTGATTTTATGGAAGATATAAATGGCTCGTATGGAATAAATATTAAGCAAAATTTATCAAAATCGTTCAAGCTGATTTTGAGCATATATTTTTGTTAATTTTTAATAAAAAAAAATCTAAAATGTTTTATTTTCTTCTAATTAAAATAAAACGTGCGACATACATATGTAAACTACGCCTACATGGCAAATTTCAGCAGTGTATTAGGTTAGTTTCAAGCACAGAAAACACACACACACAAAACCACTTTCTTTCAAGACACTGGGCATCTGAAACGGGTAGATCGATCAAAAGTGTCAAAATAGATTTTTTTTTGTACGTTCACCATACTTTATGAAAACTTTTCTATAGTATTTTGACAAAAAATAAAAATATAATTTGTCTACCAAGTACTTTAACAGCAAGAAAACTATGTCTTCATTTCCAAAACTGAAACAAAAATATCTTTAAAAAAATGTTTTTAGGAAGTTACGATGTAATTAAATATAAGAAATTAATAATTGGCAAATTATTTTTAACACTTGGTTCATTAAAGGCTTCCTTTTCCTGAAACTATGGGTTATTTAGTCACCGGAAACTAGGATCATGATTTAAATCTTATGTCCCAAAAAAATAAAATGTAAGGTGGCTTGTAAAATGACTACAATCATTCCACTGTATTGGTTGTAATAGAAATTCAGTATCATTACCGGCACAATCTCAGCTGTGTTGCCATACGGAGTTTTAAGATCTCTGACAAATCTAAACCAGTAAAGGTGCTGCCTTACCACCCTGTACAGACCGCATTCCAAGAATCGATACCTCTACAACAGCCTGTAACAGATGATTAATTTTTAACAATACTCCGATTAACTTGTTCGATATTTGACGCGGCAAATTACAGGTTCCATCCAGCGATGACTTAATTATCACTTTGCTCTTCGAATAGTAATGACGTAATAGGCACTGTTTGTTTGTCGATGGTTTTATTTAAGGGCGGTACAGGTTGTTTCAAAAGTTAAACCAATCGTTCTGAACTTAGCTGTAGAGGATTTTTTCATAAGGATTCTTTCCTATCTTCATGTTTCAAAAAAAAAATATCACGTTATTCGTAAATGTTGGCTAATGTAAGTGATATTTTTTTACAGAAAATGTTTGAACTTATATTAATTTCTTTACAGTAAGTGATTAAAATATATTTGACTTCTATATAATGATTCTATGTTTTATAAGGTATTTTTTAAAACTTGCTTCAACGATTGATTACCGTAACATTAAAACTTAAATTATTAATCCATAAGCGTTCTAGCTTATACTCTAAACAAAACATCGTCAAATGTAGACTCCAAATAAACTCTTAGACATTTTGTTCAGATTTGGTCAATAATTAATTTGTAAATATATTAGTATATAGTAAATACAATAGTACATAGTACGAGTGTACTAAATTTAGAGCTTATAGCAAAAAAACTCGCTTAGAGTTTACCTGTACATGGTAGAGTGTAGAGTGAGGCCTACCATGAATAAACGTTAAGGTGGAAGATGACAGCGATGGATGAATTATTTTTCAGTTGCATACATGACTATAAAAGTTTTATTTTATTACCATATACTGTATGTGTTTACATTCGAAAATATAATTTTCATTAAATATTTTCATTTTACTTAAAGTATGTACAAAAGTGAAAAAAATATTAAATTTCTGTTCAAGTAAAAAATTCCATGACATTAAAAGTTTTGAAAATTTAATACTATTTCACTAAATAAAAATTAAAGAATATATTGGAATTTAATAAATACGTGATATTAAAAAAGTCAGTAATATCATTGTAATTGTAAACATAATTTTTATTTGAAAAAAAGTGAAGCATAAGTTTTATTTATATTTTGCACTCGATTTAAAACAAAGTTTAAATTTGTATATGTAAAAAAACCGAAAAACAACAATTACTCATTTAAACACACAAATTCGGCCAAGCTTAACACTGAGTTTCACGGTTTCTCTTAAAACAGATTGTTTCAATTATTGAGATGCCAAAAATAACTCGGCCGCTGTTTATTTTAATTTCATCCTAAAACGAAGTAATCCAAAAGGTCACACGAACAAACCGCAAGCCAAACATTCCCAAGTTGGTATCCGTGTTGAGGCTGTGACAAGCAGGTGTACCAACTTGAGCCAAACAGTTGCTTGAAACAATTAACTGAACACTTTAAAATTAGACTCGTAGTGACATGACTTGTATTTATACTGAGTGGCTGTAGTACGCTCGCATTTTGTGTCCTGGCCAACATTAATGTGTAGAAAGTGAGAGTATACATCAGTATGACTAATGTACTACCATAAATAAATAATTCCCAGACATAGCACAAATATTATACGTTTTATAAAAATATTCCAGACATGCAGCTGTTCGCTGACATAATTGAAGCGAATCTCTAACAAGTAACAATGCGACGCAAAAGTTTATCTTCCTCTTATGAAAAATCTAATTTCATTATTAGCCTATACTTTTGTTGTTGTTGTTGTTGTTGTTGTTGTTGTTGTTGTTGTTGTTGTTGTTGCTGTTGCTGCTGTTGTTGCTGTTGTTTTTGCTGTTGCTGCTGCTGTTGTTGCTGCTGCTGTTGTTGTTGTTGTTGTTGTTGTTGTTGTTGTATTGTTGTTGCTATTGTTGGTGCTGTTTTTGCTGTTGCTGTTGTTGTTGCTGTTGTTACTGTTGCTGCTGTTGTTGCTGTTGCTGCTGCTGTTGTTGCTGTTGCTGCTGCTGTTCTTGCTGTTGTCGTTGTTGTTTTTTTTGTAGTAGTGGTTGTAGTTGTTGTTGTTTTTGTATTTTTTGTCGTTGTTGTTGTTGTGGTGGTAGTGGTGGTTGTTGTTGTTGTCTTTGTTTTATCCTATACTTGAGTTGTTGTTTTAGCCTATACTTCAGTTTTTGTTGTTGTTGTTGTTGATCTTGCTTTAGCTTATACTTGATTTTTTATTTTTGTTGTTGTTTTAACTTATACTTAAGGTGCTGTTGTTTTTTAGTCTATACTGGACTTTTTGTTGTTGTTGTTGTTTTTGTAGTAGTTGTTGTTCTTCTTTTTGTTGTTGTTATTGTTTTTTTGTTCATTGTTGTTGTTGTTGTTGTTTTAGTCTTTACTTGAGTTTTTGTAGTTTTAGCTTATACATCAGTTTGTTGTTGTTCTTCTTCTTCTTGCTTTTTGCTTATTGATTTTTTGTTGTTGTAGTTGTTGCTGCTGCTGCTGTTGTTTTAGTCTACATTTGTGTTTTTGTTAGTGTTCTTCTTCTAACCTATACTTGATTTGTTGTTGTTGTTTTAGTATATATATATATATATATATATATATATATATATATATATATATATATATATATATATGTTTTTATCACATTTTTAGTAATCGTGGCAGGCAGATTATTCGATGACTTGGCGGAAGCGAATTCCTACAATATTCTTTAATCTTATTCTATTTTGAAAATTATATTTTACCATCATAATCAGCAAAAAATATCCACTAATTAAATGTATAAAATGCTTATGTATTTGTATGTTAACACTAATAACGATGATGAAATTAGATTTTCCTTAAAAAGTGTATGGTTAAACACTTATTAACTTTTTAAAATTTGTAATGTTTACCATATTGAAATTGTTAAATTATTTTTATATTTAAAAAACATGACCGAGCTTATTAGTGAAATAGATTTAGTTTACAAATTTAAATCAAAACGAGAATGCTAACACACAAACACATTCCTGTGTATTAAACGATCATTCAAAAAAGTGATCTAGAGTTCAAAATCGGCGCTCATTACAAAGTCACGAATCTGCGTCTTAACATAATGTTCGCTTCAGTAGTTCATGCTTTAATGAAAACTTGCTGGTAATTGTTATGATCAGTAAAGTCTTGTTGGATAATTTGTTAATTTTAACTTTAAAATCAGTCAGATTTTTTCACAGAACATTTATATTATAGCAAGTTATTATTGAGGACAGGAACACATTTTTAAATTTCATTTTGCACAAAAATTCTTAAAAAGTGAATGCCATTACCAAATGACGTATTTACAGAACACTCTGTTCAACGTGTAAAAGAGATTTTATCTCAGTTTTTCTCTCGGCCGGTACCACGTGACACATGTCCGCGTTACACGGTGCCGCTTAATTTAAAACAGAAAGTTGACAGAAGCAATTTGTAACTGGCAACATGTGGCACACAAATTGTAGTACGGATATCGGGAAGCAGAGAGCGTTGTGAAAGGATTAAGGAAAGCTTGGTTTTAGCCACTACTGTATTAACCGATACTCGACACGACATTGTACGGAAACACACGACAAAACACGAAATGATACTTACATTATACGTACAGGATGTTTTAATTGTGCCAAAATATTGTTTCCTATTTTTCTACAAATATTGGTTTCGAACCATCACTTTTAATTGTTTGGTATTAAATAATTAGTTTTGATAAAGCTTACATTTTTACCGCCATATTGGATTCGTCATTTTCAAAATATGAATATGGTACCATTTTTTGTTTATGTTTAGACAATTATTTAATGCTAAATACAATACTAAACACCATTTTGCAAAAATTTGCTTTTTTTTAAATATCTGTAATTTTATATATCTGCTCGTAAACCAAATGAGTTTAAAACTTACCCGTTGGTTTTTGCACGTATTTATAGATAGCCGCCTCGGTGGCCTAGTTGATAGCGTACTAGGCTTTCACCCTGAGGACCCGGGTTCGATTCCCGGCGAGGGCTTGGCATTTTCATACGCTATAAATGTTCCCATCGTCTGCATTAGCCCAAATGTGCA
Organism: Callitettix versicolor; assembly: GCA_022606455.1. Lineage (NCBI taxonomy): Eukaryota > Metazoa > Arthropoda > Insecta > Hemiptera > Cercopidae > Callitettix > Callitettix versicolor. The sequence continues at coordinate 70,609,083 of CM040190.1, forward strand.
CAATAGTAGGACGTTAAACACAAAAAAAATGTATATAAATAAATATATATATATATATATACATATCATATATATATGTATATATCGGTTTATATATATATATATATATACATATCATATATATATGTATATATCAGTTTTATATATATATATATATATATATATATATATATATATATATATATATATATATATAGATAGATAGATAGATAGATAGATTAGATAGATAGATATAGATAAAGCTTCCTAATCAACAAATATTACTTTTAAATAGTAAATTCCTAATTGTTATAAAGTTTTTTTCTCGACTGTTACATATCTTCCTATATATTAGGATTAAAAAACTAGAAAATATGAAAGAAAATTTCGTCAATTTTTTATATTTAACGCAATACTGAAAATTGGTTTCAAACACGTAATTAATAAAAACAACTTACAAAACATTTAAAAACAAATTATAATTCTAGAAATTATATCCAACATTATGTGTTTAGTTTAAATATGTGGTTTAAAAAACGCATGTCATCAAACCATATTTGCATTTGCATTAACTTGAAAAAAGTTAATTCCAAAATATCCGATCCGTGATTGTTTTAGAGAAAAGCATTTTGTCAAAATTATTAACAACTCAACAATGACTAGTGGTCATTTCGAACCATTAACTAAAGAAATGCAGGAAAATGAAATTTGAAAAAAATGTTTAAAAACCTGTAAATAATATTACTTCTATTTGTATTAGTACTAGTAGCTTATAATAATTAGTTAACATGAGCAATTAGGTAATTACTTACTTTGAATAACCAGCAGAGAGATGGAAAAATATGTAATTAAATAATTAATCTTAAGCAGTTTAAAATATTTATAAAATCCACTCTGGTGCACACACGTTTTTACGTTGGCATTTCTGTTCTCAATAGGAACACCTCTCCTCCCTCCCCCCAAAAATCTTACTTACTCCTTTAGTAAGAACTGGACAAAAATATCTTCTGCAGTAGCAAAATGAACAAAGTTGGGGAAACATATGGTTTTCGTGTAAATATTCGATATTATTATCATTGCATCTGGTGTCAATTATACAGAGGCATGTTCTAAGAGCCAGGAAGATCTTACAAAAATAACACAAATCATAAAATCTATGAACTATGTGCCTATGTGCAATGTGTGCTTAAACACATTTTTGACATTGGTTTTCTACGACATTAAAATTTAAATAAAATAATTTCAAGAGTAAATTAAGAAAAAATAATTTATAGAAATATTTTCAGTGTGTTTACAAAACACAAGTGAAAAAATTACTTCAAAAAATTTGAGATTTTACCAATAAAAATACAAGTTACGTGTATTACAAATATCGCCTTTACCTGATTTTGGGCCTTTTGAATACTCTAAACTTCCTGTAAAAACATTATGGGAAAGTAAAACTTCTAAACCACCATTCAACATTAAACATTCGATGCGAGCGCACTCTGTACTGTTCAGCGAACTACGTTTGGAATGCAAACAATACTAAATCATCATCTCGGGGCGGTTTTTACACCTATATATCACTAGCAGGGGTTTGTATATTAATATGTCTGTAGATTTATTATAATTTATACAAACATACACCCCACAATTCCAATTAAATAACCCACACTATAAATCATAATCTACAAGGGATGGGTTCTTTCACCCTTAAAAGTTGTCTCTGTTTATAGTCAGGTCGTTTACTCATCCCCCGCAGGTGGGGCGGTGTTTTTAAAACCATAACTTTCTCACATTACCTTGTAGAAAGGTCTTTTAAAAGAGGGGAATCATGTTGGGGGAGTTCGTTTAAATATACGAAGTTTACTGTGCCCATAAAAGTGTCAGCACTTTTTTATGGGAATTTTAGTTGCGCGATTGTGTTTGTCTTTTTTTTTACTTTAAGCCGTAGAAAATAAATAAATGATGCACAAATACTGCACAGACTTTCTCAAGTTAAATTTTAAATTATGTAAAAAAGATTTATATTAAATATTTGAACTTTCAAATAAAAACTTACGCTGCGCTATTTCTCCAAATATCCTGAAAAATCCGGCTGGTAAATTATTGACTCGAGTAAATAACTCGAAAAATCAATGTCACAATTTACTTGTTGTGAATTTACTTCTTTATTAACGTAAATTTTAAACACTGATCTGAGTGAAAAATCGTTGTTTACGATTTGAAGATAATCTGATAAATCGATTCTCATAGTTATAAAAAAAAATCCTTTTTTCCCATTGTTACTAAACCGAACTTTTAAGACAAGTTGTTATTCACACAGTTTGCTCAATCACTTCAAAACTATATATTTCATAAGGGTTTTTGACCAAAAAATAGGCTCAAATGCAATTTAAATTAAAAATTATGGTAAGAAATAGGCAAAATAAAGTTACATCAAAATCATTTAATTAGTTCAATCTCTAGTAACGTTTAAGATCTCAGTCATCACTAAGATAAAACCGCTATTTTCAATACAGAGGTCTGTTATTTCATTTCAGATATTAATTTTATTTTATGATTTCTTTATTTTGTTACAATGAATAATTAAAATGTCCATTTAATCAAAAAAATCTGAAAACCTTAAAAATGTTGGTTTAATTCAGTAGCTGAAGTACTGAAGTAGGTTCTATAAAACGGAGCTTATAGCTATAAGAATTCAGTAAACTTTAGAAATAAATAATCCGTGATCTTTTTCGACATTGTTATTGTATTCTATTTTCCCGTTTCAGTCCTTCGTGCTGTATGAAAAGTATGTTGCATTAAAACCTTACGATAATAAAGCAGGTTGGGTTTTAGAAAGTTTGTGCAACGATACGCGACAGACTTCAAAGAGATTACAGCAGGGAAAGTCAATATTACAAAAATAAATCGCGTCACAAACATTCATCTTTTTTTACAAAACGAGGAATGGATTTCTTTGAAGTAGACACGTATAATTTAATACCCGCCTGTTTATACTAGACACTTGGCAACGTCGCTTTTTATAAATCATTTTCCGCCCCCCCACTACTCCCATAAACTTCCGGTACAATAAAATATTTTTACAGTGTTTGTAAATATTGTTGTTGAGAGATTATTAATAGAGTAGTAAATTAGATTTAGTCGTTATATCGTGAAAAAATTCTATTATAAATAGAGTGATTAAATAATCTAGCACTTATTTAAAATAAAAATATTGTTGTTTTGAGATAAATACAGATAACAAATTCTTAGCTTTCATATTTGTTCCGGATCAATTTCAGTTTAAACTTAACAACTTGAAATAATAAACCTGAATATTAACTTCAGTCACAGTTTAGTTGTTTTTTCTGACTTAAACGAATTTTTGATTTTATCCTATAACTGAAATTAAAGAAAGCATGTTTGAATAATTTAATTTATTTCAGGGATAGCTTTTGGTAGAATATAACTGGTTATACATGTTGTTTACGTGCTACTTTTGCTGTCATTTTTTAAATGCGGAACAATTTCTTTTTCAGTACTTATGTTATGCCTCCGGGAACATTTTTAGTTTACTGTTTATCTGTTTGTCCATTTGTCCGTTTGTTCGTCTACAAACGTGTATCCAATTATCCGATTATTATGAAATGTCTGTCGTGTTATCATAGAAGTAATAGGTACACAAAGGTACTTTTCAGAATACGTAAGGTCAATAAGTTCGGGGTGGAAAGTTTAGAAATAACAGTAAGCGAGAACACGTCTAACGTTTATTATAATAAGTGATTTTATTATTGTGAAATTAACCTATGTTTGGCTAGTAGTATAAATTGTGCTGTATAAATTCGAAGTCAAAACGATCGATTCAGAGATATACGAGGGTTGATCAAATATAAACGAGACTGATTTTTTAAAAAATGTATTGCTTACTTACAAATTATTCTTGATACAACTTATTTTTCTACATAGTCTCCCGCACGAGTAACACATTTTTCCCACCGGATTGGAAGTTTTTTAATTCCATCTTCGTAAAAAGTTCTCGGGCGTTCATTGAGCCATTGGAGCACGAAGGTCTCCACCGCAGAATCGTCTTCGAAACGCTGGCCTCCAAGCGCCTCTTTGAGTGGCCCAAACAGGTGATAGTCGCAGGGTGATAAGTCTGGACTGTATGGGGGATGTTCCATTGGTTCCCAGCCAATTTGATGGAGTTTAAGCCTCGTAGCGTTCGCCGAATGTGGTCGGGCATTATCGTGAAGAAGAATGACGTTTCTCGCCGGTTTAGATTTCCTTTTCCTACGAAAAGACTGTTTTGCGGCCTCTAAAACATCGCAATAATATTGTGCATTTATTGTGCGTCGTTGATGGAGGAAATCGACGTGAAAGGCGCCTTGATTGTCGAAAAATACAGTGGCCATTACCTTCTCAGTGGTCGGTCGACGATCATGGCTGAGGTTTTCTACTGCTTCCCGTCCTTCGGCGAATTCCTTGTGCCAAGCAAAAACGCGAGCTCTTGAAAGGGTCCTGTCCCCGTATTGAGCCGTCAATCTACTAAAGATTTCAGTTGGATTGACCCCCTCCTTGGCCAAAAACTTAATAATAATTTTCTGCTCCACGGAAACGTGCACTTCACTCTCACTCATTGTATAGTTTTATACTGAAGGGTCCGAACGGAAATGTTGCCCGTCTACGCCCGTCCCAAACCTCCCAGGCTACCTGAAACCCCACCCTTTAGAGTTCAATGTCCAACGGAAAAGTTTTTAGAAAGTCAGTCTCGTTTATATTTGATCAACCCTCGTATTTACCAAAGGAAAACCATTTTTTGCAATTTGCAGATCCGACTGTTAACATCTTATTTGTTACAATAAGTGCATTGATGAATAATTTTTTTGAGCAATGAATTAGAGCATTTTCTTAATTGCAACTAAGATTACTATTTTTTGAAACAAAAATTTTAAAATGAAAAAATGTGCATTGTTTATATTTCTACTTCAGAAATTATTCCTTAAATAAGTTGATAATTTATTGCTTAAATAAGTTGATAATTTATTCCTTAAAAATTTATAATTTTTCAACACAGTAAAGATATTTTTAAAACTGTGGAAACTGTTAAACGTTATTATACAACTTTGATTTTGTTGAGTCCGGTACTGATTTGGGGAGGGGATTACGATTGGGTGGTACGATCATAAAGCCCCCCTCAATCTTTGAACATTTTATATAGCCTATAATACTGCTATATCAAAGCAGTAATGTGATTTATTAAATGTCTGAACGCTAGTCGTAATAAACAAGATTTTAATATCTCCCCCAATACCTCTTCCTGTATGGACTGGTTGGTTCCAAACCAGTCAATACGCCTTTCATTTAATGAAGTTTGTATTTACGGTTGATATTTTAAACGAACCTATTGCTTTAATAAAATGTATTGTATACTTTTATATTTGTATTGACTGATTTCATTTCGATTTGACATTTAGTTTTAGGTTTTCCAACAATTTCGGACCGCGTTTTATTTTTCAAAAATATTCAATTTTATACCTTATTTTTGGTAAATAATTATCTAATACGTTTACAAAATATTTAATTTACTTAAAATCGGCTATAACAAAATTTGATAAAGTTTTTGTTCATTTTGATTAATAGCCAAACAAAACGGGAAAGTCTTCACAAAAATTATGATCTGTAAACTATTGGTAAAAAAATTGAAAAACTGGCCTAATTTTTGAAAAAAAAATCTTAAACTTGAGTCATACAAAGATCGAAAATAAACATTGACCACCTCTTTAAACGATTCTTTTTTAAAATTTCAAATTTAATTCAAAATTAGTACAGGAATTATGCCGGGAAATCAACGATAAAATATCATAAATATGTTAAAATTAGTATTGTTTTTTTATAAAAGCAATTGTTTTAGAAAACTATCTGCTATATACAAATATTCTATTTTGAAATTTTGAACAAAATTAATGATATATAACTTATAATTTTTGTTATAAAAAATGAATAACCATAATTGATTTGCATATTATTACTTGAATTTGGACACTGACAATAACGGAAACTATTAACGTTTTTACGATTACAATGCCGGGTACCATGGTAAATCGGGTAACATGACGTTCCAGTAAATTCAAACATTAATATTTATAGAACTTTTCAATAAATATTCTATTTATTGATAATAATAAATATATAATATTTATGTATTTAGAATAACAGAAACAACATAAAGAAATGCGTACACAGATGTCTCCGTCATATTAATTTCCAGCATTTTTTTTTAATTCTAAACTTTTTTTTGATTATTTTATTTGTTTATCATAGTAGACAATGAAGGGCGTAAAATTACCATTTCAAAATTTCGAATTAAAATGGAAAATTTTTAAATATAAAAATGAAACTTTGCGGCAAGTAAAATAATTTTGTTATTTTCAATGGGATTTGGAGAGTTAATAGTGTAAAAGAAAATATATTTCTTTAGAATCACTAAACTTTTGAACAATGGTTTTCTCTTGGTAACAAACTTTTTATAGATATTATCGAACGTTAAAGATATTTGAACTCAATTTTTGGGAGAATTTTGAATCAAAGGGGCTTATATTAGTATTTTACACTTTACTATTACATTGAAAAAAAAATAATTCTGAAACAGAACACACACACACACACACACACACACACACACAGAGAGAGAGGGGGTGGGGTAAGAGAGAAATCGTGACACCGACAGAGGAAGTGATGCCATCCATCCGGATACATGAGCTCCACAATGCGAGCAAGAGGATCGGAGATGCCAAAGCACCCGGTTCTTATGGTATACCAAATGCGGCTTTTAAAATCGCTCTTGGAACAATTCCAAATGCTTTCATAAAAAGTACTGGATAGCTGCTTACAAGAAGGAAATTCCCAACCAGATGGAGGGAACCGTTCCCGGTTCTGACACCCAGGCTGGAAAAGCCTCCTGAAGAACCATCGTCCTATGAACGAACATACCTACTTGATACAGCTGGGGTGGTACTGGGTAAGATTGCCTACGGACGAATTGAACCATTCCCTGAAGGAGTGGATGGCTATTCAGACGACCAATACGGATTTCGAAGCAGCAGATCCACCATTGATGGTGTTAATGGCATCATTATTAAAGAAAAAAGCTATTGAAAGCAAAGGGTGGAGAAGAGGTGTGAAAATATATTGCGTTATTGTCACATTGGGAGTTAAAAATGCATTCATAAATAAGGAGAAAAGAGGTACATCGTAAGGGGGTATCACAAGGGTCAGTGCTTAGACCCTTCCTTTGGAACATCAAGTACGATAGACAGATAGAAGACAGACGTACAGAGAGGGAGAGAGTGAGGAGTGTGTGTGTGTGTGAGAGAGAGAGAGAGAGAAAGAAAGAGAAGATATTGATCTCAGGGGACTACTGTCTCACCATAAAGACCAATTTAGTTATCTCCTTTTTCCAATAAAATTTCACTAATAAGTAAAATGTCCCTTTGTTTATTTGAAAAAAATTATTTTTTTAGGTTTGCAAATCACTTCCGTTACATCAACGATATAGCTGTGTATCTTTTTCTGCTGCTTTTAGTCACCTGTAGACCCGCACATATTGTTCACGACTTCCTGTTGAATCACTGAATACCCTATATGTATCTCTTACCCAGACACGCCCATATGCTCATCAAGTAATGGTCACAAACTATATAACACCCGCAGGAGACAGAAAACTAAGCTGTATTAAATTAGGTCAAAATGTTAAGTCTGTCTGACTGATGTAAACGCATTAGTTTCAATAACCGTGCGGTCAATGTTAATCAAATTGTATTTAATAAGGATCAGTCCACCTAGCTCTCTGGGAATTAAGGTTTGTGAAGGGAGCTGGGTTTGTTTAAGCGATCAAGTACTTTCCTGCATTGTTATTGTCTGAATTCCGTTAGACGGTGTTTTCTGACATATTTTCCTACCGTGGGAACTAAGGTTAATAGATCCCTACGTTAGTATCAAACACTTCATTCTGCAGCAATTGCCTATGTACCAAATTTGTGTTTTGGGGAACAATTTATAATGTACAAGTAATAACGTTACTCAGCTGTCACGGAGTAGTGTTGAAAAAAAAATACCTAAAACCCCAACTAAGAAAAATATTAAAATATTACATAAATTATATATATATATTATATAGCTTTAAAATCTGCATGAACTACCCCAATAAAAGTTTTCCAGCAGTAAGTTTTCTGCATCATTTAAAGTTTTCCATTTTCTCTTACGAATAAAAAAACTGAACTCTGAAATGAATAAATCTGAAACGAAAAAAAACTGAAATGAATAAATCACGTCAGCGGTATTATCCATATTTCAGTGGTGTTCAAAGGTAATTTATTCAACATACCTTTATGTTTTTTTTAAAATGTGTGTGTAGTTTAATTAACTACAACTTATTTCTTAAGCGTTAATTCTTTTAAATTATGTTGTTTTGCTTCTGCAAAAGTTTGGCTATTTTATATTTGAATAATTTTATCATTAGTAATCTCTTCCGATTCTGTTTTGAGCGACAATATTCTTGTAAGTTTTTGGGCAACAAAAATTTAAAAAATCATATTTAAATAGTAATTTTAATAGTCAAATAGGATTTTTAAAACGTATGTTATAAAGTGATACGCTTTTGTAAAGGTTACATGTGATTTATTTTTCAACATACTTTTCCAAGCACACATGAAGGTTACATGAAGGTCCACGGGGAAAAACGATCAAAGTCCATTTTTCTGCCAAATTGAGATTACAGTGGGAACTGGTAGCTTAATATAGACAGTATATAACTACGATATCATTCAGGCAAGACACATCATAGTCACTGTGTTATAATAGGAAAACAATTGGGGCTAAAAGGGAAGAATGATCACAGCCCACACTCCAGCGAGCAAGACAGATTAAGGTCCTATTTGTTCCTCTCCACTCACATCCGATTGTCAACAGTGGTTGCTTTGTTTTTTGGTTAGTTGAAGCAACTTGTATAAAAAAATTACATCATGTGTATAAGGTAACCTGTTTAAACAATATAGGTTAATTATCTTGAATGATTTTAGTGAAACAGACAGTGAAGATGGGACGAGTATTCATAACGATGTAAAAAAAAAAAACATGAAGAAATTGAGGAAATTACTGTTGATTTTGAAAGAAATCTGTCTACTCTTTAACACAACCACATCTGACGTATACTATCGTCGACAAGTGAATTTCATTTCTTTTAATATACATGTATTGTCACACTCAACCTCAGTATTTTAACGTATGATGAAAGTGTCCATCAGAAGAGGGCAGATAACATTTGCTCGATGCTTAAACACTTCTTTGGAAACATTCTTAGCCCAACAATAAACACATCATTCTTTTCTACGACTCATGTGTGGACAGAACAAGAATTTCACAGATATGAGCTTTCTGCACCACACAGTTCATACACTGAAACGAATTGCAACCGTAGTTTTCCTTTTAAGAAGCCACTCTTATATGGAGGGGGACAAAGATATAAGTCTCTTGTCAATGCAAAATCTTACATTGAGACACCCAGTGACTGCAAGGATGTCATCAAAAAGAGCAAATTCAAACCATCACCTTTCACTGTTATCAATTGTGCAATATAGACGTCAAAATTGAAACTTGGACAGACTTTTTATTTGGCTTTATGTTTAAAAGTGCCCTATGCCTACACGACCAATTAGTATTTTAAAGGTTGACCAAAAGCAGGCAAGATTAATGTTTTACAAGTAAAACTACTAGGGTAGCTGTTTGAAAGTTGTTTTTGTTAGGAATAAAGACACATAAAACAAAAAATTAAGAAAGTCTAACAAGCAAAATGACTCAAACGTACTGAAAGAACTTTTCAATGGAAAACTTCCCATTAAACCCGCAAAATTAAAGGATCTATTACATTTAAAACATTTCTTGACCAGTCCCGATTCTCAAGCATTTTATGATTTAATGGTTCCCTGCTCTTGGTTTGGACAAAGGAGCGAAGATGACATCGAGCATCCAGACAACCATCAATTGATGATGCTCCATTACTAGCAAAAACGATCAAGGTCCTGACATCTTTTTTTTAGAATTTAACTGTTCATGTTTCATCTGTTAAGTGTTGTTTTTTATGTCTGAATATGTACTGATTGCTGTTTTAAAATGTACAAAGTTAAAGAAAGTTATTATTATACCAATTTTTAAGTTATTTAATCGATTTGAAACTTAAAAACTTAAATTTGGTGTGCATGAGTATGATCGTTCTTCCCTGTGGCTCTTCACATATTTAATCAATTTTTTTAGTTTCCAAAGCAATACCGACGTTTAAATGTTATGTAATTCAAGAATTACATGTTTTTCTCAAGAAACCTCAAAACAAATATAATTATATTAAAACCAATATTTATTTATATAAAAAATAACTGACTGAACGAAATGGGATCCCTGTTTCAAGTCAACCATTTGGTATTTGGTTTGTGAGTCTGTTATGCAGTGTTGGCAAACGCATTGACCGATTGTTTTGAAATTTGGTACGGCGGTACCTAGTATAAACGTCGTATGTGTAGGATTTTTTCCATTCATTTTCGTTTCAAGATGGCGGTCGCTGAGTAACAATAACGAATGTAGGCAGTTTTAGCCAAACGCATTTACAGGTTGTTTGATATTTGGTACGAAAAACGTATGGCAAGCTCTGATTCAACGTTGTTTGTGTAGTTGCCGAATATTTCCCGTAATACTTACTGAACGGCAATACATCATAACTTTGACCTCTTGATGGAGAAAGAGCATAAAATTTCCAATAAAACTGGTCCAGTAACACTTTTCTAAAATATTACGGTTACCGGTTAAATAGGAGGAAAAAGTTACAAGCTTTGACTTGGAACTTTCAGTATATTAAATAAGAATATACTTTTTTTGTACTACTAGTAAATATAGTTTTATAATAAAACTACCTTCTTTTTACATATTTTGTGTAGTATACTGTGAGAGCAATTGTATAAAATATAAATTTTGGACGATGATTGAAATACAGCATCAATACGACAAAATTCCTAAAGTCAGAAAGAGAGAAATGTGGACGAATTAGACAAAGAGACGAAGAGAGAGCGAGAAGAAATAGAGATGAAGAAAGACAGAGAAGTAGAGGGGGAGAGATAGAGGGGGGAGAAAAAAAGAAATTTAGGCTGTTACATTTTATAATATTTATGAAGAACATCTTTGAAAATTTGGCACACTTTAGGAGACTGATATATTTCCAAGAGCCACGTAAAGCTTTTAAATGAGTAATCAGTACCGGACAGTTATGTCTGATCTGATGACAGTTGGTGAATCTAAAATTATTGTTTTTTTTATTATGTGTATAAGTTAAATATCTTTATAAAATCCAATTTCGTCAGTGAGTCATTTAAAACATTTTAAATTAGCTTATATCGTTCAAAATAAAGCGTATTTACCGATTTCAATTAATTATGTTATGTAGTTTGCCCAACGTATGAACAATTTGAATTAATCAAAACAAAATCTTTCCATCAGTTTTTTTAAACTTTAATATTAAATTTCGTATATTTAAAAAATGATTTTAAAAAATTAAACATCTGTTTACATTTATCTGACGTTTACTTAATTGTTATAGTAAGTGTATTTATTCACAGTTTATTAATAATTAAGAATATAATTATAATTCAAAATATTCTAACGCCCTCCTTTCCCGTCCCAAAAAGCCCTCTCCAGAACACACAATACAGTCAATAAACTTATTACTCATGACAATGCCTATGATACAGTGCATTGTCGTTGGCAATCTTAAACCAGAAGAAAGTAGATGTCAAAAAACATCCGACAGCCGGATTTGGCAAACAAAGATGTCCCCTACTTTCAAAATAAACTTACCCATTGCACTGGCCGGTTTTATCAGAGACCAAAATAAGCAAACCGTTCTCTAATAGATATCGCATTGTAAAAATAGCCTGAAGAAAAAGTACACAATCAAGGACACCGAGTGCATTGTACCAAAATGCAACTGTAAATAGTATTTAACTGCACTCTGTTTGGCTACCGCTGCGCATGCGCAGACCAACGCGCTTGCGCACATACACCTCACCTCGAACACGTAACAGAAATAGATTTTTATTTTGGCGACAAGCCGTCACGTTTATACTTTGGAAACAAAACGCGTTGTGGAGAATAAATTACTGTGGATTTCGTGTAAACATTGCGTCAATACCCATTAAATGGGCGCAGATCCTGTTCTCAGAATATTATCTAGTCGATAAATTAGCGTGCGGTTTACGGACTCTGTATTCCTGAACGTTGCTGTAAGATTTATGAAAATTATTTATTTCCCAAGTGTACTACAAACGTAAACAAAATTAATCATTGAAATATTTAAGATTGGCCGGAAAATCCTTCGTCCCAGGATAGACTTCAAGGTAACCTAACATTATGTCTTACAAACAGTTTCACACATGACCACAAAGGCTACATAAACGTAGAATTTTCAATATTCCAAAATCTCTGTCAGCGAGCAGTTGGGAAAAGACACATTGCAACTAAACCGTAATCATTTTTGTAAACATTTGAGCCGGACAGTTTATTTCAAAACTGAACCCATAAATCAAAATTTGTTTAAATATCTTAAAAACTGCACGCACGTCATACCACATTTTAAATTTTAAATTATTTGTACAGCATAAAATAAAAAATATAAATTTCACTTAAGTTGAAGAATTAGTAAATGGGATTTGTTTGTATTCAATAAACACAAAAGTAACGCTCAAAGGAGAGCTTTATCGACATTCAAGAACTGATATTTTATAAAGTTCATAACAATTGGTTATTATTATTAATTTTATATAGCATTTCCCTCTCTTAGAATTAATTTATTACTACCATAAATTACAAATGCAGGTCAAACGTATGCGGATCCTTAGAAGAAGTGATACTCGCGCTAGTGGAATTAATTGCATTCTGAAGGACATGGATTCGAAAATATTCTTTTATTTGTAAAACATGTTATAGTACAAATATTATGATTTTTTTATTGTATGGTATTATGATTATAGTACTGGATATAATTTTTTTTCGATTTATAAAGTGATTATTTAATTTCCGTTGTCTATTAGGTAAAACATATAGTAGGAAAACTAGTTTATATAAAAAATAATGTAATTAAATGGTTAAATGGTAAATGTATGAACGGTTCAAAAAACATTACACTTTCAAATGTTTCTCTGAAATATACGTTTGAAAAAATAACAATTTTTTTCTAATTTCTCCAAACAGCTTTATCAGATTATGATAATTTAAAATAAAAGTCAATCGTATTTATTTACGATTTTAAAAGTTGTTTTTAAACAATAATGTTTCCATTACTTGAACGCGCATTCTTCGGGAAAGCGTGTGCCCTTAATAGGCTCATGGAGAGTATCCAAGCAGGCTGTATGCCCGTTGGCTGTTAGCCACAATGGCATCACACTATGCTGTGATAATGTTGTCACGTGCTTTGCTATATAACATCAAGTTTAATAGTACAGTAGAAGTAATTTATAATTTAACTAAACATTAACGTTTATGCTGAGTACTATTTTATAACATTCCTGGGGTTTACCAATACGGCTATGTTTTACTGGAGCTGAGCATGTCAGTGAAATCTGAATAGGAGGATAGTAAGAGGTTCGATTATCCTTCGAGTTTAAAAGGTTATAAAAGTTTAAATTTGGTCTGCTGACACGAGAGAAACTATATTACTAACGAGGTACCTTATACAAGTCCATTACCTAGAAATATTAGATCAACATTTTCATAGCACCCATGAATTTTCTTTTTTATTTAAACATTTCCGAAAATTTGAAAAAAATCAACGTAATAAAAATTAAAAACTGTTTATATTAATATTTTCAAATCTTTCTGAAAATAGGAACAATATTTTTATTCATGTCCTTTCCTAACTTAAGCCGATTTGTTTCAAACGGAACAAAAGTCATGTTTGGTGCAGCACAGACAAGTTTCATAAAAGAATCATTAAAATTATACAAGGATAAAGTTTTTATTTCATTTTATGATCGGAGATTTCTACTGAGAAGGACAAATAGTACAATTATAAATAAAAATAGAAAAAAATAATGTGCATGAATAAAATATAATTCATTAAGGAAACAAAAGAATAAAATTACAATGAATTTTCTAACAATTAAAACCATTCAATAGAATAATAACAAATAATCGTTGCAAGCAGTCAATTTTTAAACGTTTTTTTTTAATTTTACAAATATTTGAAAATGTAATTTAATTTTCATCAATATTAGAATTAAACTTGCAAATTTCATAGAAAATACAAAAAAGAATCCTTACCGGTGATAATTAAATCGATTTCCTAATTTCAATTAATTTTTAAAATTTGAAATAGTAATTAATGCACATTTCAACACTGACTTCGATAGTAAAATCGGATTTCCAAAAAACGAAATTTAAGGTAAAGAATTACAACTGCTTGCATGGTTTGTAATAACCATCATTTTTAAAATTTGGAACGGATTTTGCTGGGCAGTTTCCTGAATTACGAACCTATCTGAAAATTGATTTTTTTCAAGTTTGGATAATATCGGACAAAGCCGGGAACACGCATTAACACACTACCCCCGCGCGCGCGTAAACACACACGCACGTGATCAAATATATATATATATATATATATATATATATATATATATATATATATATATAAATTATCTAGGTTATGTATCAGTATTTGCAAATGCCTAAACGACGTACCACCATGTTATTCTGCTTCTCCACTGTAAAAGACCAGAAAAATATGACTTCTTAGTACTTCTGTATATTTTCGTAATTTCTGTGCCAAACTTTTTGTTATAAGCCTATTAGTAATAAGACAAAATATAAAAGTGAGGAATTATAGTTAATTCGAAACAAATTAAAAGTAAAAGTGGCGCATAACCTTAAAATTTACTGCGCGAAAATAGCTCACGCTTTTTCATCGCTAAAACGATTAATTAAATTATTAATCGTTAAGTTTAATTTAATTTAATTAATTTAAATTTAATCGTTAAATTTAATTATTAATTAAATTATTTAAAAATTTAAACAAATCTAAAAAAACAGTACGTTAGGAATATAGCTAACACGGTTTTGTATGAGAGTATTATTGTGTGAAAAACCTAACTAATACGATTTTTCGTTTCGGTAATTGAGTAAAACCAGAAAAAGCATTTCTCCGAGGAGTGGGTATTCAACTGTATTCAATAGCCAAAATAAACGTTTTCTTTTGGTATTGTGAAAACATACCCACTCCGCGTAGTGAGGTATATGCTCATTTAGTGAAGTGAGTAACCGTACTTGCAATTCTCGGAGTGGATAAAAATTTCAGGCACTGTTCGATTTCGACAGTTACAAAATAGCATGTGTGTACAGCATGACCTAGATAACACGAATGTGAAAGCGAGTTTAAACACATCTAGTTATAACGGACATCGAGTAATCGAAATTTGAGTTATCAAGGTCGTCAGAACTGAATAATTTTGTTACTGAGATTCGAGTAATTGTTTGAAATAGCTCGAAAATCTCTACAACTCAACTTTTTTTTGGTGGTTAACCTCTATCAAACGAATTTCTAAAAGAATACTGTACCATAACAAGTTATTAGGATTTTAAAAATATTAAAACTATGTTGTACAGTTGGTAGGCCTGCAAATAAACACACTGTATTTTTATTCAAGGTTACATTTGTCTTCTTCCTATCACTGCTACCTTCTACCACCTTAATAAATTTCCTCTTCTCTTCCACTGTCAAAGTTTTGCAGACTTGAGCGTAAAACAGCTGGCGCGTGAAGCTAGTGCTGCGATTTTAAGTAATTATTTTTGCAGCTTAGAAATTCGACTTATAGAGGTAAACTTCGCTTAATAGAGGTTATCTAGTACGAAACTTTGAGTTGTTGACGTTTTCAAGATATTATCAAATCCCTTACCGATGTTATAACACGGATATAGTTCTGAAAATCTCGACTTTTATAGTTGTTTTTACCACTGAGTGTTAAGAACCTTTCAAAGGGGTTTAAAATGGTTTTTTAACTCCTACTATTATATATAAACACACAAGTTTAATAAACTATCAAAAAATGGTCTACAGGTTTTTATTAGTGCTTATTTTTTTAAAAACTCGGTTCTGGATCTTAACGTAATATGGAAATTTACTAATAGTACTTAAATATTGATAAAACGTTTTACAAATAATGGAAAAAACATCAAGTGAAACACTTAAGTAATCAAACAAGTTTTTTAACAAAAAAAGTAGTGTTGAATGTTTTATTAGAATAATCCTGAAATATTGGATAAATGTCTCTATATCGATTCACTTTAAATTTTGTTCATACATGAAAGTAACTCGTCATAACACAAGTAATTGCATCAAATTTGAAAATAAAACCAAATTTTCGAGATTTAAACTACAAAATAACCGGAAGTTAAAGTGTAATTCACACTAAAATTTTGTAAAATATTGATGAACCAACGTTTGAAAAATTAAATAGATCTTTAGGTTTGTTGATATTTGACGATAAATACCTTTTTGAGAAGTTAATGTTTAACTTACAGAACCATTAACTTACAGAGAAGTTAATGGTTAAGTGTACTTACAGAACCATTATTTGAGTGCAATCTGTTAAAAGTTAATTACGCAAATCCGATTTTTTAAAAGATTTTTTACAATAGGTAAGTTTGAAAACAACGCTTTTTTGAAAAATAACAGAAGTTATGGTCAAAGGGCAGACTTTCGTCAAAAGTAATACATTTTTCAAATCGTTCAATTACTTAGTCCCCCGTGCATGAAATCGTGACACAATTATAAAACATTGCGTAACTTAAACCTTAAACAACCATACAAATATCAAGATTTTTTACGATCTTTCTAATTTTTTTAAAATATCTATGTAGTTAGTATTTTAAGGCAAAAATCAAAAACTAAATGGAAGAAGAGAGCAATGTAAAATACACAAAAAAAGGTAATACGATAAAGCTAAAAGACAAACACATAAAAGAGAAAGAAAGAGGCGAGGGTCACGGCCTATGTAAACTAACGAAGCTCCTGGTAGAGATAAAGTTGTCTTTGAAGTCTTTTGAAGTAATGAAATATTTTTAAAAATCTGGAGAAAATAATTTAAAATAATTACCGTTTCGGATAAAATCTCTTTGACAAAAACCCTGTGAAGGTGCAGAGTGGGAGTTTCACTTCAATCAGAAATATAATTCAAATATTTCTAGTCGGGTATTTAAGCGTATTAATATAAATTTAATTCCACAGCGACTGTCATAAATCAGTACAAATATTTACCGCTTTGTCGTTCCAGTGAATGAATCAGCAGTGGACAACTTTTCCTACAACGTATTGTTTGGTTCCGCAGAAACTAATCTAACCAAACGCAAACTTTGTATGTGGTTTACGGAAGGACGTTGTACTCGTAGCGAAAATAAGGAAACTTCATTTGTAATATAACTTCAATTATCATTTTTTGTACATCTACCTATCCATTTTTCCAGTATATTTATAGCCTACTGAATTTTCCGGCTTCTTGCTCCGAGATCCATACAGAGCACAAACAGTTCATTTTAACACATATTTCTCTATATAGAGGTCATTGCTTATTTAATAACACTTTTTTAAATTCACAGAACACACACAACACCGATTCATTCATATGAACCGATTCATATGAAGTACCAGTTTGCATTTGGTTGTTTGAAGGTGCTACACAGATCACCTATATATATATATATATATATATATATATATATATATATATATATATATATATATGTGTGTGTGTGTGTGTGTGTGTCAGTATGTCTGTATGTGTGTGTGTGTTCGTGCGCGCGCTCGTGTGTGTGTGTGTTCTGTATGTGTTTTGGGGGAGGGGAGTGCGCATACATGCGAGCGCGTGTGCGTGTACGTGCGCGCTCGTGAGTGTGTGTGTGTGTGTGTGTGTGTGTGTGTGTTCGTGACGCGCTCGTGTGTGTGTGTGTGTGTGCGCGCGCGCTTGCGGGTGAACGAGTACGTGTGTATATGCGCATGTAAAGTAAAATTTATATTTTTACTGAATCGGTACCAATTTCAGGTGATACCCCGACACTAAATAAATTTAAAATATTTCGCCTTTGAAGTTTGATCTGTTAACTGCCTCTAGCCTATTTGTGTTGGATTATCTATAATTGTTTCTATAGTTAGGCATGTATAAAGGGCCATTTTCACTAAATTTTTAAGTGATCAGTCACATCTTTAACTATTAAGAGGTGTCTTGCGATAAAATTTGTACAAAAATATAAGATTCCATGGTTTTTGTAGGGATCTTAAAAATGTTTAAGATTACGAGTTTTACCGCGATCATGTTTATGAAGATGTTGGCGTATGAAGATTAATTGCGTGTTATTACTTTTCTTGTAATTCGCGTCTGCAACACTACCTGTTGCAATTATTTTTGTCTCCATTACATTATACTGTGATGAACACACGCGGGAGAAGCAGTAGCAGTTACGCTACAGTTACGTGTACGCTATGTTCTAATTGAAACCAAGTGTGACAGACTTAATTCTAAGAATTAATTGCCACAACATGAGTGGCTACACCTAGTTAACTTGTCAGCTGGTTTCACGGAAACAAGACATACTGAATATTTTATTGAAGACGTACGTTTAGGAAGGTTAAATTGAAAGAGTATGTGTTGACATATTTACATGCACTATACAGTAACGAGTTGTTTATTCCAAACAATGTGTTTTAAAATTATTTGTGCATAAAATTGTTTCTTTGTTCAACAAAGCATAGAATGCAGTTGTCATTCAAATTAGTATTCAATTTTTGAAATGGTGGATTTTGCGTCTAATATTTGTAATTTCTCACTGGGAAAAGTGTATAGAAAACATTGTCGTAGGAAAACACTGGTTTTTGAAACAATGATGACATGCAAATTGTGTTTCATAAGTATTTTCGAAAATCTGACTTTTCAGTTGTAATCTGAGCACAAATCAGTACATAAACATAATTTGCTTATCTTTTTGTTCAAAATAACATTTTTATTTCGATGTTTGTCTATGTAACTGTTTTCATAGCTGGTAACAAAAATATTTACTTGATCAATTTTAATAAAATTTAGAAAGTAATTTGTCATTGTTCATTTCCTCGGAATCATTACTTAATTAAATAACACAATTGTCTAGCTCTCTTCTATTTAAAAAAATCTTTAAAATCAATTTATAATTGATCAAATTTTTCTTGCCCTTACTTCGAAAAATCTTATTCGGCAGCTTTGGATAAAAACGGGAAAATTGCTAGGCAGGTTTAATGTTTGTTTATTTTTTAATAAACCTTAATTGTTCATAATTTCATTTAGCTTGGGTATGATGTTTTTTTAAAAAATGTTCATATTATCTAGAGGTTCCGTATTTCAGGATTTGAGGGAGGGTGGTGCAAACCAACCAATTAAAAAAATCAACCTTCAAAAATCTGGCCATGTAACGGTGCTTTTCGCTCTCCACACTCTTCAGTATCACTTTTTGGTCTGACCAAGACTCTCTAAGGAAATAATTCTTCGAACGTAAGAGTTAGAATAAAAATATCATAATACACATATATTGTCGTACATGATTTTCTTTCATTAATAATTAATTTCCTTAGTGACTCTACTATTATATTCCACTTGTCATTCATTTTCAACATAGTAAGAATTAGACTGAAAATCGTCAAACTGTACAAAACCTTTTTCAGTTTGTTATACCGTAATGAACTGCCAAAATATTAGCAAAATCTAAACAGTTTTTAAGTAATTATTCGTTTTCGTTGTTCTAATAACAAATCTTTAAAAGGAATTATACTAAGTGAGAAAGTTTGTGCAATTTAAATGCACCGTTTATCCAATAACCACACAAGATTTTTATAGACGCTAAACGATTTAATATTCTTAAAACGTTCAATGTATATTATGTAGTACAAATTACCATACTTCTTATAGTGTATTCCGTTCAGGTATAAATCCCCTCGGCTGACCCGAAATGTCTGAAAAACATCCCGACCTGAATAGTAACTGACCCAATTGTCGCGCATCGTTTTGAAATACCTCTTCACCGGGGCGACGATTTGAAAAGTTGAGACACGTTTTAAAGTATTGTACAAATTAAACGAGCTGAGTAAGTGATATTTGTTGTGTGTTCTCATATCAAAACGGTAAGAATTAACGCATTTATAAGTAAAGGTTTTTAAAGTATACAAGGTGTATACTATATCGACGTATTTTTTGTTTTTGGATTGCGTAGAGAACAAACGTTATGCATTTTACATTGAATTAAAGAAAGTTTGTACAAAATAATAATGAATATTTGTTGACATTAATGTAGACTTAGGCTACATTTACAGTTATGTAACTCTCACTCTGTAAGAATTATTTATCGGGATTTTAATAATCATCATTGTGCGAACTTGCGAAAAACGTTACACTAACTACCGCATTTTTCAATTACTTACCTAAAAATTGCGAAACGGAAAATATCAGCACAAGAATAGAAAGAGTTTTAACTAAAATGTTTGTTATATGACAGTTTATAAATCAAACGTTTTTTCGTTTTTATCGTACTTTCAGTAGGAGATTGCAAATTAACGTTTTATTTGCGTAATATTTTGAGCAAAGTTGTCTAAAAATCATTAACGAAAATTTTGAAAAAATTCTGTTTTTATCTTTTTAAAGATTTTTTTACGAAAAAGAGATTACAATGATTTTGTTCTAAAATTAAAAAAATTGCACACACACACACACGCGCGCGGGCGCACCCTTTGTCAGGTATATGAATACAATTTTTGGAATCGGGTGACATGAAAAGTAATGAAATCAAACTATGTGGGTGATATCTTTATGTTTCAATAAACGAGGGCTATTTGCATTAGGGGTTTTGTGGTCGAAGTTGCTAAAGCGTCAATCTACTGCGTCACTCAACTGCGCACCCTTCGTTCAAGCCGCAGTTGCTCCCGTTGCTTTTCCCTTACAGTTAACACTGATCCCTCGTCCTCATTAGTCTAACTGGCGTAATGTATGGACGTTAAGTTAAAAATAGCAATTTATGTTACACAAAAAGCAGTACGAATTGTGGCTAGCATAAACATGTTGGGGACTTCCAGAGTGCCTTTAGACAGTTGGGAGTATTGACACTATACTTAGTTTGTACATTATGGAAATAAGCTTCCATATCAGAAATAAGTGCCGTACTATTATGAATATCGATGTACCCGATTTTGAGACTACTTACGATTTGGCTAAAACAGGCTTTGCAAATTCAAAAACCTACCCTCTCAAGCCGGGTGGTGTTATTGAATAAACTTCCAATAAAAAAAAAACATTCAAAAGTAAAATAAATTTAAAGAAGGTTTTATTGTATATTGCATGTTATTCTGTGGAGGAGTTCACCAACTGTAAATGGTGAATATTAATAATTTGCTTGCATTGCACGGCCTGGTCATTTTAAGGAATTAATTTTTTTTATTTATGTTAATTGATAATTTTATATTATTGCCAATAATAACTGGCTGTTGTAGAAATAGTGAAGATATAAAAAGGTTATTTAATATTATTTTTAATTATTCTTGATGATATGATGATTTTATACTTCACCAATAATTATCATCTCATTACTGTTCTTTGCTTTTAATAACTGTAATTGTAACGTTTGTGATTCAATAATTGCATTGTATGAAACAATATATATATATATATATATATATATATATATATATATATGTGTGTGTGTGTGTGGTAGAATAACAAAATCGATATTTTCTTAACATCAATAAATGCACTATTTTAATTTGTACTGTGAGACTTTCGATTATAATGAAAAACAATCTTAGCCGAAATTGTAAGTTTCAAAACGGAAACCATTCAAATTCTTTTAAAAAAAAGTACATTAATTACAACATATTTGAAAATCGGTTTTCATTATCGTTGAAGCTATAATAAATTAAAATTTTTAAATTTCTCGCCGTTTTGTCTCAAAACGTGTAAAACGTTCAGACCCAGTAGCAATAAATAATGTGTCGCGCTCACACAACAGCTGTTCGGATGACATTGAACAAACAACAAATATTTTATCTTAAATGAACATTTTAATAAAATGGCAACTATTACGGGATTTATTCTACACATATATCAAAATCTAATTTCATCATTTAAATGAGAATTAAAATTAAATTGCGCTAGTGCGAACACACACACACACACACACTCAAGAATGATCTCATTAATTGATAATATTTACAATTTTACGTGATATGAATTACACTTACACTAATTGATATCTATTTTAAACATTTCAAAACTTTTCAAAACGTTTTATAGCGCTCATGAAAAGTGTGAAGATAAAATATCACACTACTTATGTAATTAAATCCCCCCGAGGGGGTGCAGACTAGGTGCACCTATTAAGAGGATTTAGACGTCCCTCGCGGTACCCGAGTCTAACACACACTTACACTTACAACACTACATTTACGACTTTAACACTTTACACTCACACTTACATTTAGGGAGACAATAATAGCCTCTATGTGCTTTTCGCCTTAAAATAACAAAAAAAATGTAATTAAATCAAAATATGCCTATTATTGCTATGCTGCAGAGTAATAAGGTGGGCCAACGTTTTAAATCGTATTTACGAAATTTTAGTAAGAAATTAAAATTTATGGAACTAGTTATGTATAAACGTTGTGTTAGAGAAAATCAACTTCCTTCTGTTGGACAATTTAAATACTTCGCCAATACATTATGTTACCATCCTGCCGCTATCTACGCCAATAAACAAGAAATAAACAATTGGAAATGGTCAAGTTGGAGCAAAGGCTGAACTAAACAAATAAAAGTATCTGGCGACGCAGTGTGCCTATCCGATCCGATCTGAGGAGCTGTAGTTTTAGAATTTTGGAAGCGTTTCAAGACAACAACAGCGAGGGCCAATTCTAGACAAGATCCGACCTCTCGCTATGCTGTACACTTTTATAACCGTGTCAATAAGTACTGCGGTCGTGTAAAAAGTTCTTTTAGTCATCCGAGTCATGTTATGCCTTTTTCACCTGTCTTGGAAAACATTTCTTAAAAAATGATGGTAATTTCATGTCTTAAAAATACTAGTAGTTCAAAGAAGAGTAGGCGTCGTATATTCTTAATTACAAGTTGGTAAACGCTATCTGACAACACGCTGACGTGCTGGTAACCTGTACCGCAAATTTAACCGGTAACCGTATTTAGAAAAAATGTTACTGGACCACTTTTACTGCAAAAAATATGGTCTATTTCCATGAAGTTGTCAAAATTATTATTGGTTTTCCCGTTCACAAATTAATACAGAAACAGTCAGAAGCTACACACGTCATCTTTAAACCAGAGGTCGCCATTTTGAAACGGAAGCCAATTGGGAAAAAATCTTACACACCTCGTTCGGGTTTTATACAAGATACCACCGTACCGAATTTTAAAACAATCGGTAAGTGCGTTTGGCCGAAACTTGTAATAAAACAAATAAATAAACACACACACCAAATGCCGAATTGTCGAAATGAAACAGACACATTCGCTTTAAATTAAATTTCACAGTTTTAGTCGGAGTTATAACTTCTTTTATTTAATATTTAAAAATAAAATATATAAAAATATTAAAAATATTTTAAAAATTTTAAAAAATTGATTTTTTTTGAATATCTACTATTTTTACGTTAATAGCTTTAACGAACATTCCAAATAATATCAAAAATCATAACCACCATACACACTGTATATACATATAGTGCTTTATACATATTTTTCCAATCGGGGCTCATTTTGTAGTCATAACTTTGAGTTTTGCTCTGTTAAATGTTTCTCAAAACATTTAGCTCATTTTGCTAAAATAGCTCATTTTCCAACAAATTATGTTTTACCGCAATATCACTAAAAACGACTAACAACTATGTCACTAAGATTTTCATAGAAATTAATGTGAATAACAAACTGAATTTTTAAATGTACCTTTTTTACCTTTTCAAATATAAAAGTTTTTTACGTTCGTTACTTTTTACAGATCAAATTCTTCTGAGAAAAAATTATGTTTACAATATTTTTTTATTTTATTTTCTCATTTCACCACCTCTTACTTTTATGGTTACAGAGTTATCCAAAAACAGCCTTAAGTTATTTTGAAACAAGTCTAATTTTAAATTTTGTAAATTTCCCTCGCTTTACCGCCACAAATTGTTATTAGTTTGTAGATAAATAGGTTAATCTGTCATATTTTATTCGATAACAGATATGACACATTCACAAATATGGTGACGAATTATATTTTATCACATTCTCCTTACTATATTTTCACTTCAACATATTTCTCAGACCTAAACAGTTTGTGAAATATTTATTTTATTGTATATATATATATATATATAAAACATTTTGAACGAGATCGAAAATTCAACATAATTTCTCAAAATTGTTTACTTAGATTAGTCAAACAATTTGGTCATGTTTGAAGATTTCGAGTTCAATTCAGCGTACCGAAATTGAAATAAAATAAATTACTGTTCTGGAGTAAATAAATATAAAAAAGAAAATAAACTTTGACTGCTGTCGCAGTTTGCTTTTTCTGATTTACTGTCCAACTGTAAATCTCGTTTATTTGTAGTCTTATACATCGACTTCTGTTACGAATTTTTCTATGTGACTAAAGTCTGTGCAAAATCTGATAAAATTTCATGATAACCTATTCCAGGCTTTTTTCAATCGCTTCAAAACCTTATTTTTTATTTCCATATAATTGAATGTGAGAATTTTATATAATGTTTCAGTCGAACTTGTCTTATCATGTTCCGTCTCTTCAAAAAAAATTTCTTTTCATAAAACATATCGTGTATGCGCCGAAGATACGTGACTGGTTCACAAACACTCGCTTGAAAACCTAAACGATGCTTTAACCGTAATCACCAGCGGATCTTCCACTCAGAGTAGCAACAAGGACTAGAAACAATCTAACCTAGAGTGAAAATAAAATATCGAAGCGGGCCAAGACTTTTTCTGCCTACAGATCTGTGTGACACTAATGTATTGAGCCAAAAGCTACATCGACGTGAGCCAAAACTGAAACATTAAATAATTAAGTGGACAAATTTGACAAGCTATAGCTTCCCGCCAAATAACATGTGTTACGCGGAAAGATTTTTCGGTTTGTTGTCTTCACTGGAGCCATATGTTTTCATTTGGTACAGTCTTGAGGTTCTATAAACATTATGCAGTAGTACTGCATAAACTTTCTCACATTCACTGTTACTTCCAGCCAAATGAGTAATTTAATAGTTATGGTTTTCTTTCGGTAATATTTGCTCTCTATTACTAACCAAATATTACTTCAAATTTCAAGGTCGATTTTAATCAATAAATGTTTTAACACAAGCAAACATTAAATAGTATAACAACCATAAAAGTCACAGTATATTTTTAATTAATGTACAGAGCACTCCGCGACGCTCTCCTAACTGATTGTGCCAGTGTAACCAATACTTATAAAAAATGTTGACCAAACTTACAATAAATTTTGTACTCTCTCTCTCTTCATGAAGCGGTTAAAATTATTATAGGTTTTGCCGTTCAGCCAGTATTACAGGAAATAACCAACAACTAAACGCTCAACGTTGAATCAGAGCCCGCAGTCTTGAAACGGGAGCGAATGGGAAAACATTTTACACGTACGTCTTACGGGCTTTATAAAAAGTACCTCTTTACCAAATTTCAAAACAATCAGACAATTCGTTTTATCAAAAATGTGTCTGCTAGTCAGAGGCTGATATTATAAAACGGACGTAAATGGGGAAAGTTGTTTATATCGACTTCATTTGGAATGTATATAAGATATCTTCGAACCAAATTTCAAAACAATCGGTTAATGCGCTTGGAAATAAACTGCGTACACCCGTCACTGTAAATCAAAGGCCGTTAATAACTTAACATTAATAGTACAGGCTTTATACAAGGTATCTTCGTACAAAATTTCAAAACAATCGGTCAATATGTTTGGCCAAAACTTCGTATATTAATTATTGTTAAATCAGAGGCGGCCATCTTAAAACAGAAGTAAATGGGAAAAAACCTTACGCATACGTAATTTGGGTTTCATTCTACGTAACTCTATATCAAATTTCAAAACAATTGGTCAATGCGTTTGGACAAAACAGCATAACAAACAAACAACAAATCAAATGCCGAACTGTCGAGTTGAAACAGAGACCTCGCTTCGCTCGGTTAATAATACAGTAGATAACAGTTTAAACACTTACTAAAGTTTCAAGATATCAACTTGGTGAAACTGCCGAGTGGATTAAGGCGCTATACTTGACCTGTGTAGTGTATTAGACGTGAGCGGGTTCGAACCCCGCTAATTATTCGGCCTTTGATTTTTCTGTGTATCACATTTATAGTTCGTCTGTCTGTCGTAGAGGGAGTGGTGAAGGCAAATGCTCAATATTTATTTTGTATGTACACAGTGTCATAAATCAAGTTATATTTCATATTAAATTCTAAAACTCAAAATGTTTGGATACTTTATTGCTAATTTGATTAGTGTCCGATTTAAAAATGTGTACCAAAGTTACCTAATATCAATTTATTATATTTTGATTTAAAAAGTCGAAAAAGTAACAATATGAAAAAACATAATGTGCGTTAATAGAAAATGTTAAAAATTACAATAGTTTTTATCAAGGCATACCTGAACTCTTTCAAAACGTTTTACAATAAGTTACGTCATGTTAAACGTCATGTTAATCTATATATGTATATACATATATATATATATATATATATATATATATATATATATATATATGATGAATTAATTTTATTTTAAGTTCATCAACATTGCTAGTATAGTTCTTGTAATAAGATCCTTACATAAACTCTGTGAGTATATGTAAAATGAAACTACGCACTTTTAATTTTTACGTCATATAAGCTATATGAATCATTAATGTCTACAATTGTTGGAAGTACACGCCAGTAATGTTTTCCTCGCTATAACTTGGCAAACATATCAATAAACTAAAATTTTGGAAAAGTTTGTTTACATCTCACGGGAATTTGATTATTTAACAAGTAAGTATGTTTATGATGTCATGTGGGTTATTAACTGATCGTAACCGATCGTTTTGCTGTTAACAAGAACCATTTGGTGAAACCGTATTTAATCTGAAAAATTATTAAGTAAAACTGTTATGTATGGTAGTGCCAAAAATCTTTGGCAACATTTAACGCAGGTAACAATATCGTGTTTACGTAACTGTTGTGATTTTGTAACTGGTAACTTTCTACGTAAAGTATGTTATGTGTCATTGGACGTAAGATGCCAGTTTCTTGAAAGATATATTTTTTTATAATAATAACTTCGAAGTTTTACCTGACATTCGAGTTAAACTAAAAAAATAAATAATAAACTGTTTACCTGTCTTTATTAATGTGATTGATTTATAAATTTTCTGCTATATAACCCAGCACGCCAGTCTGCAAGAGTGATTGAGTGAGAGAAAGAAAGAGAGAGAGAGAGAGAGAGAGAGAGAGAGAGAGAGAGAGAGAGAGAGAGAGAGAGAGAGAGAGAGGAGCGAGATGAAGAAGTACTTAAACATTTATAACAAGCTTGACTTTTTTTTTAAATTTTAAATGATTTAATATTAACTGAAGTAATAAACACAATTGTCTTCAACCCTTTTTTACACTCTTATATTTGTAGTTATAAACTGACATCAATATTGAACTTGTACTTCTCGCACACCCTCTACACTAATCCAATAACCTCCACCTTCGAGCGCATGTTTCACTTTAATAACCCATTGTACACTCTAGCCTGGCCCCTTAATATGTTAGGTCATGTTGGCGTACTCTATCTACCCAATAAATGTAGAATACTGTGTAGATATAAGCCGTTATGTAGAAATGTCGCTTCCTACAGGACGTGTCGGGACGCAAATGACCGGCTGTAAAATTTAGCGTCCCTTGCTGCGGCCAAGCAATGGCTGTTAACGGAATGCCAATAAAGGGCCGTGTACAGGATCACAGAAAATTTCGGCGAGGTGACCTCTCCCCATTTACCTTTGTCATACTGATAAGCGAAGTAAAAGATAATGACTTAAAATTTTGGGAGAAAACATAAACCTTAGACGCCACAGATACATTTGAACAATTTTTGCAATTATGAATAGTTTTGTGATTTTTGTACAAATGAAAAATAAATACACGAAAATTACAGTTATTTGCAAGAAAAAACCTTGTCAATATTGTGTAATTTCTCAAAAACTCTTAAACAAATTTTACTCAAATGTTAGTTAAATTTAAATAATTCATACTCAAAATCAGTGAAAGAATTTTGAAATAAAAAAAAATTGCTTACAGTAAATAAAGAAAAACAAATTCGATGAGAGTGTTGTAGTTTATTTACTTTGTGAATTTATTAAAGATTCAAACGTAATTGTTTATTTCTTTTAAATACTTTTCAATGAAAGCTTTAATTTCTGTTTTTGGAAACTAAAACATATTTAATTTCTTTCGTAACACACACACACACACACACACACACACACACACACACACACACACACACACACACACATTATTATTATATATATATATATATATATATATATATATATATATATATATATATATATATATATATATATATATATATATATATATATATATATATATATATATATATATATATATATATATATATGTATATATATGTATGTATGTATGTATGTATGTATGTGTGTGTGTGTGTGTGTGTGTGTGTGTTTTTGATTTTTAATGATTATGATTATGAAATTACATTTACAAAACCTTGTTCAAATAAAAACAATATTGTAATCTATTATCGTAACCACAATACAACCCTGGAAGTATTCAGGTATACAGACTCGTTTATTTTGCAGCTATCTTTATTACATATAGAACACTCTTGTCCTGTGACGTCAGCGCGCCAAATACCATTATGTCCTCCATTGTACATTTATTGATAGAACACAATAGAATGACAACATAATAGGCTATTAACACTGAGTGATACATTACAAAATACGTGTTCGGCAGCGACATTTTGTGTGTGGCCTACATCCAGGCTTCGTATACAGTAAATTAATTTCTTACTTTTAAATAATCTTACTTTTAAATGACCTTACTTTTAAAGAATCTTACTTTTAGATTATCTTGCTTTTAAAGAATCTTACTTTTAAATAATCTTACTTAAAAAGAATCTTACTTTTAAATAATCTTACTTTTAAAGACTCTTACTTTAAATAATCTTACTTTTAAATAATCTTACTTTTAAATGACCTTACTTTTAAAGAATCTTACTTTTAAAGACTCTTACTTTAAATAATCTTACTTTTAAATAATCTTACTTTTAAAAAATCTTACTTTTAGATAATCTTGCTTTTAAAGATACTTACTTTTAAATAATCTTACTTAAAAAGAATCTTACTTTTAAAGAATCTTACTTTTAAAAAATTTTACTTTTAAATAATTTTACTTTTAAATAACTTTACTTTTAAATAACTTTACTTTTAAAGAATCTTACTTTTAAAGACTCTTACTTTAAATAATCTTACTTTTAAATATCTTACTTTTAATGTATCTTACTTTTAAAGAATCTTACTTTTAAATAAGCATGCCTTTTTTTACTTTTCAAGCAGTAATGTTTATTTACTGATAATACATTATACTGACCATGTTTAGAATTACTAAGCACAAAAAATATTTGCATGTTTAATGAAATTAGGTGCTTAAATTATCTTCATTTTTCGATTTTTTACAAAAGAAATTTTGGAATAATGGGGGAAAATTCTTTCGATAATATCAAATCCTTTTATAATAATAAAATAATTATGACCTTTTGTTTTTGTCGCCACAAGAAAATCTGCATAAACGGCATTTTCAATGTAGTTTGAAAATGTTAATATACGCCAATTTTTTATTCAAACTTTTAATAAGAAGATTTTGGTAGCCTGTGGAAACGTTCGCTACACAAATCTGGACAATAGTTTCTAAAGAACGGATTCTTAAAATTTCACTTTAAATTTTAAAAGAAAACATTATTTTTTTAATTTTATAATACAAACAAATCCACCATCGTAATTAGCGCTTAAATATACATAAACTAACTAATACTTAAACAATTCTAAATTCCACTGAAAATGCGAAAATAAATCCGACGATTGTCAGGGTTATAAAATAAAAACAATCAGATTTTTAAATAAATGTTGTAGGATACGAATTGCTTCTATTACGTCAGCGACGAAGACTATTTTAAAGTGTTTCTTTTAAAAATGGTTTTCGATCAAAAACAGTACATAAAGTGAATAAAATACAGTTATCTAAATGATCAAACGAAGCGACGTCTTTTCTAACTCGACCGTTCAGCATTTGGCTTGTGTGTTTATTTGTTAGGCAGTTTGGTCACACGCATTGACCGATTGTTTTGACATTTACTACAAAGGTGCCTTGTGTAAAACCCGAAGTATTATAAGATTTCTCACATTCACGTCCGTTTCGTAATGGCGGCCTCTGATTTACAATAACTAGTGTAAGCAGTTTTAGTGAAACGCATCAGCCAATCGGCTGAAATGTGTTACAAAGGTTGTATAAAGCCCAAATGACGTATGTGTAAGATTGTTTAAAATACTGTTCAC
Organism: Callitettix versicolor; assembly: GCA_022606455.1. Taxonomy (NCBI): domain Eukaryota; kingdom Metazoa; phylum Arthropoda; class Insecta; order Hemiptera; family Cercopidae; genus Callitettix; species Callitettix versicolor. The sequence continues at coordinate 70,639,774 of CM040190.1, forward strand.
TTCTGTTTCAAGATATTGAAGAAGGTACTTTTTACGAAGTCCTAAAAACCTGTGTGTAAGATTTTTTTCCCATTTACTTCTGTTTCAAGATGACGGGCTCTGTTTCAACGTTGAGAGTGTTTCCTACATTACTGACTGAACGGCAAAACGTATCATAATTTTGACCCATTCTTTGAGAAACAGTATAAAATTTTCAATAAATTTAGTACAGTAACATTTTTCGTTTATATATTACGGTTAACGGTGGCGGAAAACGTTACGAGCACTGTCGTACAACGATCTGTTTATTACTTAAGAATATACTGCAAGATCTTACTGTTATTCGAACTACTCGGATATCTACAAACAATTTTCAGTTAATGTATAAAAAAGTAATACTCTTTGTTCTTTCAGAAAGTTTGGATTGAATATCATATAGCGCTTGTCTGAACTTAGCATTATTAAATACTTGAGTTTCTTCTGCAACATAAATACCTTTGGCAACACACTTCGGTAAGCCGATACTGTTCTAACCAACAAACTAGCTCATCTCCTCTCTTTGACTTTCTATCACTCTCGGATTGGTTTTCTTATCACTCTCGTTTCTAAAAAAGGAAAAGAGCTACTAACACATACTTATCTAATATACGATAGATAAGTACAATAAGTTTTCACATTTATTTGCGAAAAAATTTCCCCACTTAAGTTATGCCACGTGTTTTCCAATATTTATTGATATTCGTGGCGGGTTTATTAAATTTGTATGCTTTATTTAATTAGTTCCGTAGCAAGCGAAGCGAAACAGACTGGCGGGACGCGCGCTGCAAGCGAACCAAAAGTGCCGGCGTCCACAACATCGTAAAATATCCGCCACACGCATCCATTACATCCAGGTGTGAACACGAATATCATTGAAGTCGGTTGTCATTAATATTAAACAGCACTGGTCCCAAGTAGGCCTCCTGCGGCACACCGTAAATCAAATCACGCCTGACAATGCATTTACTTTCATAGGAATATGACGTAAGAGTAGTCGGCTACAGTGTTATGAATGCTTTTTTAGTAAGTTATGATTATGCATAACGACTTCTAACCGTACTTTAAAGCAATGTTGAAATTAGAATCTGTAACAATATGAAAAAAAATGGTGCTCGAACTTTTTTCAACCAATATATTTTGTTTTACTTTGTCACACTAAGTAATATAAAGAGGGGGTTATACGAGGGGTCGAAACATAACTTTACTGGAGTGTATCGGTTTTTTTTAAAAAAAACCTGTGTAGATCCATGAATTCAAAAGAAAAAAACTTGGAATAGTGTCAATCTGTTTTCCAGGTATTCCAATTGTAAATTAAGTTATTATTTAAACTAGGCATAATAACGTCAAAACGAAAACCTACCTTGAAATCGGTTTATTTTTTTCAAGATTTTTAAGACAAATATTTATAAGTTAAAATTTCTGACCAAGTTTTCAAATATATATTATTACGAAAAATGATTAAGTCAGAAAAACAAAAACATACCCGTATTGTTTAATATTAAATTAATAATTACCATAATTAATAATTGCTTATATTTATTTATATATATATATATATATATATATATATATATATATATATATATATACATCATATTCACATTAAAATGAATAAAAGCAAACTTAAACTAAAACAAACTTAATGTAAAACAAGATAAAATTTGAGTAAAATAAAACAATAAAATATTTTTGATAAAAACATAACAATACCCAAACGTTTTGTGAAAAAGTAATAATATACAGGAAAAACAATAAAATAAATATAAGGAAAGCAAATGTCTCCAATAAACAAAAGAAAACTTTAATGAAATAAGTATGATTTGTTATAAATCTCCATATATACATAAATAATACTCCAAACTCTCTCTCTCTCTCTCTCTCTCTCTCTCTCTCTCTCTCTCTCTCTCTCTCTCTCTCTCTCTCTCTCTCTCTCTCTCTCTCTCTCTCTCACACACACACACACACACACACACACACACACACACACACACACACACACACACACACACACACACACACACATTCACTCACAATTACAATTAAGAAAATAAAAAGTGAAAAAGAATATCTAGAACAGGAAACATTAAATGAATTAAAGAGAGAGAGACCTGTTTAAACTAATGAAGTTTTCGTAAAGTATATTTGTATTCTTGTTAAACATTTCAATTCTTTAGATACAACAGACAAATTGATAAAATTACCGTTAATGACAAAAACGTTTGGTAACAATTCACTGAGGAATGCAGTGGAAATATTTGTGTCAATTTAAAAAATAGAATAACTGTTTGTATAGAATGAAGCAATTTTACAAACATAACTGTACGGTTGCAAGATGGTTTGTAAAAGCTTAGAAAAGAGAAAAAAAATAATTCCTAAATTATTACATTTTTATTTTTATATAGTTATGTTATATTAAAAAAAAAATACAAATGTCCAATTTCCTCAGTTTCCCAACACTTTATGATAACTTTAAGATAAACCTTCAATTAGAACGATAAACATTGATATAATATAATATACGACAAACATAATATAATATATTATCATTGTAATAAATGATAATGGTATATTCATTATCAAAGCGTCTCGGAATTTCTTCCTACACAGACGTTATTTGCACGTGAACTCCTCAAGGACAGCTGCCATTATTGGAATATAAACGCATTTTTTAGGTTCATTTAAGAAAAGTACAGAGTGTAATAATGTATGGAAAACTTCGGAAGCAAAACCGAAAACTAAAGACTTATATAGACTGCGCAATTTTGAGACAATTTCTTTTATTTCAAATTTTAACATTTGTTTTGAAATTATTTTTCAAGTTATGGAAAATTCATAACTTTAATGTAAACAAAAATATAGAACTTCCTTCTATAAGTGTCTTCATCAAAGGAGAAAAGGAAATAAGACTTCAGTCAGAGAAACGTTTAACATGGTTTACAAAAAAAAATCTAATCATGCTGTGCATTCTTTGACGAAGCGTGGTTACTGAGTTATACAGTTTTAAAAGCGGCTCATTTATTTCACAACATGAAATAACGAGGGAGGAGTACGGGGCTGTAATAAGGAAAGGACTTTTTTTCATCATTTTTATTTATAACTTAAATAATTTTAATTCATTATTCAGAATATTATTCAGAATCTTTAAGAATGTATAACATTTTAAGAATCTGTAACAATTTTTTTAACATTGTTTAAGCATTTTTTTTTCTTAACGCTTACACTTTATGTTGGTTAACTTATTGCGTTTGAGGGATCAGCTTTAAAGGTATTGATAAAGAAACCAGCTAGAACTAACAATCTTAAGGTGCGCAGTTCAGAGACGCAGCAGACCAAGCTTAGAGGCGATGCGACCAATTCCTCAACCATATCGACCACCAAGCCTATATTGAATTTCCATTAATGGCTATCAACTGAGTGAAAATCGAATTTGACTTTTTTTATACTTATACTGGCCCTGTAAGTTATCTTAATGGATTTCCGTATACTCTATAGTTGTAAAGTCTTTTTGAATGGCCATACATGTAACCATTCAAAAGTTAATGTAATACCCGTACAATATAAATATTGAAAGAAACGGTGGAGAAAATGTAAGAATCTGACACTTGGCACATAATAGTCAATTTGGAAAAATTTTAAATAATGGTTTTTAGAATGGGAGGGACGTTAACACAGTGTGTTAACAAATACAAATTGGGTGACTTTAACACAATCCCTGTCTTTGCAAACACTTCTATCGCAAAAACTAGCAGAAACTAAAAATATAATTAATTGTGTGTGACACAGTTGGATAGGAAACAAACACGTTCCATTGAAAGTGAAATGGTCTTGTTTTAATGCGGCGCAAGTCTGAAGCTGAACAAGTTGAGCAAAGTTATTTTTGTTAAACGTTTATTTAAAATTCTAGATAATACGCCAAATTATATTTTGTATATAGAAATGTTTTATTATTTATTTATTTTAAGGCGAAAAGCACATTGAGGCTATTATCGCATCCCTAAATGTAAGTGTGAGTGTACAATGTTAAAGTCGTAAGTGTAGTGTTGTAAGTGTAAGTGTGTGTTAGACTCGGGTACCGCGAAGGACGTCTAAATCCTCTCAATAGGTGCAGCTAGTCTGCATCCCCTGCGGGGGTTTATAGAATTAGATTTAGGTATTGTTTTGTTTTACGTTTAAATTGCACATAAAATACGTTTTAACATTTTACATACACGTATATCGTATTAACGTATCTCTAAAAATGTCGAATTTCGGTTGTCTAATTTTTTCGCTGAAGGTAATAAATAAGAATTTTTTTTTGGTATAAGGAATGGCAACTTTTAGTTGATCCAATGTTTCTTGCTAACACCAGCTGACTCTGGAGAATGGCAAGGTCAGGATTTATTTGGCGGACGTTATTCAGGAAGCAAATAAAAAAGGTAATATTCGGGCAGCTAATAGTTCCATTTACCACAAATTTACTCTGTATTTGGGTAACCGGTCTTACCTACAATGCAATGTACAAATATATATTTAAATGTTGGTCAGAACTTAAACTACAGGTCTTGGGTGGATGGAACGATTTTCGGCTCCTCTATATATTATCTGAAAGTGATAGAATATTTGTTTCATTTCATAGCAATATGTCCAATTCTTGCAGTTTTTTAGGAAACTGTTTTTTTTCTTAAATAGAGCTTCCAATAAAAGAACTTAATCAATATTTAAGCGGAAAGGATTGGGTTTGCCTGGCTCGTTATGTTCAGTCAGGTATGATTTAATAAAGAATTTACTTCTTAATAAAAGTGATAATGTTTATTTTAATGGCTTTTGGTTTAGTTTTATGTTATTGTAAAATTATAACTATATATATTAATGTTAAAAATAAATGAATCTCGATATAATTTGACTGCAAGTAGATGTGTAAGCTTAATAAAAATATACCAAGGGGTAGAAGGCCTATGTGGCCATTGCTTTAAAATGTTTGTTATGCATGTTATTTTTTTTTTTTTTTTTTTTTTTGGTGAATAAATCATTGCTGTTGTTATTGTTATAACTATTATTATTAATGTAATATGAATTTGCAGTTCCCTATTATTGCGTAAGAAATACAATAAACATCAGAATTGAATTAAATAAAGGCTTAGGTGCTCTGGTTGGCTCGGACCGGATTTTGACCCACAAAAATATTAAAATATTTTGAGGCGATGAATGCCTATTTTTTTTTATAAGACTATGATATATAATAGTCATTTGTTTAAGACAACATATAAAACTCATAATTTAAATAGTTTTTTACTGAGAAAAAGAAAAAGTATTTGAAAAAATTGAAAAAAATTTCCGGAGGCGCTTAGTTTACCAGAGCCGTAAGACAGTAAAAAAAATACTACTAACGAATTCCAAATTGTTTGTTGATTAAAAAAAATTCTCAATTGTTTTTAAATTAGCGAATTCCCAATTGTTTGTTGATTAAAGAATTCCCAATTGTTTGTTAATTAGAAAATTCCCAACTGTTTCTTGATTGGAAAATTTTTAATTGTATGTATATTAGAAAATTCCCAAATGTTTTTTGATTAGCGAATTCCCAATTATTTGTTGATTAGCGAATTTCCAATTTTTACTGATTAGAAAAATCCTAATTGTTTGTTGATTAGAAAATTCCTTTTGTTTTTTGATTACCAAGTTCTCAATTGTTTTTTTTTTATTAGCAAATTCCCAGTCGTTTGTTCATTAGCAAACATCCAACAATTTTTTGGGAAAATTTTCAAGTCCTTTTTCACACGATGTCTCACACATTTGATATTACTTAATAATAAAAAATATTTAATTTCTCTCTCTTGTTCTATAATTAAAATTTCAGTTTGAAAAATAAATTTCTTAATGTTTTTCTTCAGCCGGAGTAAAGCTGAAATAGCGTTTTTGGTTGTGATAAAAGCTTATTAACTTTGTTTACTAGAAGAATCCAGTCAGCAAACTTTAAAAGACAACAACAATGAATGAATAACAATGATAACGTTAATTCAGTTTCTGTTCCATTTATTTGTATATTATTCCCAAACACCTAACTAAAGTTAACACTGTGTAATTCAACCGCACTCTATGAATGCTTATTAATTAATTGGAGTTGTAGCATAGGCAGTCATGAAACTTTAGAGGATCAACAGTAATGGCTTTTGTGTGTTTTGCATTTCTGTTGAAGTAATAACCAACTTTACGCTTTAATGTCTTTACAAAATGGCGGTTTTATTGTCATTGCCGTTTGTTCACTTTGTTATTTGTATCGTCGTGAATGGGCTATTGTTTAAACAAACTGGCGCAGTGTATTCTGTCCTGTTTTAGATAAATTTCCGCAGGAAACTGAACTACAACAGCTGTTCGTTACATTGGAAATTGGAACTATGAAATGTGTGTCGCCTCAAACCCTTAACATAGTTTTCATAGTCGTTTTTAAATTAAATGATAAAAAATAAACATATATAAAAAAATGTTTTATGAGATTCCTACACGAAATTATATTGTTTACGTAACAAAATTGGTTTTGTGTTCATAATTGACATATTAATCTCACGAGTTCTGAAAAACTGATGTTTAACCTGAATATATGTTTGTATAAATAGCTCATTAGTCAAATAAATCATTAGTCATTAGCTAAATAAATCAAGTTAATCCCATAAAATTGTATAAATAAAAAAATAGAAATACAGGTATAGTTTGCCCAGATTTGAGACCATTTTTAATGACGCTTCTTTTGTAAATACTTAATATGTAAAAAAAATACTGTCATCTAAGACTCAGAAATGAAATCAATTATAACTCATTTGCCACGGTTTAAAGTGTTATGCAGTAAAATTAGCTTAAGCGTTTTTAAAAACCTTCAATAAAGTTTTAAAATATAAAATATTAATTTATGAAGTAACGCTGCCTATGAAAGTTACATCGGAATCAGTATTCAATAGTCGACAAAATATAATCGCTATTTAACAAAGTAACAATAAATGTAACTCTCAGTTTCATTAACAAAAATCTCTAAATCTTATATTTTATTATTTGTACATAAACTTTCTACAATCTTTGAATAGTCAGTAAAAAAAATATTGCTATTGAAATATTAAAAAATATACCTAAATCTGCTTATATTAACATATTGCACGTTGAAATGTCGTTATAATTACGGAAATTAATTCTGTAAAGTTTCACAGTGTCTCAAAACGTGTTTTATAGGTTAGGATTCACGGTCCTCGTGTCAGTTCCAACAGAATTTTGCTTAAACAAATAATATGAATTTATTATATTTTCTCTTCACTGGTTAAATACATTATCTAACCACTGTGTTCTGTATTGCTTGAAGGCGCCGCCCTAACGTCTCACTCCCAAAGTACGCCATACATGTAAGTTATTTTATAATTAGCGTCGTTTGCCGCGAAGCATGTTGTACTTGTACTTCAGCCGAATTGAACGTAGGAGGGTGTCTGTATCTGTGATAAACGTGTAGCATCTGTGAGTGACGTCATTAAATCAGCTGTTAGGCGCCTCCCCTCCCTCCCTCGCTGCCCCATTTAGCGTCGAGTGTAACGAGGCTACATTATGTGGAGTAGCGGGTCACAGTTACAATGTTACTGTACTTAATGTTCGCCGTGAATTGTGCAAGGTTAAACGAAACGAAATAAAAAAAACTTAAGTATTGTTTAAGTGACAGTCTTTGGAAAGTACATGTTTAAAGTAATAGAGTAAATGGTTCGAAAACAGCGAGCTGACTTGCCTACATTTCTATTTATAAAATTTACAACCGGTTTTGGTATACTGCAATGTATTTCTTCGGTTGTTGTAAATTTTTTTGTTTTTTAAGCACCCCTTTAAGTGCAGATAAATCAACATTGATTAAAAGAATTTTAACATGTATCATGTTTTAGGGCTGGTTGTGATGGATTTAGAGCGTCGCGTGATGCGAGGAATGTGTATATTGGTATTTAATAGTATATTTTGCGTGTCGTAAGTCTCATATTAAATTAATTATAATTAAAAAAATTCCAGTGTTTCCGCCCGGGATAGAACCGGGGATTGCGCACGTAAGGCGCACGTCGTAACCACTGCACTACAGAAAATACGAAGAACTTTGATCGATGTAAATATATGAATAGTTTATTTAATTTTTATAATTTTATATAAAACTAGATCAGTTGATGTATGTTAATTCGTAACGATCAGCTGATTTCATTGAACAGTTGATAGGCTATAAAAAGTTTCTGGTTATGTTGTTAATTTACCGTGTTTTCGAAAAAAATCGTAATTAAATTAAAAAACAATACAATATTTACAAGATTATTTAGTAAAACTCAATACATATAATTATAATATGAAAGAAAAAATGAAAAAAATCTGCTATTAAACCTAAAATTAAAAATCAAGTGTTGTGTTTTCAAACAAATTATCCTAATTAAAATAAAAAGTAGAAGAAAACATGATACATAATTTTAATTTTGGGTTCAATAACAGAATTGTTTAATAAATACTGTTCTTAAAAGCAAAAACCATTTTTGGAAAGTTCAAACAAATTTTAAATCTATATGTTAAATTCAATTTTCGGAAATATTCAATGGTTACAGAGGGACACAAATCCTAAATATCTCGTTTAGTTTTTTCAAATACGTTTTCTTATTTTTCAATAAAAAAATCAAAACATTGAACTAATTATAATAATTTGTATTAACTTAAAAAAATAATTAATAAATAATACATTTATCTCGTTTTTTCTGCGATATTTGTTTTTTTCTTACTATAACATACGTAATTATAAAAAATGAATTTCTGGTTCATATTATATTGTTTAAAAATTATTTCTTTTACACCATTTGATTTTTTTTATTATATTAACTTTATTGTATATCAAAATCTTAAACAATAAGTTCAGATAAGTAATAACCTGAACATTGAAATAATACCAACAACTTATAATTCTTTTTTTAACTTCAATCAAAATCTAACAAGCCACATTGACAAAGTTATAAATTCAACGATAAAAGTATACATAAAAACATCAAATATAAGACTTGTTTTAATTAATTACATCATTATTTTAACTCTAAAGGGTTTCTTCGCTTAAGGAGTTGTGGGAAATTTATTTTTAAGAAGTTGATGGGCTTCCATATTGACATTATTTTGCAGTCTTCTTTTATGAAGCATAGCAAATGTTTTGATTGTATCTTCCACAGATCGAAATTTAACTCGACATGTAAGACATCATTAGATTGGTACTAATAGATAGCCTCTTAATTATTGTAAAGATTGAAGTGCTATTTTCTCCCAATCAGCCAAGACAAGTAACGAAAATTTAACATTATTCGCTCGGTTTTTTTTTACTAGCATGGATTTTCCAAATTAAACTTTTATGCAAGTGGATTCTAAAATATTTTACAGAGTTACTATGTGGTATATTTTAATCAAAAATATGAAATGTTTAGCCAGGATAGACATGTCTCAATGCAAATATTATATCTTTTGATTTCGATTGATTGGTTGCTGTCTTTCAATCGAGCAAACATTGTGTTATTTAATTAAGGGACTTTTGAATCTCATAAAATATTTCACAAAAACGTAATTACTCTGTCGTCGGCTGAAGTAGATACAGTAGTTTTATTATTAGTTTAAATATTAGAAGTAAATATAATATATAAAATTGGCCCAACAATATTTCCTTGAGGAACACCTGCCTGAATTGGGTAAAATGAAAATTTTTTCATTGTGAATTGCTTGAACAGAATGATGCAAGAATGTTACACTAATTTTCTCTCTCTCTCTCTCTCTCTCTCTCTCTCTCTCTCTCTCTCTCTCTCTCTCTCTCTCTCTCTCTCACACACACACACACACACACACACGTACATTTCTTCAAGTATATATCTACATTAACTCGTGAATGTAGACAATTTGGAATTAAATATATTTACTCTTTAGGAGAAACCGAAAGAAAACCTGAGCTCAGTTGTGTTTCTTTTGTTTTATCGTTTTATTCTATAATAGTAAATTTTATGTATTTAAAAAGTAGAAACACTGAGTAAAGTTATGATTCTTTATATATATTATATTATGAATTCTGAAGAAGATATTCAAGGCTGATTTTTTAGTTTTTCGATTTCTTTCGCACCTACGTTTCATGAGATATCGCAATCTTTTGTTCAGTCACTTCCACATTTCAGAATAATATACTTAAAAACTTTGAAACGGATTTCGAGAAAATCTGTTTAAAAAAATTGACAATAGAGTTTCAAATATTTTATTGTTGAAATTTTTTTAGGTAATTCAGACGCATTTGCTAAATTATATCAAACCAATAAAATAATTTATCCTCCAGGAAAGTGCACAGACACATAGATGTACAGATAAATGAAGGGAGGAACAAAGGTCAAACCACTTTATTGGATTCGTAGGAAGAGCAAACGGATTTATTTACCAAAATCTCAAGATCGATTTTTCACAAACTCTATACACATACTTCTCTGTAGATACAACCGATTTTTTTTAATATTTAACAAAAATAATTATCAATTTCATAGAATGTTTACACAACGCACTAATGTTTAGGGTCTACTGTGACCTACTTAAACTTTTTGGAAAACTTTTCACTTACTAATCACTCTTCCAAACTCCCTCTAACCCTCTTACATTCTCATACAAATAAATTTGACACAGTACAAATCAACATCGAAGGAATGTCACATTACTAAATTTCTTTTTTAATTAATTTGTAACGATATTTTTAATGTCTGCAGGATTCTCGGAACAAGACAGAAGTAAACCGCCTTGGGTAGAGCCTCCCTTGCCTCTGCCTCTAGATCTGTCCCCACAGTTCGACACTACCTCAGGAAGTGTTGTCGCAAAGCCTGGTCAGACAGTGCAGCTCCCGTGCAGAGTGAGGCATCTTGGAGATAAAGTGGTGAGTGTAGAAGATTTGGTTTGTGATTAAGGTGTTGTGCGCCTGAGGTGAGTTGTAACTGAGACTTAGAACCTCGATATAACGAATCTAAAAAGTCAAAAAAATCGTTATATCGGTTTATTCTTAAACAGTATGTTCGTCATATTGAGGTTAAATGCGGTCAATAATTGTTACAAAGATATTTCCTCAAAGGTGAATTAGAACTTCTATATAACGAATACATTAATATTAAACGTCTATTTTACGAATTATTTTCAACTGTAAGCCCTACATTTACACTGACAGTAGTAACGTGTTGACAAATCGGTATGAAGTGCACTCACGTATAACCTCGATATAACGAATCTCAATAATCAAAAAATTCTTAAATCGGTTTATTCTTAAAAACTATGTTCGTTATAATGAGGTTAAATGCAGCCAATATTCGTTACAAAGATATTTCCCCAAAGGTGAATAAGAACCTCTATATAACGAATATATCAATGTTCAGCCTCTATTTTACGAATGATTTTTAACGGTAGGCTCTACACCTACACTGATGAATTAAGGAGCTAACAAATCGTTATGAGATGCACTACGTCGCAGGCAACACTGACTGTTGGTGGGGGGTAGGAAGGAGAGGGAAAGCAAGTTCTATTGTTTTTATGTCGAGACGCGCGTTTGAGTCACTACAAACTGTACTGTACAGTTTTTATAAAATGCGTTTTTCTCGTTACGTAGGGATTTTGTAATTCAGATATTCGTAACATAAGAGTTTTGTGCACTGCCTTAAACAGTAAAAAAATTGTTATATCGAAGTTATAAGCTAAAATACAAAATTATACAGGGATGTTTTTAATATTAAATGTTTGGAAAGAATTTTAAAAAATGTCTATACTGAAGATTTGTTATATCGGAGTGTGTTATATCGATGTTCGATTGTAGTTGTGACAGAGGTAAAGAGCCTATTATACGGTAGTTTGTTTACAGTTCATATCATATGAAATGATAGTGTGTCAAAACAATCATGCTGTAGGGCATTTAAATCTAGTGTCAAACCATACACAAAATTTTTTGAAAGCTATACTCTACAATATATTCTAATATTGTAAGTATTACATTATATATTTTTAGTGACTGATAATAAAATATGTACGATTTGTTGATTCTTTTTCAAAAACCGATGTCTATCAATACCAATAACTCAGTCCTTTCATAAGATTGGCTTGAATATCTATAGTAAGCTAAGAATCTATAGTAAGCTAGATCTAGTAAGCTTGAATCTATAGTAAGCTAAGATGAAAAGTGCTAGCAGCATAATCCTTATCTAATTATATCTCCAGTATCAACTTATATGGAGTAACCTGTAGTTAATAGTCAATAATAAGATAATGACTATTAGTTAAAAAAATCGGTTTAGTTATAACATATCAGTTGTTATTTTCATTATTTGTTCAATTTTTTTTATTACACCCACAGTTAAATTTCATGTTTGAGCTTGCAAACAAATATTACCAGTAAAATTCTTCCTATTCTCACTTCTTCACTGTGACTTCTACATGTTACTTGATATTACAGGCTTCATCAAACCCAGAAAATAGGAAATTAATAGTAAGAATAATATAATAGTGCAAAACATTAAAAAAACTTTTTTTTCCACATTCTATTATCTAGTCACGACGTTAAAGAACAGTTTTGTTAATCAATTATTTGAAAATACATAACTAGGATCAGTGAAATTTAATCAAAAGTAAATTTCTGTTCAAGTGTAAAAAACAGAAGTAAAATTAAAACCAAACTTGGTAAAAATTATTAAAATTTGTTGATCATATATTTCTCGTTTGTACGCAGTTATATAAAAAGGTAAAATTCAAGGCAGTAAACCAAATTTATTGGCAAACATAGCAAGCAACAACAAAAACAAAATAAATAAATAAAAATAAATCATGAATGTTGTCCTGAACGTTAATTTGTTTTAGTTGATCACTACATTGAGTTAAGTTATTAACCTTCGCAGATTCAAAACATTTTAATCAAACTCTGATTTTGAGAATTAATACTAATTTCCAAGTTACAGTAATTTTTGGAGACAAACCGAATATTTCGCGAGAAAGCGACCCATACACGTTTTGTTCAAATACTTGAGAAATGTTTTGACAAATTTTAATTTTTATTTCTTCATGAGGGTTTCGACCAATCATGACTTTGTCCTGAATAAACCAGGAATCAAGACAATATTTAATTATTAAATTGTAAAGGTTTTAACTAAAATTTAAGTTAAGAAAGTTTGGAATTCAAGTTTGGAATATCGATCAACACTGCAAAAATAAAACGAAACTGGCGTGATTCAGCGCGTTGTAGCATTTGACAGTGGACAGACGGACAGAGGAAGAATTTCCAACCGAAATATCACCGTGCTCGAGCCAAGAATTTGAAAAATTCCGTTTGTTTTACCAAGCTAATTATTCTGTTACAACTCATCACACTGCCTTCTCAATTTCAGCAATTCTTTTATTTTAATGGAATGTAATGCGTCTTTCTCGCTGACGTGACGGGACCGAATTTGCAAAATATGTCAACAATGAACAACATCAAATAAATTACTATTATGTATAATCATGATACATGATACATAAATATAGTATTTAGCAGCAAAACTAAAGTAAAATAATATGTCACGCAGCTGTCTCGCTGACGCGACGGGAACGAATTTGCATAATATAACGACAATTAATAAAATCAAGTAAATTATTATTATGTGTAAGATTTTAAAAACTGTGAACATTAAACATTGTAATCACGTAAACGAATATATCGGAACGCGGAAATGAAACTTGGCAAACAAATTTATTTTGATAATATCTTCAACAAATTTGTTACACAGCCAATTCTGTTCATCAGTTTGATATATTGGCATTGAAACCTTAAAATATTCATAAACTTTGTATCAAACAATTTTTTTAATCTAATTTTACCAACATAATCAGCTTGAACACAAACATACATTACATTTTTTTTAATTTTGCAGTCATAAAATATAATTTTTAATGCTACGATGATAAGATCTGATTTTCAAAAGAGTGCAAACAAAACTATAATACTTATAAGACCTTGTTTGCCATTTGGAAATGTTTGAACAGTTTTAGTTTCGTAAAAAAACATGTCCTAGTTATTAGAAAAACAAATATATAGAACCAAGTTTGATTTTTACGTTTTTAAATGTTTATTTACGTACTATTATTTAGTTTTATTTTTTTTTAATTAATATTATTTAGTGTTGTTAATTTTTAAGCTACGTTATTCAATGTTGTTAGTTATTCAATGTTACTTACTTTACGTAATGTTATTCAATTTTGTTATTCACTTTACGTAACTCTTTACAATTTTTTCAGTTATTTTACTCAATGTTATTCAATTTTGTTAGTTATCTTACGTAATCTTTCAGAATTTTGTATTTGTTTTCATTAATGTTATTTAATGTTTGTAGATTTTTACGTAATGTTATTTAATATTGGTAATTACTTTACCTAATGTTATTAGTTATCTTACGAAAAGTTATTCAATGTTATTTAATTATTTTACATAGTGTTATTCAATTTTGTTAGTTATCTTACGTAATGTTTTAAAATTTTGTATTTATTTTAAGTAATGTTATTTAATGTTTCTAGTTTTTTACGTAATGTTATTTAATGTTGTTAATTACTTTACCTAATGTTATTAGTTATCTTACGTTATGTCCTGCAATGTTTTTAATTATTTTACATAGTGTTATTCAATTTTGTTAGTTATGTTACGCAATGTTTTAAAATTGTGTATTTGTTTTAAGTAATGTTATTTAATGTTTCTAGTTTTTTACGTAATGTTATTTAATGTTGTTAATTACTTTTCTTAATATCATTAGTTATCTTACGAAATATAATTCAATGTTATTAATTAGTTTACATGATGTAATAACATTTTTTAGTTATATTACCTGATATTTTTTTAAAATTGTTAGTTTTTGCAATTTTGTTTCAATCGCGTCTACAAAACAGTTGTGTTGCAACTATTATTAAAATTTTCGGTTCAATAATTGTTTTTTTTACTAGCAAATTAACCGGAGTTGGTAAAGAAACAGTAAACTTTTGAAAGGAAAACCAACAATAATGCATGGTATTGCATATTGTAATATTGTGCATATCCGTTTTGATTTCATCTGAGTCAGTGATAAAAAATAGTTTTTGGATTGAAGCCCATCTGTCTGTCAGTATCCATGCCCACAGACTAAACAGGTAGACTGATTATAATCCAATTATATATATTTTGGTCTTATTTCATCACATTTTCTAATGTTTGATGATAACTCAAAATTCATACGTAGGCTAATAGGAAATAATAAGTATTTTCTACAATAAAAGTTTTATCGAAATTATTAAAATTATCTTTAATCGTTAAGGCTATTTTTTAAAAAATATAACATTATTTTGTGTACTTGTTTTACTATTTACATTAAATATATATCTAACCTGAAGTAAGTTAATTTATTCTATACATTAAAACTTATTTCCAAGAAGCGAGACTATCGAGAAAAAACTAGTTTTAAATTCAAATCCGTCTTATTAGCTGTCGTAAATGCACATCTTCCTGAAAGATTTAAAAGAGATACCGTATCTTGGACCCTTGAGACGTGGAATATTTACTGGCGTGACCTTGAAAGCTCTTCAAAGACATTACGTTTTATTATTCTTGGTTGACGTTAAAATTTACGATCCTAAGCAAAGAAGTTCGCTCCGCTCCGACATACCGTTCAACTTTGCATCTAAATTGTTTTGTTTTTATGATTCGAAAGTTTACAGTGACAACCATCAAATGGCGCTAAGCAGTTTGAAATCTCTTTGTAACCCGTGGCGAGCTGAGCAAGTGAAAAAAGGGTCAACAGTGTTTTAAAACCACAAAAGAGGTCAAATATCAATAAACAAATCATTCCTATCATTTAATTTTTGTATTCTAAACTTCAA
Organism: Callitettix versicolor; assembly: GCA_022606455.1. Lineage (NCBI taxonomy): Eukaryota > Metazoa > Arthropoda > Insecta > Hemiptera > Cercopidae > Callitettix > Callitettix versicolor. The sequence goes on from CM040190.1 coordinate 70,655,668, forward strand.
AGAAAAATATGTGTTTGAAAGTGAAGGACCTGTAATTGGAAAGCCACCGATTTTGAACGATTACTACACTTTTAAGAATATTATGCTTCATATAGTGAAGAAATCCTCGCAGTTTTGCTCAGCAATTAATTTCTCTCTGACAGGTTCCAGGAATTACTGAAATGTACAAGCGGGAAGAGTCAGTGAGATGCCATGGAGAAGAATTAGCTTCGAAAGACAAAACGGAATTTTTCACATTTTTGGCACTGAAGTGAAGATATTTCGGTCGAAGATTCCACGGAGAGTTTATGCATTTCTCTACCTAAATTTTTGTTTAAACAATTAGCGTAGGCCTACAGTTATTTCAATTTAAGTAAGATATATAAATGTAAGATTATGTCATGTTTAGGCTACTTTGTCTTTCTACTAATACCAAGTTTACAAATTTACGTTTTTTTTGTCAAACGTTACAAATTTATTGTTTTTTTCATTTTATTAATAAATAACTGGTAAAATTATACTAACTTTCTCTCATATACATGACCATTTATAGCCCCTATTATAAACCTGTTAATCTTTATATCTTAAAGTAATTCTGTTTCGAAGTTACCGTTTAAAAACAAAGAATAACAACTGTCACTAAACAGCTTTACATTTTTCATTTCTCAAAACGTATTAGACATTTTTTTCTTAAATTCAGTCATTATGTAGAGCGATAACTCTGTTAGTGTTAAACATCGAATAGTATATTATAGTCACACACACACACACACACACACACACACACACACACACACACACACACACACACACACAACAAATTATCCTATTGATAGTTTTCCTTTTGTTTTTGTCGCCAAACCGGACTATTAATGTGGAACTTTTCATGTGTACTTTGGATGATAATGGGGACTCGGTGGTCGATGTGGCTAAAGCACCGGTCAGTCTGCCGCGTCTCTGAACTGCGCAAAGTAAGGTTCTAAGTCTTAGCCGCAGTTACTCCTCGTTTTGCTTACCGTTAACGCTGATCCCTCACCTTATTAATCTAACTGGCATACAGTATGGTCGTTAAGAAAAAAAAGTTATCTTTCAATACGTTATTTTTGATTCTTAAAGTAGGAATTTTAGTCGATTTTAATCACAATCAATGAAACTAATTTTTCTTTCCTTCTTGCAGTAGGTAGCCTAAATTTGAGATTATGTAGCTCAGCTGATTCCGAAATTTTTTTGGAAAAAGATAAAATCCTTTTTTTATAATATTGTAACCAAATCGGAGTTATATTATTTCCTTCATAACATAGACTATTATTCAGATACGAAATCAATAGTTGTGCCACGGGTTATGAAATGTTAATGGCTCGATTGTTGATTTTGACGTATCGATTCAGAAATGCATTTGCGTTTGCAATAAGTAAAGTTGAGTCCAGACTAACTAGTTGGATTACTCAGCATGTACCGAAAGTAATTTTTTCTCCATCTGTATTTTTTGGTTTTCTAATTCTAAATATACATTTCTTTCAAAACTACCTCATCCATTTTTTAAGAAAATAGTATAACTCAATACATATCAACTGTAATATGATAAACACGCCAATAATGAACATAGTGGGATCGGTTTAACTGTATTATATACCTAATGTAAATATTTACGTGCAGCGAGTCAGACGGTGAACGTGTAAACATGTCTCCCTTGTTTATTGTTGAATGTAAAAGTCTGTCCCGGACATGTTTATAAGTCTACAGATAAATATTCGATTAAATTTAGGCCGATTTGCTATCCAAGCTGTGAAATATATTTTGCGAACATATGTTAATTTTACTTTCTCTCTATAAATACAGTATGATGACAAAGTCCCCGCGTTATTTTCAACTCACATTTTTATTAATACCACTGAATATAAACGTACTGGACTAATAACACTTGTAAGCGCTCTCTGCTGGTGCCATCTTGTGGCAAAGAGTTAACTACGGTTAAATATATTATAATACTGCTTATTCCTTAAACGTCTCCACCCCGTGTTCTTGCAGCGGCAGCGCTCGTAGCGGCAAATAGTCCAATTATTTGTATTTTAGCCGCTGATATCGTACAAGCTTTTTATAATGGTGGCTGTACTTCTAGTCTATTTATATTCAATGCTAATACGTTTTACTGAAACACATTATTGCTACTTGGTAAAACTCCAAATACGGATTTTTCCCAGAGAAATTACACTTGAAATTTCTTTTTAAAATGACATACACAACACGCATTCTTGAGAGTAGAAAACCTTTATTCTAAGTTTATAACTAAAATACGTGTTACCTCAGGTTGAGCAATTTCAGCAAATTAATTACAATCCTTATGAAGTGTTTATGAACTCATTGTTCTGACTCCTGAATGTTTTGAAGGTATAACAGAGATTTAATTGCAAACAATATGTGATCACTACAAATTAATATATACAGAAGATAACGTCCATAGCGGATGATAATCAGATCGGCGAAGTTTCCATTTGAAGCAGCTCTACTGTAGCAACAGATTGAGTTACATTGTTATGTTACCCACTCTTAACAGTGGAGTTTATTCTGGGGAAAAGTTGGCATACACTTGGCAACATCGTTACAATGATCATTAAAAATTAATATATACAGAAGATAACGTCCATAGCGGACGATAATCAGATCGGCGAAGCTTCCATTTGAAGCAGCTCTACTGTAGCAACAGATTGAGTTACATTGTTATGTTACCCACTCTTAACATTGGAGTTTATTCTGGGGAAAAGTTGGCATACACTTGGCAACATCGTTACAACAAATAAGCATATAAAGTATGTGGAAAAGGAAGGGGTGAGATTTGTTTCTTTGTGTAAGCACACTAGTAAATTATAGCGAAAAAATTCTTTTACCAAAATTTGACTCGAAATCTTGAAATGGACGATTTAAATACAGTAACATTGTTTGATTAATTTTGCCATTTATGGATAACAACGTAGTTTTGTGTACGAGTTCATAGGACTTTTTTATATTTATTCATTCTGTTTTATGAATTACATCTGGGTTATACAGATCAGAAAGATAAAAGATCAGACATTTATAAAATTAAAAAGTGTAACTGAAACTGTAATTAGGTAAAATTAAAACACTAAAAATAATTAGCGTTTTTAATTATTTTCACTAGTAAACATCCTGTATGTATAACGTTGGATTAGTTTTGGAATGTGTAAGAAAATCTATGTTTTCAGGTTTTTATTGTTTTGGGTTCTTTGAGTAAAATAGAATTTGGAGACTGTATCCATTATAGAACAAATATAAAATAAAATAATCGCTGCCCTTGGTTTTCTCATTGACATGATGGAAACTAATTTTCGAATTTCAAACAATATATATTTGTCTCATTTTTTAAAGTCTGATTTCGCTGTCGTTGTAAGAACAAAATGTATATATCAGAATCTTTTAGTTTCATCTTAAACTAAAAGATTGTGTGTATTTCATGTATATGTATAACACTGACTAGGATAAATTTCAAAAGACACTGATTTCGATAGTAAATTCACATTTTCAGATAAAAAGTTACCAATTTTGTTTTTAGATTTTAAATGGTCGTTATTTCGGCACTATTCTGGCTAATGAGCTTAACCATGCTATTATCAAAATTGATTTTGTGCCAAATTTGAATCAAATCGGACAGGTAATGGGAACATGACAGTGCTAAAACACAGACCACCACACAGTGTTACTAAATTTTCAACGATTTCTTGAACGTGATATAGAGGTTAGAATTTGCGTTCATTTTAAAATTTCGGATCTGGTCTTACACTAGCGGCCGCACCAATAACTCATTTTTCAATAGGAATTTGCAATGACAGACAAATAGGTAGTCTACTTGATGAAACAAAGATCGCGTTAAAAAGGTAAAGATTAAATAACCTAACAAAATTGGTTTGCATATAATTCGATAATCCTTAATCGGCCGCTCAAATTCAAATTTAAGATCAGTCTAATCAAAATAGGATCAATCTAATCTAATCAGGATCAAAAATAGGATCAAATTTATTTCATCCCAAACGTTCTACAATTTGCTCCAACTTTCGTCTTGTGTGAAAACCCATAAAGCAAATCTGTTTACCAAATATGACAAATAAGAAATTTACGGACAGAGGGAAACCGTAAATAAATCATTCAGATTTGTGTCGAAAATATAAATCAAAAGTCTTTATGCATAATAACAGAGACTAAACAATTAACCTGATTGATTTAGTATTCTTTATAAACATTACAACCAAGAACGATAACAAAGAATGTCTTTGGCAACTAACAGTAATAGTTATGATTTATTATTATCCAAAACTTGACGTCGTTTTTGCTTTAAAAAATTGTAATTTAAAATTCAATTTTAGCCTTATATTTTACATATTTTATTAACGAATTCAATTACACAATTTAATCTATGTGAAAATTAGTATATGAGCATTTAACCTTGGTAACAAAAGTAATTTTATATTGTTTGAAAAGGTCTTTTTCAACAAATTACGTAAAGCCATTTCAAAATGGTGAATATTTATCGTCATAAAAAAGTAATAATTGTTTTTTATTTTATTTTAGATCGACTTCACAATTAGCATTAAAATCTACATAAATTAGCATTTTTAATATCGATGAAAGTACGAAACTCAACCTACTGCTATTGGAAATAATTTTCAGCTTTTCAATGTTTCATTGAAATTATTTACAATAAATTTTAGATAATCGTAATTGTTTTGCTTAAGTAGTTGAGGACTATACTTCCTTGATCAAATACTTGTTCCTACATTTGATCAAAAAATTGATCAAAATTTTATAAAACTAATTTGAAAAATTACTATTTTTTTATTGTCAATAATATTTTTTATCCGGTCATTTCAAGTCGTTTGTGCTTAAAAAAAAGATGGTCCAAATATATTTTCTAATACAATGGATGTTCCATTACTTAACAATTTCAAAAACAGTATTTTCGTTATAATTTTTTTATCAGTCATACGTCTCCTGACTAAATGAGGAAATTAGAACAAAAAATCAATTGTTAGTGTTCGTAACGGATTCCAAATACCGATCTTAATTGAAGCAATAAAAAATTAAAAACATTATCATTTATAAAGAGACAGTTTTAGACTTAAAAATCTCTGTGTTATAACAATTAACAGAAGCGGAATCTGAATATTTAAGATTGTGAACCAATTATTTTATAATGTTTTTGTGTTACTATGCTAATAATTCTACAACACCTCAAGCGCTCCAGCATTAAAATGCCTGACTTTTCTGAATTTCATAACGACTTTCATTCATGACGTGATGGAGGCGTATTTCCAAAAAAATGTAACCGTTTAAATATTACTTATACAAACATTTTGAGTTCACGATAACCAAATTTGGCGCAGAAATTTACTTTGAGACAAATTTAGTACAAAAAGAATATGTAATGTACTCGTTTAAAATGGTCTCTAAATATTAGTAATATTTATTACTTATAAATATTAGTAATAGCCTATATTAGTAATATTTTACAAATAATAATATATAATAATAAATAAATAATAATACATTAGTAAAATATTAGTAATATTTTTATTTGACACTTTTATTAATTTATTATCATAATCAGCGATAAAATATAGCCTTTGTTTGTAACGAAAATTGCAGTTGTTGTTCATTATTTCATCCATAACTGAGTAATAGCGTCAAGTAGCTGTCTCACTGACGTAATGGAAGCGAATTTCTAAAAGCATTTGCTTAATCTTACTTCTTTATAATATTCTAAATTCACCATCACAACCAGCATTAAAACTTTCAAAAGTTAGCATTTTAAGCGTTAGAAAATATTAAATCACATTTAAAATACGAAAAGAAAATCTGATTGCTGTCAAATTAAATTTTAACCATTTTTTAAATATTTTTAAAGTTATAATTTATACAGTTTTTAACGTTCATTACGATGGTGAAATCAGACTTTAAAAATAATTAAGACAGTAAAGTTTTTATAATATTTGAAATGGTAGTTATTTTTAATTGTTGAACGAATTTTGTTAATAAACACTTCCAAGCTACTGACAAAACACACACCGAAGAATAGATATATATGAAATTTTCCTTATAGAGGGTGCTCAACCAAAATGTGTATTATAAAGTGTGTTTTTTTAATAATAATAATAATAATAATTACAACAAGAAGTCCCTCTCCTGGAATGCAAAAATAAGGCATTACCATACGATAATTAAACCAGAAGCCTTATATGCAGCTGAAACATTAGCTCTCACAACCCAGGGCACACTTGAAAGGGGATCAAAGAAAGAAAGATATTACGAAAAATCTTATGCCCCAAATTCCGTAACAACCAATTACTCCACATCAGTAATGAAACTCTTTACCAAAAAACTGAAACACTATCAGACACAATAAGAAAAAGGAGAATTGATTTTTATGGGCACATCCTCCTAATGGACAAAAATAGACTAACCAAAAAAATATTTGACTACTTTCGCAGTAGAAGAGCCAAACCACTTTGGTTTAGAGAATAGAACATAATAGAACTACAAATCACTGACACTACGCTCATGGACAGAACAGACAAAACAATAACCAAGGACAAAAAACAACGGTTCCAAGATAAAGTCAAATCCAAGCGAACGATCCAAATCTTTGACGAAGAAAGGAAAGCAAGATCACAACGAATGAAGCAATACTGGGCTACGAGGAAGGCACAGAACATTAAAAAATGATTGATGGTGTACCCCAAAGTTGGGTGAAACAAATAAAAAGAATAATAATAATAATAATAATACAAATTAATTGTGTATACAAAAACGTTTTATACACAATTATTAATTTGAATTTTTAACTGGGTGTAAGGTTTATTGAAATAAAATTATATCACGTACAGCAGAATTTGTTAAATAATACTTCATGAATAAAACATTGTAATTGTGAGAAAAAGGCAATATTCTGCCTTGCAGCTACTTCAGAACCGCTTCATCAATTCATTCAAATTCTAGCTTTTGAAACTATTTGCTTTATCTTTCAATATCATGCCAACAGAAGAACTAGTTAAATTAAAATTTCGCCATACACATACTTGCTTCACACCTTTCTCTAAATTACGAAGAACTCTTACCTTTACATCTAACGGTAAAATTTACTCTTTAGACGCCTTTAAACTTTATTGTAAGAGTACAAAAAAATAATGCAATACTTGCAAAGTGCACTAGTCACAAAAACACTCGATTCAGTTCACGCACTACGCTCTGCTTTTAAAACTCTAATGACGTATTGGCATACTGAGAAATAGAGTAGAAACGTAGGAAGTGTGCATTTGTTTTCCGCTATAAAGAGATTCCTGGAATTGTATTGTCGTCAATCTCTAAATATAAACGTACTAAACTGACAACCCTTATGAGAAGTATGTTAATGCTCGCTGTTGGTAGCACCTTGCGGCAAAGTTCTGCACTACAGTTAAGCAGATAATAGTACTGTCTATTGTCTCAAATGTCTCCACTGCATATCTTTTTGGCTTGCAGCGTTCGTAGCGGCAGATAGTTCAACTACTTGCAACTATTTCAGGCGCTAATATAGAGCACAGTTTTCGTAATGGTGGCTGTACTTCTAGTCCGTCTATATTCAATGCATCAAGAGAGAAAGTTACAATACATACTTGTACTATATGAATGGGAAGGGACAAATATATTTTGCTTTTATAGAGAGACTTCCGTCATAAAGAGGTCCGGAATAGAAAGGTTTCACTGTTTATATATATAAATGTTAACGACTCCTTCAAAAAGTAACCTAAATATACCAGACCCTGATATATTAGCATGGCCACTGCGCCTTTAGGTTGAAATGCTTATATTAGTTGGAATATATTCGCTAATAAAAGAGTCAATATTGTTTTATTATCATAATAACTTTTGAAATATGAATTACTTATTATTTTAATTTTTAAAATTTAATAGTAAATATGAAATTAACCTGATGAAGGCTAGATAAAAAGACAATGCTGATTTATTAAGTTAGTTTAAAAAAGTTTGATAAAGCAGTTATGAATTTTATGGAGGTCATGGTTCGTTTAATTTATTGTAACATGAAAATATCCGTGTATTGAAATGTTTGTTTATGAATTGCAAACAGCTGTACAATAAATCGAAGTTACTGTTTATTTTATATTTGCTCGTTATAAATTTCAACTGAAATGTTTTTTTTTTAATTTTGTTCATTGATGTGAAATGTAAATCTTCATATAGATTTAAAATTCAGCCAAAATTAATTGGAGATATTTATAGAAATTAGACCATTTTTGTCATAAGATAACTTCTAATTAGGATTATTATGGAAATAATTATATGTGAGAAAGTTTGTGCTTTTTGCATATTTTTTTCAAATATAAACTTTTTTTACCTCAAAAACCAAGACCTCAAAAGACTAGGACTTAGGTTTGAATCTAATTGGTAACTACCGTTGGCTTTCCCTACGTCCATCTCTCGTATAGACAGTTAACCTAATAATGAGTACTCTAATGAATAACCTTACAGTACAGAAAACTATTTATTATCATTTACGTGAAGACAAATACGTCGACACACACTTCGAAATGCGGATGGCGTTATCAGTTCCGAAACAACTTGATCTAATTACGGCCTGGTCACGTTCCCTCACAGGGCAAACAAACAGAGCGACCACCACGAGCTCTCGTGGGAATTTAGGCCGTAATTATATTACCTGTTTGTCTAATCATTTACGGCTGATCTTTGTTTAACCTTAGTTGAGATTTAATTATAAAGGTGATGAAATCGCCTCTTTTTTGTTTTATCAAACGGTTTTTCGTGATCTCGATCAAATTTATTTTCTATAGTTATTGAATCGAACCTTTCATTCGAATTTTCTCTTCTGTTTATTTACAATGTAATTTTACAATTTCCTAAAATCACATTTTACAGTGGGTTTTAAAAGTATTCTCCTCACAACTTTAATTTATTAACCACTGAAATTGAGCCTTTTCCTTTTGTAAGTATTATTTATTTGTTTTGTAGGCTATATCTAACTAACCAAAGAAATTTATAATCCGGAGTAATGTTCAAAGTATGGCACACAAAAATAGTTACTTTTTGTTATACCTAACTCTTGAATATTTACTTTCCAAAAATATAAATATTTTCGTGCTCAATCATAATTATGTTTTTTATCGTTTATGGTTTAAACCAAATCTCACAAAATCTGTAATTTTCCCCAGTTTTCCTACTCCTATTTAAATTATGCTTTGAAAAATAGCCTAAAAGCAAGAAAATTGTAATAAAAAATGTGTTTTTACAGCGGATATAAACACTGTAATCAATCCGTTCGTATTTTCCCCAAGGTTTCATGGATCCGGATGAAAGACCTGCACATCCTGTCCTCAGGAGAGTTCACGTTCACAGCGGACTCAAGGTTCAACATCCTGCATCCAGAAGGCGACACTGCAGCTTGGACGCTACAGCTGGTGGGTGCTAAGGAGACAGACCAAGGACTATACGAGTGCCAAGTGAATACAGAGCCAAAGATGAAGTTGGCTATTATGTTAACTGTCACAGGTAAAGTTATTTTTATAGAAACCCTTTCAAAATCGCTCAACGTTTTCTTCAATTAGCTTTAAAACAGCTGATGTTGGATTTGCTTTTACGTTACACTGTATCAACATTTTACACTAAGCAACACTTTACAATAAGTAATATTTTACACTAGCGTAAGTGACATTTTACGCTAGGCAATATTTTTTATTAAACAACACTTTACACTAAGCAACGTTTTAAAATTAGCAACATTTTTCACCAAGCAACAATTTACACTAAGTGAAATTTACAATAAGCAATATTTTACACTAAGCAACAATTTATCAAAACCAAGTCGAAAATCTTGCTGTTATTACCCGAATTATCAAAATAAGCTTAATGGATTTTTGGTAACTTAAAATTGACTCAAAGTTTGTACAGTGCAGAAGTTTTCGGTCAATGATTTAGTCTACCAAAAAACGACACAAATGAGCCTCTCACATTTTTCTACCGAAGTCCTCTCATCCATTCCTTACACACAACTCTACTGCTTTTGTCCAGCTGGCACTATGCATTTACATTTCGTGTGACGTCTTTGGTACACTCTCACCTCATCTTCTCCTTAAAATGTTTATACATGTTGTTAATGATATCCTGAAAGAAAAAAATCCAAATATATTTGCAAGTTAAGACATCATTGAAAATATGATACTATTTTGTATGTCAATAATTATAAGTTGTAATAACAAACATTTCATAAAAAAATATTGATACAAGAATAAATTAAAGGGAATATGATTTGTACATTTCTAAATAAATATTTTTAAATCGTATTTGAGATTTATAAAATATCTCCAGAGTTTATAAAATATTTTTTTGAATTGATGCTTATCTATTATTTTGTTACAGATAGAATCATAGATGATCCTTACGATATATCTATGGCTGATTCCAGTTTAGGTAAGAGATTGATTTCATATTGAATCTAGCTTATTTAGTTTTTGATTTGAGTTGACTTTTCTGGTATCTCAATCGTTCAATGAAATTACCGGCCATATATAAAGATTATTAAAATTAAAATTAAAATAATTAAGATAAAGATTAAAATTATTCAACTTTTTGAGCGAACAGTTAGAAAGCAAATAAAAAGCTGGTGATGAAAACGTTTTTTTTCAATTTTTCTCGATTAACTCCAGAAACATAAATATATTTTATTTCATATTTCCTTCACTTTCTTGAATTACTTATCTCATAAAGCTTTTTAAAAAATGACAAAATTTGATGAACCTTTTTGGAAAAAATAGACCTTCTATTATTTTTAATATTTTTCTTTATAGCTGATTTTTGTATGCGGTATAGCACCGTCTACGTTCGGTTTTGGATACTTATGATTTATATTTGAATTAATGCGATCAAAATTTTTTAAACTAGTTTAATAAAATTGTATTATAAACAGATACAAACTCTTAAATAGCGAAACTTTTAATGTTAGCTTTGGCGAGAGGAGTAAGAAAAAAAGCCTGCCGAACGGAAGAATGTAACGGAAATACAAAACAAACGAGCAAACGAATTTCGTCTCTCTATTTTTGTCTCTTTTTTTCTTACTCCTTTTCGATAAAAATATATGCGTATTATATGAAAACCAATGCGTGTTGCTTTGGTTTCGGTGTTTTTCCTTAGTTTAAGAACACGTGCACGTTGTAACCGTTTATTTTACAATACATTCGAAATAAATATAAACGTACATAATATTTTTTGTTAATATTACTAGTTCTTCATAACATAACCTAAAACTTATCAGCTGTTCAAAGAAATCAGTTGATCGTTACGAATTAATATGAAACAACTTATCTTTTACTATAACTACAGTAAATAATATCTAAACTAGGTTTACGTATTTATTTATTTAAAAAAAACAAAATATTTGTAAACATACTTTCAAACTAATTATAAATTCAACAAAGATATCATTAATGAAGGCTTCGCTTCTGGCGGTAACTAACCGAGTTCCAACGTGTTCCTTCTTTCAATTAAAAAGATATAAAAAAGGTTTGAGATGTAGGCAAAAAATGCTGATATGACACACTTAATCAAAATCAGTTAATTATGTTTGTCCGAAACTATGTGCACAGAAATACAGACAGATACACACACAGATTGGACTCAGGTAATATGAAATAGGATAGATTTTGAAAATTTCATTGTTGTAATTTATACTTGAGGAATGAAATGTTGTGTCAAATATGGTTCTATATCTAATGAAATTTTCTAAAAATGTGTCAACTGCTTAGTGTACAGCTAAAGAAGAAGTTAAACATGTACAAATTGACAAAATCCAAGTAAAAACTCTTTTTATTTAACTCTTTGAAAACGAACTTATCCAAAAAATGTCATAGTAATTTATTCGAATAATTTTAAAAGCACATAATAAAGTGTTTCAGTATAATACGCTACTAGTGTAATATTTAAAGAATATAATTTCGAATTTTCTTCTAAACAAATTGTGCTATTTTTTAAAATTTAAGTTACAGTATCTTACAGATTAAAGTTCAGAACTTTCATTTGTTGACGTTCCGATTTAGGACGAAAGAGAAATGTGACTTGCGATACATTTAAAAAACAACTTTCCGCGAGAAACAAATGCGTTCAATAAGTTGTAAAAGTCTTATTTCCGGTCTGATGTTGAGGCATTTTCTTTCTCCCTCCGCTTATTTCCGGTTACGTAGTCATAGCCCGTACTCTCCTAATGGCGGCCATTATTTATCCTGTTTTTCTCAGAGGATGTAGTCCGATTTTCCAAATAAAATATCTGGCAAATTAAACGTAAAAGCTTACCAAACCTGCATACAGATAGGTCACTCGTTCACTGCAACATTTTAATTTAAGGGTGATGACTTGAATCTGATTGTACTGATCTGATTATGGGAGCATTGTCCGGATCTGAGAATTTTTAATTTAATTTAGGCTAAGTAGGCCCGATGTATTGTCTTGAATTTGTTTACATTGTCTTGAAGTGGGTAAATTGAGTTAAACCTGCTTAAGTAAAATAAGATTAAATAAGTAAGTTGATTACAATCTGGGCAAATTGACATCAATCTAATTAAATTGTTTAGGATCTGGTTATGCTGACGTACATGAAATTCCGTTAAACGAATTTTAGTGATAAAAAGATTAATAAGAACAATACATATTTTTTGCACAATGATTGACCTAAATAATTTTCTTATTTCTTATTCTTCTTTTTCATTTCATTTAATTTTTTTCTTATTTCGTATTTAACCGTTCCATACTCAGATTTGTCACTTCAACAAAGTTAGTTTTTGCCTGACTATAAAGTAATGAATATTAAAATTTAAAAATTGATGAAGGTAATTTGTATTACCTTAATTTTTAGATTTAAAAGATTAATACTTGATCATTATTATATTCCTTTAACTACAATTTGTACTTTCATATTATATTAGAGACGGAATTCTGAGCGCAGCAAACAAGAATAGTAAATCGAGCAAAGCAAACATTACCCGAGTACAAAAGGCGACAATGTAATTCGAAAAACTCTAAAAGAAACCCTGAATGATGCAGTGGCTTTTTGTTATTGAAGTGATTTTTTTCCTTAAAATTATGAATCTTCATATACAATCAAAATCTAATATGCCAGTTTTGAGAAATTACTCTGTTTACCGGTTATTTTTATCAAGAGCTCAGGACTGGTTTTTTTAGGAGCAGATAAACATATACTGTGAGAAATGTTGTGCAATGTGTGCACAATTTGTTTTAAATCATTTAAGAAAAAATTAAGAAAAAGTAAAACAAGTAAAACAATACAAATTTTAAAAGTACATATTTAATAGAAATACCACTAAATAAATAAATTAAGTCTTGACTAAAAATTACATATTGTCAGAAAACAATACAGACAATGATAATCTCTCTTTATGTTCGTTATGGAGAAACAATAAAGTTTTAAGTTTTTAACTGTCTGTATATAAATTAATGACCGAACTAATCGAGACCTCTGTATCACCTCGACCGTTCGGAATTAGGTTTATGTAATTGTTACTCAGTTTTGGCCAAACTCATTGATCTATTATTGAAATTTGTTACGAAAGTACCTTGTATAAAGCCCGAATGACACATGTATAATTTTGTTTCCAAATTCACTTCCGTTTCAAGATGGCTGCCTCTGATTTAATGATGATGAATGTAAGCAGTTTTAGCCGATTGTTTTGAGATTTGTTACGAAGATACGTTGTGACTTATTTGTACGACGTTCCCCATAAAATTCTGTTTCACGTGACATATCACAACGTTGACAAGTGTAGCTATTGCCTGTTCCCTGTAATACTATTTGAATAGTGAGGTCTGCCAAAATTTCGACCGCTACATGGAAAAAGAGCTTACAATTTCCAGAAAGTTGGTTCAATAACATTTTCGCTAAGTATTACGGTTCAGAGGAAAGCTATCACGGTCAGAGCACTGTCAGGGAAATGTGGCCATACTGCCAGGACTACTGTTAGTTAAATTATTAGATTGCAAAAAAAACCGCCTTGTAATAAAACGGTTGCCAGAAAGTTTGTGTAACATATGATTTCTTTCAGGAGGTCCGGTAGCGCAGATCCTGGGTCCTAGGGAGCAGTACGTGAAGAAAGGCAGCACGGTCACGCTGACGTGCATCATCCGTGGCCTGCCCAACATAGAACTGCCAGACCCCGTGCACCACCATGCCAGACCTAATCGACTGGTTGATTGGATATTTGAAGGTCATCTGTTGACTTATCAAGTGAGTTAACGGAAAAGACAAATCAGTGCAAAAAACGTTCTTAACCAAAACTCGTTTGGGGTTTTTCTATTGCTCGCTTCCATATACGTTAATTCTAGCTAATTAAAATAAATAATAACGAATTTAAAATTACAATGTTCAGTTGGTTTTTATTAATCACGAAACAATAAATAATTGATGAAACATTGACCACATAACATTTTTAAATATTTAATAATTTTTTTTTTTTTTATTTTTTTTTTTTTTTTTTTTGGTGTTTAACGTCCGAATATTTATTAAAGTTCTATCAAAGAACACATATTACATTCGTCAAATGTCTTTGATCAGCTGGGTTATTAGCTACATATATTTTCGGGTTATGTTTACTGAAGTGCAGTAGACGTAATGGATCGAATAATGTTGATTTGTTATACTTCTGCCTTAAGCGCTTATCGTGTTATGGCGCTAGTAAATAAAGAGACAGGAAAGCAATAATTGAATTTGGTTCCGACCAAAGATACTAGATGAAAGTGTCACTATTATTAACAAATTTCACTTGGAAAATCGTAATTCAAGTAGACAATTTTTAACAAGTGCACTTTAAATCTCGGTTTTTGTAAGCATTACAGTGGAGATTCCATAACACTTTTCTTTTTCATGTTGTAGAATTAATGTTTTTACTGCTTCAGAAGTCAATGACAATTTCGCCATCGTTTTAAATTGTACGAAAGGAATAATGTGACACAAATAGGAAATGATAAGATTTTTTGGTTATAAATAAGTATTTTGAAAATTATTGTCAATGATTCGTCAGAGTTTGATAAAATAGTTACTTCATCAAAAAAAGTCAAATATATTTTATCGAAGAACTTTGATCAAAGAAATTTGACGTTGCTATGATAGTGTAATATGTACCTAAATAATTTAAATCATCACACACGAAATAAAAATAAATCACGACACGAAAATGTCTCAAAAATTTAAAAGCTCAACATTGAAACCCTGCTGAATAGTTGAGGTATTAAATATAATTAGCTTTACATTATCGGAGAGTACTGACACTTTTATTCGAGAGTGACCATACGATACTCTTAGTCATTAAGTGTGCCATACATTTTAAATTCTTGAAGGTAGGATTTACAGGGATATCCTTCAAATATTGCCAAAATCAAAGTCCATGGGATAAGGATCTTGTAGGTACGGTACAATGCATTGCTTTCAAGTAATTAAAATGTTCTTTTAAATTTTAGTGTAGAACAATTTTTATGCTGAATTTTAAAAATGTGACGCAGCTTTATCGTGCATGAATTTGTTGTTTGTAAAATCATTACAGTTTTAATATCATGTTATCCCGTTGAATTAATATATTTTCAATGTGAATTAAACTCTTTGATGCTATTTATATTTTGCACATATTCAAAAAATGCCAATTATTAATGTAGCCAAATATTGCCAATTATTAATATAGCAACAAAAACTAGTTTAATATCCACGATAGTCTTTCATCTTTAATATACTATTACGCCAAGCATCCCAAACGGTTTTGTACCAAAATAAAGACCTGCTTTATTAAAAACACAAATATGGCGTACATACAGATTTATCAGAACACTAGGGAACTCTCACGTTTCATAATGTTCCCATTATAAGGCTTCAGAATAAAATAAAACAGACTTCAATCCGATAAAGGAGCAGTGTACCCGCGAGAGTGCAGCAAGATTCAGGTTTCGGGGACAAATATTTAAATAATTGCCTGTGTACCAAAACAGCTGCTTGCTAAACAAATTTTGTTGAAAGTAATATTTAAATTATTACTGTAAATAAGATCTAAATAGTTACTGACCGAATCTGTTTTGAAAATAGAGGCGTTAAGCGTCAGTTCTAATATGTAAATGATATTTAATGAAATACTTTTCTTTTAGTAAACAGTAAATACTGTAGCATTATTTATGCATGTAATGTAAAATCCTGTTAATTTAATTATAAGGTACAATGTTAGAATTCAGTCATTAATTTCATAGGTTATAGTTTTAAATACGAAAGTATAACAAAGTAAAATCTATAAGTAACCTAAATATAATGAATAACATTGCTTTATTAACAGTTCATATTATTATATTAAATATAACTATAACGTTTATTTTAACAGACGTTTATATTAACAAGGAATAGTAGGCTACGTGGATATGTACAGTAGCATTAAAATACAAGTATTGAATTAAAGATGAGTGTATTATAGTAATTAATTACCAACGAACTGTATCATTTAAACTATTTTATTTACAGAATTCATGTTGTTTTACGTTCAATTACAGATAGAGATTTTGTAGAGAAATCGTCCTAACCTCTTTTCCTTTTCGCTCATTTACTGCAAAGGAAAGTTATGATTCCTCTATATTTTATAGGTCACTTCGAATATTTTTTATACAGATAGTACTACAGTGTGTATTAAATGTTGTTCAACATTGTACGTTGTAGCATATTATTCCTTTCTTTTACCCATTCACTGCTCACGGATCCATTAGTATGTCATGCTATTTAACGGACATTACAGGACGTATTTGTAACACAACAATGAAAATTGTAGTTGTTTGTTACTGTAGTAACAAACCAATAATGACAAGAGTAACAGATGTCTTAAGTAATTTCCATATCTTTATTGCACAGATCAAAAAAATGTCATTTCCGGGTAGCTTACAGAGAAAAATAGTTTTAGCACGCCCATTTAACGCTGTTATTTCCTGGCAATTTGCACAAATATTTTTTAAACACCCACGCACAAATGTCAACTCGCATTTTCTTCAATATTGACTTCCTTCAAGCCAGTTGGACAAAAACGTGTCGCAATTATTTTTATTTGTACATTATCATTTATTACGCTACACACACCGGCAGTTCAACTAACGTATGTTAACACTGTATGTGGCGTAATGTATGCAAACGTTAATTACTTGCGACCCACACACTAAGTAACGTTATGAACTCAAGCCCCTTGCCTCTTATACTCAACGTAATACAAATGTGATTGAAAAGTAATCTAACTGTAGAAATGAAGGCGATATGCTTTACGTTTCCACTCTATGACCATATTTATTTTTTGTGTACTAGAAACTACCCGTATTTTTTAGTAATTATGTAGAGGTTAATTAAAATTCACTATTTAATGCACAATTTATTTTTAAAGTTAAAACCGAAACGACATTTCTTAAACAGACGTCCTTTTGAAAATATTTAAAAGAAAGTTCTGGATTTGACACACTGATAAATAGTTACATTAAAAACACGTTTAAACTCAATATTCTGTTCCTTTGAAAATATATGATTATTTTTATAATAAAACTAGCAATACCTTCTGACCTTGATCTCCGGTCGCTTTGCTTATTGCCTAAACTTATACAATATAATTCCGAACCTTTTGTTAACTTGAACACAACAATTAGAATAATCGCTGTGGTTGTTTAAATAAACAAATAAATTTATATTTAGTACTACCAACTTAAATACAATTAATAGCTATTTATTTATTAGTACTTATGTACACCGCAAACAGTGTGACAACAAACGCAACCTTAATTTAAATTATTCATCGTAATCAATGAAAATACATATTATTTCAGCTGAAATAGTCAAAGAATCAGCTGTTTACTTGAACGTTATTATCTACGTTATTAGGTTTTTATAATTGTAGGTTGGATAAAATGACTGGATATAAATATATGTAAAAACACTTCGCTTCGCATTGCTGGTGGATCTTTTACATTCAACTATTAATTTTGAATAGACTAACATATGAGTCAATATTTTAAAATAACATAAATCTTTATGATTTCTGTTTGTTTAGGCTGCGAGGGGAGGCATTAATTTGGACACAGAGCGCATTGACACTCACACCTGGAGCAGGCTCACGCTCACAGATATAACATTGAGTGACGAGGGCAGGTACGCGTGTAAACCCTTCGGCACTGCTCCCGTTGTGGTCACACTGCTGGTCCTAGAAGGTAATTTGCGATCTGAGTGTGGTAATATTAAGACTTAAAATAATTATACAACTACTTCGTTGACATGATACTAACAAATTCCACAAAATAACAACTTATAATAACTTTAAAAAATCGAACAGCGCGAATTTCATTTCGATTACACGTTAAAAAGTCCGGTATTACTTATAAAAGTCCGTTTCAAAATTAAGGGTATTTGGGTTTTGGTTTTGAAATTGTGTTTTTACCCACGTAATTGGTAATTCTAAAAAAATATGATTTTTAAAATAATAAAATTTATTTTCCAATTTAGTATTTTGAAATCAAATTTGAAAAAAGTCGTTACTTTTTTACATATTTAACCAATAGTTAAAATAGAAAAAATAGTATTTTGTTTCCTCTTCTTAACTTGTAAAAAAATAATTATTGTTGTAAAGTTTTTGAACGACATTATTTAGTAGTGATTTACTGGATAAGACACTAGTATTAGTTGTTTACAAAATATTTTTTCCTTCCGATGAAACAAGAGGTGTTCTAGAAGTCTGGTTTGGTGCATATTTCATGATGCAAGTCTGTGCTTGTTAATAATGGCTTCTGTTTACCTAATATTTCAGTAAACATTCCCTAAAACCACATTGTAAAATTTACCTATTTTCCAATAAATTATGTTCTCCTGTTTTTATATAAAAATTATACATTTCACTTTGACCACTAGTAGTTCAAGGACAGTTGACCTCGCAGTATGTTTTTAATTCATTGCTTGGCCAGCATTCTGATGCGTTCATAACCTTTTTTGTCAATTTATCTGGTAACTGTTATATTTAGGAAAAATGTAACTGACCAAAATTATTGGAAATTTTATGCACTTTCTCCAAAATAATGACAGGTTAGTCCGTTCAACTAATATAACGGGAAACAGCCAGCAACTGTACTCGTCATCGTTTAATCATAGACCGCCATCTTAAAAAGGAATTTAATTGAGAAATATCTTACTGTATACGGTACTTTTTAACAAAATTTATAATAACCATTAAATGCGTTTGACCAAAACTGCGTACATTAGTTATGGTTAAATCAAAGGCCGCCATCTTGAAAGGGACGTGAGTGAGAAGCAATCATACACATATTTCGTTCGGGCTTTATACAAAGTATCTTCGTACAAAATTTTAAATCAATCGGTCAATGCGTTTGGCCAAAACTGCTTAACAAACAAACCAAATGCCAAACTGCTGAGACTTCCCTTCGCTCGGTCAATAAGATAATTCCATTTTAAAAATATTTAGAGGACACAGCTCCGAAAATAAATATCTGTTCTGAAAATTTGTTTATATTTTCTAAAAACTACCTGTGCCCTTAGACTTTTCTCTTGGAAAACGTTAACTTAGAACAAAAATACAACTGGAAAGGTCTGAAAATTTTTCTACGGTTGAATTGCTCTACTGAAAATGTTAAATAAAAATAATTTTTTTCAAATAAAAATTTCGTTCTACATCTTTTAAAAACTTCTAAGCCTTTTCAAGGACGAATAAAAAAATAAAGGTCATAATTAAAAAAAACATGCAAAATTCAAAAACACATAAGCAAAGAAAATAAATACAGTTATAAAATTGTAAATACCTCGGGTACAGACCCTTGTTCAATTTAATATTGTGTACTTAATGTACTTCCAACAAAAATGTGTTTTCTACCGCTGTATTTTCTTGTTGCAGGGGAACACATGGAAGCAATGCAAAGAGACGCTGCTTCACAACTCACCGCCTCCTACATATTAATATGTTATGTTATATTAATGTACACATACAATATGAAACGATTTTATAGAATTTAGTTGCTGTAAACTGTACCTAGTATTTTCCAAATTTTGTACAATTAATTTTTATACATTAAAATGAGAAATATATGTTATAAGGATTGATAACAAAATATAACGCTTATCTTGTCCGTTATCTGAGTTGCAGTGGTTTAGTGTATGTCGGTAGGGAAGCCAAAACTCATTAAAGTTAGAAAACCACGGTACAAGCATACATTGCAAGTATCACTTGGTGATGACCGGTGGGAAGGCGTGTTGATGACATCACTAGCCAATAACAGCATTGATTTGTAATTTAAATTCTATCTATACAAACGTGCATCCCATTGGAGTTTATCCTTATTTAGTCACTATTTTTCCTTTTAATTTCTTCAGTTTTCTGGTAATCCTCTTTGTATTTTTCACATCAATTTGCCCTACCGAGGATCAGTCCCTCTTTGAACGTTGTAAAGTTCTCTTATTTCTTTCAGTTAGTGATCTTTTTAAAATAAGTATAAGAATAAAATTCTCTGAACAATCGTGGGACTTTACGAAGCCGTTCGCTTGATGTTTCTATATTCTCAATTTCTCCAACTTGTCTACCTACTCAGCATACTTTTAAACTTAAGATGCCCAAAGCATTTCAACAACAGTTTCTTCTTATTTTATTCAGTTCCTTCAACTTGCGTCATATTTTCCACTGCTACCGTAAATGTAAGCTTATTTTAACAAAGCTAAGTCTGTTTAACTCAATTAATTATTTTTAAAAACATTTATGTTACCATACAAAAATTCATTGATGCAACCATTTTGTTTTTTCCCAATTTTTTTTGTTTTTGTTTTGTTTACCGTTTCAACCCAAAACAGAATATTCTGATTTATTTTGTGTTGAAACACCGTAAACAATAGACGTCATTATATAAGAACTGAAAAACTTATTTATAAAAATTAATTTATGTAAACAATTATGTCTTTTTTTTTAAATCTTGTTCTGACGATTTTTTATTTATTGAACGCATTTTTGGTTCTAAATTTTTTTAGTAAATAATCACAACAGAAGATATGGCCAATGGTGTTATATAACATATGTTTAAGAATTATTTTTTTTATCTATAGCATAATGAAAGCAAAGTGATTATTATCTATTTTTTGTATTATAGAAAAATATATTTAATTGTGTTTTATGGTACAGGCTGCATATTACAAATTTTATATTGAATTATTGTCGGTGATGTTTATTTCTCAATAGTTATTTTAGTAAAGGGGATTTTAAAAGAAAAAAAATGAAAATTTTACAACACTTACATATATTTTGGTTTAAAATAATATCGTACAGTCTGAACCCCAAAAAATCATTTTATTAACATTTAATTCAGTCTATATAAACTAATTAATATTTAATATGTTCTATGAAAATTAACTAACTCATATTCAACTCATTAATTCAAACAAATAGTGTAAATTTATTTTCATCGCTCCATTCATGCCATCATATTTCTGCAACATTCTAACCAATCAATCATCTTTTTATCCATTCACAAAACCATTTTGTCACATATCCATTAATTTATCTTTTATTTTTTTATTGCTTTGTTAATTTTTTTCATTCATACATATATTAATTTTGATTGTAATCTAAAACTGAGTTGTTAATATATAACGTTCTTGCATTTCAAAGTAGACAACAGTTTCATAACACTGAATTGAATATCGGAAAAGAAAATATCATTATGTAAACTACAATCAATGGAAGTAATTTGCTATTTCATTGCCAGATTCTTGAAGTAATTAATTTGTAGAAAATGTATTTGTAAATTGTAAAGATGTTTTTTTTGTAAATTTCTATAATATTAAAAAGTTTGTTATTATAAATGTTTTTACCATTAAGGCTATAAACTTTTCAAAGAAAAAAGTTGTTGATTATTTTTTTATGTAATTTTGTTTTTCTATGATTATGTTTCCAAAGTATGTTTTGAAAAATAAATTATTTAAAAAGTGTTTGGTTTATATTTTAATTAACGTTTGCAATTTTTACTTAGTAAAAATGTAAAAATTTTAAAATCGTGAAGTAGATTCTGCACTGATCGTGAAGTAGTAGTGCACTGATACTATACTCTAAATTCTCATTTTGTACACCGATATGTGCTTTTTGGATGTTTTTGTGACATAACCATTTAAAATAAATGTACACATTACTACGTTTTACACTGACTTTTCAGCACTAAAAGTTGGCAACACTACCAGCTATTTATGGAATAACAAACCTAGAGTTATATAAAAAGAAGAAACGTTTGAAAAAAATTTTATACATAGACAGACATTTTAGAAATTATAAATTTAAAGAATCGATCACTGATCTTCTGTAAGAGCACAAAATACGTCGAATTGTAAAATCGATTTATAAAACAATAAACGAGCCAGTAAAACAGGCCAAGCTGCAGAGTGCCGAGTGTAGAATAGAGTAACCCTTCCGTTGCAGATATTTATGTGAGATAGGAATTACAACTTGGAATGTGATTTATATAGTATTAAGAAGGCTTAGGGAGGTGCGAGTGGTTCGGCTTTTCGCCGATTGGAGAGCTAGTGACAAGCTTACCTTGTAAAACTGTTTCTTTATGTTCGGGAAAATATCGACCAGAATCAATTGTTTCATAAGTTAACAATTGCATGCATGGTTTACCCAAAAGTAATATATTTACAACTATATATATATAGTTTCATCACATTCTTTGCAATGTAAATAAACATAGTACTCAATCATCTTGTTGGCGGGAAGGAAACTAATTTTCAAAATTGAACATCAGCACTGGTGCTTTAGATATGCGATAATCAAACACAGCGTAGAAATAAATTTTGATATAAATTTAGACAGCTCATTCCCTAGTCGTATCCTACTATCTGTTCAAAATGGTGCGTTTGTTCCAAGAATGTCACGAGTATTTATTGATATTACGATTTAATTATCGCAAACAGCGAAGGCAATATTTATTTCGTTGGCGTAATGGAAACAAATTTCCGAAATGAAAAGAAATCAATTTCATCATTTAAATTTATTACTCAAATTTTTTATTTTAATAATAGGGAAATAAATCAACTACGATTAATGTGAAATTCAAAACAGTTTCTTTCCTACATAACATTTATTAAAATTCTGATTTCATTATCTAAGCGGTAACATTAGTTTGAAGAAAAATACGCCACTTTTAATGCTGATTAAGGTTTTCATATTTTCAAAACGTTAAATAATAAAAACATTATGACGTTTTTACATAGTTTTTAATTATTAATATTTGAACTTAATTGTTTCTGTTTTATTTTTATAATGAATTTCTATTACAATTGTGAATTTAAAATGAACGAGTCTATAGCAATTTAAAAGAAGGCCTAATTTATATTTATCCAACGTGAAACATTTTTTTACAAATACACTCAAGTATTTCATCATATTATAGATTGTCATGATTGTCGTACACTTTATAATAACGGATCTGAGTCTCAGCATAATGGTTCATCCCCCCCCAAAATTAAAAACACAAAAATAAACACTTTATTGGACAGAGTTTATTTCATTACTTTCAGATTAAATGTATTGTGTTAAATCATGCAGATCTTAAAGTTAAGATAGAAAATCAGATTTTCAAAAAGTGATTTAGATTTCTTAAAATTTACAATCGCCACTTTACAAAAACACAAATTGTCGCATTTCATTATGTTAATTAACGTGATTTCAGTGATTTTTTTAGTTTTTGGAAATTAAATTATATCGCGTCGTATTCTTGAAAACAGCAAACAAAATAAAATTTCTTTTCTTTTTGAGCACGAAAAGATTTTTAATGAAATAAAATCGCGTAACAGTTAATTAACACTGATCTGAAACCAACCCAAGCTATAGGATTTCTTTTGTCTTTGTTTCTCCTTTCAGCAGCCCCGGCTCACGTAATTTTGTACGGGACGAGAGCAGCTGTTCAGTTTAATAGGGTTATTTAAACATCCGACCTGGAACTACTGGCGTACTTGAAGGTCGATATTAAATTGAAAAGCATCTGCGTTAAGATTGGCATTTGAGTTTTATGCCCATGACCTGCGTTGTTATTTACGATATGATTAATGATTTTTTCATAATTTTCATATGTTGCCATTATACTTTTTCATATATTATATATTAGACAATATATTATTGTCTAATAATACAATATAGACAATTGTATGTAGAAATTATTCTCAACGACCGAGAGACAGCTGGGTTTATTATTTTCGTATTGTTAAATATAAATTAATTATTTATTATATTATATAAGTAAATTAATAATTTATATTGTGTCTAACATAGCAGCGAAAAATATGTTTTATATATGCCTATGCATAACCGTTTGAAATTGTATTTAGCTATTTGTGCAGTTTTTTTTTTTTTTGCGGTATCAAAACTTACTTCGGTCAAATTTTAGATCAAGGGAGAAATTAAATGTTTAAAGATAAAAAAATATCGTGACCTTAAATGACGTTTAGTTGCTTCGTCTAGTATTTATATAATTAAGAAGTGTTTATGGGCTGTTATTCCATCTTCAGTAATCACTCGTAAGAGGTCGTTAACGATTATGAAACATTGAAAGAATTATTGTCCATAAAACAGGAAAAACCTGTCCCATAATGCACTGTTTCAAATGATGTTTTTTTTTTATTTTCACTGCTTGAAAATCATTTGAAATTACTTCTAAATGTTGCACCTTATATAATGTTTTAAATTAATTATAAATAAGAAATTTTAAAATTATTAGTAATAACAAAGAACCTTTTTTTGTAAAAAAGAAATGGTTTTCAAAAATGTGTAAGAAAAAAGTAAATAATTCAAAGAAATTGATTGTTCGTATTTCTGAAACGGGTAAACAGATTTTATTTCGTAAGAAACTTTTAAATGAAATAATTTTTCTGTTAAATTTTCGTATTTTAGTGTTAAACAAACGGTTTAAATTGCGAACGCTAAAATGCTATGAGAGCTTTTCAGAGAAAGAGAGAGAGAGAGAGAGAGAGAGAGAGAGAGAGAGAGAGAGAGAGAGAAGAAAGTTTAAGTGGAGAGTGAAAAGGATTAAATGCACCTTTGATAGTCTTCTAATAAACCTTCGAACGGAGCACATTTTAAAGTGTTGGGCCTGGTACTTTAACGAAATGACATTTTCAATAGGTAATTTCTAATCGATAAGACTATTTTTCTGCTCCTGATCGCGGACATTTTTATCATACTAATGTTGTACAACCGTTAATTAACACCGATCGGAAATCAGCCCCAGCTATACATTTCTTCCGCCCTAGTTTGCGCGCTGCCCCAAAGCTGTGTAACTTTGAACAGACTTGTTTCATCTAACTTTCAGTCAGCTACAGCAGCTGTTTAATTTAAGCTGGTTATTTAAACATCCGATCTGAGACTATTTAACAATCGATATTGAATTGAAACTCGAGGGAGGATTTCGGTTAGCGTCTCACGTGTCAAATTGCTTATGTTTTTCCATATCTCTCTCTCTCTCTCTCTCTATATATATATATATATATATATATATATGTGTGTGTGTGTGTGTGTGTGTGTGTGTGTGTGTGTGTGTGTGTACACGCGCGTGCGCCAAGTATGCTTTAGACTACCTCAAACTTTCTTTCGTCTATTTGAAACAAAACAAAGAATACTAAAACTTCCTGAATTATTTAATAAAAAAGGATATGATCACAAACACTAGCAGCCAAACAGGGTCTACCAACCGACAAGCTACTGTTTGATTTCGTCATTTAAAATATTACTTGTATGACTACAATATAATAATGCTAACAGACCCAAGGGTAGTATTATAAGGGTGTGGGAATTAGTGTTACGGCTAAAAATCTGGCTTATTTAGTCGAAAGAATGTCTATATTCCATCAATAAAATAACTTGCTATTTTATTAACATAAGCTCCTGTGCCAAACGTACAAACTTTTTGTAGTTTATATTAAGACCAAATTTGTAAGTAAACTTTCAAAGTAATCAACTGTAATTGTTATTACCTTGAATATAGCACATCGAAACATGAGGATGTAGCATAATGACATATTATCTTACATATTAAACAATACTATCACTTAAAAATACCTGTATTATAACTTGAATATTCATTGTTACGTGATCGCTAAAGGTATAAAATTACATCTTTTTTGCACTTCTATCAGTGCAACTGTGATAGTTTTTACAACAATAACAAGGCTAAAAAAATTATCAGGATACAATAAGTAGAGCAAATAAAAAAAAGATGCAAAATTTACAAAAACTTCAAATTATTTCTCCAAAAAAAGTGTAGATCACACACTGTTATGACATTAAGATTAAGATTATTTACTAAAGGAAGGGATAATTCAACCCCAGGCACTGAGATAGATTGACCTATTGTGCAACTTACCTCTTAAAATACCTAGTTCAGCAGATTGGTGCCCCTAATAAGTTCCAACAACCCATTGACTAACACACTCTGCTGAAGATCCCTAGGGTATTGGAAACCAAAAATCACTAGCAAGAGCCTCACAATCACAAATTATGTGACCTGAAGTTTCCTCCTCCTTCCTGCACAATCTACACACGGTTTCTCCGTGGTATACACTTACCCTGTCCATGGGCACCTTCAGACCACAGTGCCCTGTTATGAGCCCCATAATCCTCCTGAGTTGTGCCCTGCCCAGAACATCTGCTGCCCCTTTGATTTCTCCAGCAGGAACTTTGCTTAAGGGACGTTTACTATGGGAATGCCCATGAAGGTTGTCCCATCTTGCCTGGTGTTGACATGTAATTCACATATTAATAGCGGACCTGGCCAACGATAAAGAAATCCCTAAAGCCGGCTCAGGTCCGATAAACTCAGATGCAGATCCAAGTTCAGCCAGTCGGTCTGCCTCCTCATTACCCTCAACTCCCCTATGCCCTGGAACGCAGTGAAGAGTTACCCAGTTATCCCGGGACAGAACGTCAAAGTTCTTCTAACACTCCCAGACCAGCTTGGACTGTATTATAAGACCCGCAAGTGCTTTTATCGCTGCCTGACTATCAGTATGAATATGAATACGTGCCTTCTTGAAGCCCCGATACAAGTTCTCCCGAACAGAGTTATTTATGGCCACCACTTCAGCCTGAAATACTGTTGTATGCTGTCCCAGGGTAATTACATTCTTTAACCCCAGTCTCATACCGTACACCCCAGCATCAGTGCCTGACTTTGTCTTGGAGCCATCTGTATACCATACTATATCTCCAAGTTTTTCCAACACATGACCTCTCCCCTCAAAAGCCAATTTGACTTCAAAGGGTCTAGATTAACCATCTCCGTTTAACCATCTCATCAGTCCCGATCATCACGATTAGGTCAAATATCTTGTCTGTGATTCTAGCATGAACATAAATAGAGGACCTCCAGCAATCACAACCCTGCACTCTGTAAGCTGCTTTACGTGCCTCCCCCATAACAAAAAGGTCAATAGAAGGAGATCAAAGAATGACCTCCATGGCTGCTGTTGGTGCAGTGTCCATACAGCCAGTGATACACAGGCAGGCCAGCCTCTGCGACTTAGTCAGAGACTCTCTGGCCCCTCTCTGCTCGAACTTAGTCCACCACACTACAGCACCATAGCACACCATAGGTCTAATGATCCCAG
The DNA here is from genome assembly GCA_022606455.1 of Callitettix versicolor. Classification (NCBI taxonomy): domain Eukaryota; kingdom Metazoa; phylum Arthropoda; class Insecta; order Hemiptera; family Cercopidae; genus Callitettix; species Callitettix versicolor. The sequence goes on from CM040190.1 coordinate 70,683,359, forward strand.
TATAGATAAACTTCATCATTCCTGGTCTCAGTCCCCATGTTTTGCTAACCATTCTCCTAACTGCCACTAAAGACTTATTGGCTTTCCCCATCATGCGCCCCAGATGAGCATTCCAGGTTAACTTAGTGTCCAACTTCAAGCCTAGATACTTAACCTCGTTTAAAATTGGATTTGTCTCCCCAAAGAGCTTGAGTCCTCCAAAATGTGGGGTAATCCTCTTTCTAATAAAACGAACCAGAGTAGTTTTCCTGGGGTTAACCCCTAGGTTCTCCTCATTACACCAGTTTTCCACCAGTGATAAGGCTCTCTTCATGAGATCTACCACTGTGTTACCATGCTTCTCTCGGATTAGCACCACTAAATCCTCGGCATATCCTTGAGTATAGCATCCCTCTGACGAGACAAGATTCAGGAGTGAGTCCACCACCAGGTTCCATAAGAGAGTGGACAAAACACCCCTTGCAAACAGCCCCTGACAACCTCCACCTCCACCTTTTCACCTAGAGCTTTAGCTACAACTGACCTCCCATGCAACATGTCCCCCACCCAGCCACACACGGTATTATCCACCCCGCATCTAGACAGGGCACGAAGCATTGAAGCATGTGAAGCTTTGTCAAAAGCTCCCTCAATATCTAGAAAGACACCGAGGGCGTATTTTTTGGTCTCAAGAGTCCCTTCCAATCTGTGTACCAAATTATGAAGTGAACTCCACAACAATTTCTTGATTGGTAGACATATTGACTGACATGTAGAGGAATCATGACCCTTCTGACACATATCTATATACCAATTTCTCTAATGATTTCAGAAAGAACGAAGTCAAACTGATTGGCCTAAAAACCTTGGGGCCAGCATAAGGTGTTCACCCCGGCTTAGGAATAAAGACTACACGGGCCGCTTTCCACTCCTAGTGGCTATGCTGGCCCGGTACAATCTGCACAGAATAACAGCTATAGGCACTCCTCCATGCTGCAATAGCGACGGAAAAATACCATCAGGACCAAGTAACTTGAGTGGGTGAAAGGTATTAATGGCCCATCTCACCTTATCGAAGTCCACAACTTGGTTTGCGATTTTCCAATCTCCCTTACTAGGCTTCCTGTAGGGAACATCAGACACTCGCTCCCTTCCTACATCCCTGACCACAGAGTCAAGAAAGTGTTTCCTGAATAGGACTTCCAAGGTGTAATTCCCTGTTTTTGTATACTCCCCATTAGGACTAACAAGGGTCCCCATAAGGTTCAAAGGGTCCAAGGCTAGGACCTTGTAAAGTCGTGCCTCCTGAGAAATAAGACTGACCTCCCCACAGAACTTCCTCCACGAGTCCCGTCTTGCCCTTTTTAATGCCTTGTTATACTAGGTCAGTGCCCATCTATAGGCCTCCCACTTACCATAGCAATTGGCCGCATTGAACAGCCTTCTAATCTGTCCCATTTGCTCACAAAAGTGCCTGGGTCCACTATTTTCATTAACCCTATCAACCTTCTTCGTAAGGGGACAATTCTCATGAAAGGAGTCCGCAAGTATCTCCGCCAGTCTTCCAGCTGCATACTCTAATTCATGCGAATTACTTATCGGTCTTCTAAGATCCCTAAGGTCAGCCCTAAGCTTTTCTACATAGGCCCTCCATCTAGTATTCCTAGGATTTCGACAAGTATTTACTGATCTATTTATCACCCCGAGATCCATGACGATATGCCTATGATCCGACATAGACGGCTCGTTAGACACACGCCACATACCCAATGCAGCGTGCACGCCCTTGGTCCCCAGAGTAAGATCTAAAACCTCTCTTCTAGCCTTCAATGAAGGTAGGTGTATTACCTTCATTGAAAATATAAAGATTATGAGCTACAATAAAGGAAAGCAACTGCTCATCTTTATAGTTGGTGTTACTGATCCCCCACACCGTGTGATGTGCGTTGACATCTGCTCCAACAAGCAGCTCAACTGCTCTTTCACCACAGTCCTCCACCACCCTTCTAAAGCTGATGGGCGGGAAGTTATCCATTTCCTCGTGTGGGAAGTAAGCAGAGGTCATGACTACCCTTCTGCTCCTAGATCCCACACGTACTAACTCTGTACTAACTGCAGTACAATCCCTGAAACATAAAGAAGACAACACAAGTATCTCAATATAATTCCTAACAACTATGCACGTCCTAGACCTAACGGCAGATCGCTCATATATTAACTTACCTCCGCCTATGGTCAGTCCTGCTATTCTGCCTCCTGTCACCCGTGGTTCTTGAACCAAGGCAAGATCGGTTTCACCCTGCTCAAGCATCCTTCGTTAGACAGCAGTTGCCGCCTTACTGTGATGGAGGTTCACATGAACAACTCTCATCCTTTTTGGGGGGAAGAGGTAGCTGCTGCCTTGCCTCTCTGCAGTCGGCGCCTTTGCACTCCTGAAGGACGTTTGACAGCCCTGTTGTCTCCTAGGACTACCTTTACAGATCTCCCAGAGACACAACTATCATTGGAAACAGACACAGTAGGACTGCCTCGCAGCCCCACAGTCGGCTACAATACAACACTGGTGGATTCAACGGGATTGTATCCTACCCCAGTATACTCCTTTCCCAAATTCCCACTCCCCAGGTCCACTCCAAAAAGTCCCCCAAGGTGTGTATTAGTTAATTTTCATTGTTGAGTATCCATAAATGGTCCCAAAATCAGCTAGGGACAACTAAGTCCACCCATGCAGAGCCCCGCATGCATAGCTAAGGCTAATTGAAACTGGAGGTCGCCCGGTATCCGGAGTTCGCATACTAAAAGCTAAGCTTCCCCTTAGCCATGCAGCCCTCAGCGTATGCTGTTCCACCTTAGCTTGGGATTCCCTAAACGTAACTGTAAGTGTAAAGTGTTAAAGTTGTAAGTAGTGTTGTAACTGTAAGTGTGTGTTATACTCGGGTACTGCGAAGGACGTCTAAATCCTCTCAATAGGTGCAGGTAGTCTGCATCCCCCTGCGAGGACTGTTATGACATAATAAACTCTTATAAAAAATCCTTACATTTCATATATATTAATTAAACTTCTTCAGAAGAAAATATTTTAAACTTTAAAATTGCTTAACTTACTTTTACACCATTTTATCTTTTCTTCGCATGAAACAAAGACACAAACAAAGTATACAGTTTCAATTTCATTATATATATATATATATATATATATATATATATATATATATATATATATATATGTATATATGTATGTATGTATGTATATATATTAAAATTTTTAATATCATGGTCTAAAGCAGCGGTTGTCAAAATGTTTTGCAATAGAACTCACTTTAAACCTTAAATGTTCTTTTTGATATATATATATATATAAATATACACACACACATATATATATACATATATATATATATATATATATATATATATATATATATATATATATATATATATATATATATATATCAAAGAACATTTAAGGCTGAAAGTGAATTCCTTGGCTGAGAACCGCTGCTTTAGACCATGATATATTAAAATTTTATTTCAATCCGTTTTTTGTACGATAAATGTGTGCCAATTACGATAATTGTTGACCAAATGTACAATATTTTGCATGCCACTATACCCCAATGGAATTTGTGCAACACTGATCAGTAGGTTTATGTCTTGTACACAGCTTTTCTGATAAAAATATTAGTCAGCTTTGGTACTGATCACTTGTAACTCTTAGTTTTATTTTTGTTTTGACCACACAGGGATTTGCCATGAGTGTTTTCTTAGATTTAAATACCTTAATCTTAGCGTAGGCATGTAGGCTTATGCTCTTGTTGCATGTTTAAGTTTTCAGTTAGGCCCTCGAGAAAAAGAATTGAATAAAGCATACGTGGTGTATTGCTTTATCCACGCAAATGATGGCAAAAGTCCAAATAAACCGCAATAATAACTTTAAATAATCGTGTGACTTTTACAACCCTGATAAAAAAGAAAGCGCGATATAACATAATTCTGATAAAATATATTGTAATTTTTACACATGAACAGTAAAGAAACAAAACGATGGAAAGTCACTTTGTGGAGAGACTTTGATATTCCCGGGTTATCTAATGAATGCATCGTGTTGCAAATGCGTAAGAACTTGGACATAAGTATCTTGAAAGCCATTGTAGGATCAGTCACTTGTTTGGCGGCAGTGTTCTAGCAAGGTAAGTGGAACTGTTATTTTATCAAACCTTTTTTTGATATAAAGTAGTTCAAGTTTCTAAGCAACACATTTGTGTAGCTAACGTCTCTTGGAAAATCTGCAGTTTTTTCAAAATCGCAACTTCGCACGTAAATCGATTCTTATAGAACAATTTATAATTAAAAATCATAGTCAAAATTTTTAATTAGAAAAAGTATTGGTTTTGAGCAAGTAAAAACAAATAGGTGTTGTCCGTTTATTTCTTGTTTTCTTTTATTAACATTTGTATACATTGTAGTGTGGAATACCTCGAATTCTTATCTTCGCAAAATATTTACTAAGATTAGAATATATTTTTTTAAACGACAAAACGTTTTTAGTTATTCTTTCTTTAGTTTGGACATGTTTTATACCTAAAAATACGTTCAATATGTTCAAAGTGTAGACCGTTTGAAGTCTTAAAAGTTACTACCTTTTCCATTTTTCTTTTTTTTTGAAAATTTGATTTCACAATAATAATCAGCAGGATAGTAAAATGTTGAATATTTCAGTAATTTAAATTTGAAAAAAATCATAGAAAATTCGTAAACGAGAATGATCAATGTTCATTTTCATATTTTTAGGTTAATTTTAAAGTTTAATGTGCTCATATACGAATAATGCATTCAAATCTTGTCACAAAAACGATTTCATTAATAGCTTGGTTATGTTCGTTTTTCAGGAAAATTTATTCTAACTTATTTCAAAATAGTGGTTATATCACTTTTTGAAATATAATGACTATTTTATATTTTTTTTATTTGATTTTACGACATATTCTTAGCGGTAAGATATGCTTTACACAGGCTAGGTATAATTAAATTTCAAATGTATTATTTTCAAACAACTCACGATCTTTCCTAAAATGTTTGAAAAACATAATTATTTCACCGTGACACAGTGTACTAACTACATCCTTCTGTCGCAGAGGATAATACGATAGTTTTACTCGCTCTTTCCATGTATATACCAAACAAGTAGAATTTGGAAAAAGGTAGAAATGAAGTAGGAATTGAAGGGGCGGGAAGTTATCTCATCTTGGCTAATCAATAATGCAATACAACTCAATTAATAATCTATCAGAAGACATGATGTGGACTTAGTGGCAGTGACTTGAAGGGGTAATCTATTTATACTCAAATGATAACTCGATTACCACCGGCTTTGTAAAGTTCGGATTTCGGATTTACTGCTTTCTGTTTTAGTGGTTCGGTAAAATAGAATTTATGATCTGTAAAAATCGACCTAAGAAGAGTAAAATAAGTTTTTTAAGTTAATTTAAGGAAGTTTAGTGGTGTATGACAATAGACAGATTATATTCTAGAGGAAGGGATTTGAACAACCCCAGGCTCTGCGATCAACTGACCAATTGTGCAACTTACCTCTTAAAATAACTAGTTCAGCAGATTGGTGCCCCTAATAAGTTCCAACAACCCACTGACTGGCTCACACTGCTGAAGATCCCTAGAGTCTTGGAAACCAAAAATCCCTAGCCTCCTACTTGCAAGAGCCTCACAATCATAAATTATGTGACCTGCAGTTTCCTCCTCCTTCCTGCACAATCTACACACGGTTTCTCCGTGGTACACACCTATCCTGTTCATGTGCACACTCAGACCACAGTGCCCTGTCATGAGCCCCATGATCCTCCTGAGATGTGCTCTGACCAGGACATCTGCTGCCTCTTTGATTCCTCCAGAAGAAACTTTGCTTAAGAGATGTTTATTATGGGCATGCCCATGAAGGTTGTCCCATCTTACCTGGTGTTGACATGTAATCCAACCATTAATAGCAGACCTGGTCAACGATAGAGAAATCCCTAAAGTCGGCTCAGGTCCGATAAACTCAGATGCAGATCCAAGTCCAGCCAGTCGGTCTGTCTCCTCATTACCCTCAACTTCTCTATGCCCCGGAACCCAGTGAAGAGTTACCCGGTTTTCCCGGGACAGAATGTCAAGGTTCTTGCTACACATCCAGAGGTTTTATCGCTGTTTGACTATCAGTATGAATATTAATACGTGCCTTCTTGAAGCCCCGATCCAAGTTCTCCCGAACAGAGTCATTAATGGCCATCATTTCAGCCTGAAATACTGTTGTATGCTGTCCCAGGGTAATTACATTCTTTAACCCCAGTCTCAGACCGTACACCCCAACATCAGTGCCTGACTTTGTCTTGGAGTTATCTGTATACCATACTATGTCTCCAGGTTTTTCCAACACACGATCTCTCCCCTCAGAGGCCAATTTGACATCAAAGGGTCTAGATTAACCATCTCCGTTTACCCATCTCATCAGTCCCCATCATCAAGATTGGGACAAAGATCTTGTCTGTGATTCTAGCATGCCTATAGACAGAGGGCAGCCAGCCACCACCACCCTGTAGTCTGTAATCTGTTTTACGTGCCTCCCCCATGACAAAAAGGTCAATAGGGGAAAATCCAAGAATGATCTCCATGGCTGCCGTTGGCGCAGTGTCCATACAGCCAGTGATACACAGGCAGGCCAACCTCTGCAACTTAGTCAGAGACTCTCTGGCCCCTCCCTGCTCGAACTTAGTCCACCACACCACAGAACCACAGCACACCATAGGTCTAATGATCCCAGTATAGATAAACTTCATCATTCTTGGTCTCAGTCCCCATGTTTTGCCAACCATTCTTCTAACTGCCATTAAAGACTTATTGGCTTTCCCCATCATGCGCCCCAGATGAGCATTCCAGGTTAATTTAGTGTCCAACACCAAGCCTAGATACTTCACTTCGTTTGCAACCGGAATTGTCTCCCAAAAGAGCTCCTCCTAAATGCGGGGTGATTCTCTTTATAGTAAAAGGAACCAGAGTAGTTTTCCTGGGGTTAATCACTAGGTTCTCCTGACTACACCAGGTTTCCACCAGTGGTAAGGCTCTCTTCATGAAATCTACCACTGTGTTACCATGCCTCCCCCGGATTAGCACCACTAAATCGTCGGCATCCCTCTGACGAGAGAAGATTCAGGAGTGAGTCGACCACCAGGTTCCATAAGAGAAGGGACAAAACACCCTCCTGCGGACAGCCCCTGGCAACCTCCACCTCCTCCTCTTCTTCTAGAGCTTTAGCTACAACTAACCTCCCATGCAACATTTCCCCCACCCAGCCACACCCAGCCACGGTATTATCCACCCCGCATCTAGACAGGGCACGAAGCATTGAAGCATGTGAAGCGTTGTCAAAACCTCCCTCAATATCTAGAAAGACACCGAGGGCGTATTCTTTGGTCTCAAGAGTCCCTTCCAGTCTGTGAACCATATTATGAAGTGTACTCTCACAACCATTTCTTGATTGGTAGGCATATTGACTGACATGTAGAGGAATCATGACCCCTATATACCAATTTCTCTAATGACTCCAGAAAGAACGAAGTCAAACTGATTGGCCTAAAAACCTTGGAGCCAGCATAAGGTGCTCACCCCGGCTTAGGAATAAAGACTACACGGCCCGCTTTCCACCCCAGAGGTACATAACAAGTGGCTACGCTGGCCCGGTACAATCTGCACAGAATATCAGCTATAGGCTCTCCTCCATGCTGCAAAATTGATGGAAAAATACCATCAGGACCAGGTGACGAATGGGTGAAAGGTATTAATAGCCCTTGAATGGGTGAAAGTAGGTGTATTACCTTTATTAAGAATATAAAGATTATTTGCTACAATAAAGAAAAGTAAAAGCTCACCTCTAAAGTTTTTTATTGCTGCTCCCCAACACCGTGTGAATTGCGTTGACATCTGCCCCAACCAGAAGCTCAACCGCTCCATCACCGTAGTACTCCATCATTCTTCTCAAAATGACGGGCTGGAAGCTGTCCATTTCCTCATGTGGGAGGTAAGCAGAGGTCATGACAACCCTTCTACTCCCAGATCCCACACGTAGCTCTGTAGTAACTGCAGTACAATCCCTGGAATATAAAGAAGACAACACGAGTATCTCGATATTATTCCTTACATCTATGCAAGTCCTAGGCCTAGCATCAGATCTGTCATAAATCAACTTACCTCCGCCATTGGTCAGTCCTGCTATTTTGCCTCCCGTCACCCATGTTTCTTCGACCAAGGCAACGTCGACTTCTCCCTTCTCAAGCAGCCTCTGTAAGACAGCAGTTGACGCTTTACTGTGATAGAGGTTGCCTTGGAGCAGAGATCACTCTGAAGACAACTCTAGAGAGGCCCAGACATATCCTGTAGCCCACCTCCTTCATCTTTCTCAGCGATTCCTCATCAATCACAAGTACCAGACTCTTCTCAGACTCTGACACCTTACTTGGCTGTACGTTGATTATTATATTATGACTGGGTAAGTAGTTAAAATGGCGTTAAAATCCATTTTTTTGTAAAATCCTATCTTAGTGCAGATCTACATTATTGTAAGAAGGTAACCTGAAAATTTCAAGTCTTTATTTATAATAGACTTGAATGTTTGTTGATTAATAAATTTTGACTGGGTAAGTAGTTTAATGGCGTTAAAATCAAATTTTTGCAAAATCCTTTCTTAGTGCACGCCTATATGGTAACACAAATGTACCCTCAAAATTTCAAGTCGCTAGCTAAAATAGTTTTGGCTCTGCGTTGATTATGAATCAGTCAGTCAGTCAGGACCTCATCTTTTATATAGTAAGATTATAAAATGGTGAATTGTCAAAATATATACCATTAAAATTATAGTAGGTGTTTCTAAGTAGGACATATTTAATTAAAAAGAGTGTTGGTAAATGACATCATTTATATAAAATAACTAATAAAATTACCAATACATTGGGATATGTTTGTAAATTTTGCTGCTTGAGCATTGATTTTGAAAACATTTTTTTTGTTACATGTATATATATATATATATATTTGCATTTTGTCTTTGTATATATTGTATTTGTATTCATGTGCGCGTGTGTGTGTGTGTGCTTGTTTACAGAAGAATTTAAGTATCATCAGAAATCTATCAGAAATGTTTTAAGTACGAAGGAAAAAAGGTTCTTCGAAAACGAATTTTAAAATTTCTAATTCGTAGATATGTTTATATTTAGCAGAAAGTACACCTGACTCTATCTAACGCTTTATTTCAAAACTTTAACTAGAAACCAAAAAGGAACCATTGTATTATGTAATGTTATGCTCACAGATATCTATTATTTTTTCATGAGCAATGTCGTACGAGAACTGCAACGTTATACACTAAATAAATATTTTACATTACAGCCCACGCATGACAAAATTTTAGCTCAGTTTATTGTCATATTTTTTAAATTAATTTTTACAGAAGACACAAGATGCAGATAAAATGGATGCTGATGTGTGCGGCAGTGATCGGCCTTTCCGCCGCAGATTCTGAAGAATCCAAATGTACAGTGCCCCCCAGTCAGGGTACCATTAATGATGTAAGTATGATCATAAATACATAAAAAAAGAAAATATTGAAACATGAAATATTTGATAGAAAACAATCTTTTCTCAAATTATCATCATACCTTTACGTTTCATTTCAGATAAAATTTTGTTCTTAACTGTACAGTAATTTAACCTACAGGTAAACTAAACAGGTACAACTTGTTAAATAAAAGTGTTAAACCAATTTCAAAATTTTATGTGAAAAGATTTTTAGGATTCATAAATAGCATCTAACTTAAGATTTCGTGTGATTACATTTATGAGTAAATTTAAATAGTTTTTAATTTGCTTTTCCAGCTAACAGGAAGCCAGATATTTTTGAAGCACTATAGTACTCATACCGCAAAAAGTAAAATTGATTCCACTATGTTCAGCTTTAAGAAATTGAAAGGGGAAGATAATAAGTACACCGTGGATATGAAGTTTGTAGAGTAAGTAGTGATGATTTTTTTGTGTTGAACAAGTTAATAAAGTCACATTTTTTTCTTTTATTAATTATTTAATAATGATTTTATTTTATTTAAAAGTGCTTAGCCTTGAAACTTTGAAACACTATTAAAATTCACATAGCCTAACAGAAACTTAATGCTATTAAATGCCTTCAAAGTTGTTTTAAATTTCTTTTCATTTTTGTCAGCAAGAAAACAGTTTACCACAATTATTTTTAATTGTTTTACACCTTATGAAAAACATTATTCATTAAAAAAACATTTGTACCAGCCTTTATTTTGAAATTGCTTAGTGGATTTTATTTCGTAACGAAAATGTTCAAGCTGTTTTTGAAAAAAGAATTGCCAAGTTTCAATCAAACCAGAGAACAATTGCGAATGTTAGTTGCACAAAGTGCTCTCACATCAAAGTTATTAATAAAGATAGTTCAAAACGTGATTTAGAAATCAAGAATCTGAGGTAATTGCAAGGTCTTTTATTTGGGACTTAACTTGACGCCCACTCCAAGAGCTTATAATTTTCCAATGGAAATTTATTGATCACCCTATTTTTGAAATACCGTTTGTTTGTATCATTGCAGTTTGGATGGAAAAACAGGAAATACTACTCACACATGGGTAGACCACCCGTCAGAGCACAAGGTCGAACTCGAAGAAGGGAGTAAGTATATTAGATTTTCTGTAAAATTAACAAACAGTTGATTGTCTGGCTAAATGAGTGTAAGAAATTTGAAATTATACCTAAACACAAGTTTAATGAAAGTTATAACATCAAGCAGCATTGAATAAACGAACATTTTAAAATTTGTTTTACAATAAAAATACGAAAAATGACTTACTGCTATCAAATTCATTTTTTGCATATCAGTAGATCCTTGAAAGTCTTAAATCATTTTAAAACATAGTAACAAAAGTCAAATGTACTGATTGAGCAAATTGGAAAGTTAAAGTGCTACCATGACATTTTTAATGACAATTTTAAGTTTGTTTTTCTCTACAATAACCAATGCTCCTTTATATTTTGATTAATAAGATATTAAAATTACTTTTTGTGAAGTGTAAAATTTGGTTTTGTTTCAGCTGAACAGCTTTACTACTCTATTCCATACTTGGAGAAAAATGTATCTGCGGTTTTATACATATGTGACCCTGAATGTAAGTAGCCTGTAATACCAGAAACATACATTTTGACGATAAATGTAGCCAGAAATAATCATAATAACAACTTAAAATTGCAACATGTTAATTCTAAATTTAGTTACTAATGTAAAATTTGAATGCATTAATATTCGATATTTCCGAAATATATTTTTTGATTAGACAATAAAAAGGCCTATTTTGATCTGAAGAAAATCCAAGCAGATTTGCCACATTGTAAGTGTACTGGGGCTAACACTATAGCGTCTGTGCCACATTGTAAGTGTACTGCTGCCAAAACTATAACTTCTGTGCCACGTTGTAAGTGTACAGGGGCCAGCACTATAACTTTTGTGTCACGTTTATAGTACACTTGGGCCAACACTATAATTTATGTGTCACATTGTAAGTGTACTGGGGCCAATACTATAACTTCTGTGTCACATTGTAAGTGTATTAGGGCCAACACTATAACTTCTGTGTCACATTATAAGTACATTGGGGGCCAAAACTATAACTTCTGTACCACGTTGTAAGTGTACTGGGGCCAACACTATAAAGTATGTGCCACGTTGTAAGTGTACTGGGGCCAACACTATAATTTCTGGGTCGCATTGTAAGTGTACTCGGCCAACACTATAACTTCTGTGCCACGTTGTAAGTGTACTGGGGCCAACACTATAACTTCTGTGCCACATTGTAAGTGTACTGGGGCCAACACTATAACTTCTGTGCCACGTTGTAAGTATACTGGGGACAACACTATAATTTCTGGGTCGCATTGTAAGTGTACTCGACCAAAACTATAACTTCTGTGCCACGTTGTAAGTGTACTGGGGCCAACATTATAACTTCTGTGCCACATTGTAAACAATTACAAACACTTCCTCAATTTTTAAACACCTTGAATACGGGAGATGAGTCATTGGTGTAGGGACCGGGAACAAAGACAAAGTCTACGTAATGGAACGCGATGATGGAACACCATTGCAAAAGAAGCCTTCCAGGATCAGAGAGTTAAAGTTGTGGAGGTGTAAGTGATCTACTTTGAAGGGGATTAGGATATAATCATTTTTATGATGATAATATAAGTATATTTTTTCATGCCAAAGACCAGATACTTTATGGTGTGTGTGTGTGTGTGTGTGTGTGTGTGTGTGTGTGTTTTAGAACTCTTATGTTAGCAATTTCCTCCTAACTTTATTCTAACCTTGCATAAGAATATTATTTTTCAATTCTACTATTAGTTCACACTCTCCCTATATATATTTATTTATTTTGTCCAAATTTTCAATCGTTAATAAAATACTTTCTATTCAACCACTAAAGTTCAAATACATTTTTTTTTAATTTGAGGTGGATGACACTTGATGTTAATTCAGTTTATTCAAATATTATTTCATTAACTAAATTAAATTAATTAATTTTACTTTTATATAGGAGAAAAAATTATATTATACTTAAGAATGCGTTTCATAAAAAAAGCTAAATTTGTTCTTCATATTTATAGCAAATTTTGTTAAAATTTGTGTACATTTTAAATTATTTTGTGTCAAAAAAACTTAAAAGTTAGTTTTTCTTTAAAAACGTTAAAAGACATTCTTGTTATCCAAGCAAAAAACGAATTTTATCTTAATTGATGTATTTTAACATACAAAATAACTGACGTTTTTTGTATTCAGGGGACCTGAAAATGAATGTATATTACCCATCTATATATAAACGCATTGCCATAATGTACAACGTATAAAGTGGAAAACAATATTTAAAAATATATAATTTTCTTTTAATCTTCTACAAAAACGATATTCAATAGCATCGTGATTCTGGAATAATAGTTATTACGTCATTTTATTAACGGCTGATAAAGGTACTAATTACATATGTATTAATTACAACAGTACAATGTGCTAGTATTAAAACACTTCTTATCGACAAACTACAAAACTGAACAACAATACGTAATACACATCCCTTGGTGCAAGTACAGTTTTACTACAAGTTGGATAACTGACAAACTGTTGTCACATGTTTCATTCATATGAACTACTAAAATCTATAAACAATGCTTTGATAATAATTTCTAAATAATAACTCCTAGAAACAAACTATTTCCCTTCAGCTTCAAAATTACTACACTATTGCCATATTGCTACGTGATGAATTTAGACGGAAATTTAAAAAATTATATCTTTTATCAATAACAATAAAGGTACTTCATGTTAGCAACTTTTCACGGTACTAGATATATGTTTGCTTGAGTATTATTTAATTAATTGGCTATTTAATTTACTGCTAGATATGAAATAAATGTGAACGATTTCAATGAGATTATCCAAGTAGATTATCTTTGTCATTATTTCAAGAGCATTTTTTTAATTGAAATTATTTAATTTTCTGTTCTTACAAAACATTTACAAAAATTGATTTTTTTGTTACAATGTCTTACTAGTACAAGAATTGTTTGCTTAGGTCCTTAAAATTGGAAAAAAAACATATATCCTTATGTACCACAAATATCCTGTTGGAGATGTTACAATATGCGACGTAATTTTTTTCAAGTTATCTAAAAAGTAGATTTACTGCTTGTGCTTAATTTTATTCATGTAGTAAGAAATCATAGCTAAAATCACTGTAAATTTCCATATTGCAGTTAGTTCTGTATTTCAAAATTATTATTGGTTTTTTCCAAATTATAATTTAAAAAATAAACAAAGAGTAGGTAAATTTATGCTTCCCACTCCATTGCCAATTGTTTCCCTCAATTTCCTACTTTTGTTTGTCTATCACCTTATACATTATCCATATTTTTCCTATTTTCCTTGCTCGTTATTTCTAATGAATGGCTTTATTGTTTCATTTTCATTTTCATTTTTATTGTTTTTTTACAGCAGTGGGCAGGTACGGAAACTTTGTACAGGTGTACACCACAAACCTTGAAAACAACATCACTAAAGCAGTCGAAGTAGCGCAGTCTTTTGTTACAAAGGAAATGAAAGAACTTCCTTTCAACCTAAAAGATAAGCTGGAAGCTTGAAAATATACAAAAACACTGATTGCTTAAGAAGCTTTCAGATTTATTTTTCAATAAACAATTCGCATACACTTTTTGGTTTTCTTATTATTTCTCTTTTCTCACCAATAAACTGGATAAGTCCCTTTATGTCGAGACAGCGTGCCCAATCTTAACTAAATGAAGTATAAAAACAATCCTTAAAATTCATAAGTCTCCTGAAGTCTCTGAGCTGCGCACCTCAAATTTCTCAGTTCGAGCAGCATTTACTACTGTTCATTTCTACTGTTAACGCTGTTCCCTTGTCCTCATTAGGAAAGTGGGGTAAAGTATGAACATCAACCAAAAGAAATTTCATTGCAAACCATTGCATATTTTCTTTTAGCCCAATTGTATTGTTCCCATATTTAGATTTGTACAACAGGTTATTGGTTAAAGTGTTCGACGATAATTATCGATTTATCGTTTATATACTAGAGGTTAACCTATAACTATTTCATTATGTCCCATAGGCGTTATTTGAAAATTAAACCCATTTACTCCTGTATATTTTGGCGTATAATTATGACCTATATTCCATTTTACATTGTGACAAATAGCTACAATCCAAAATTAATTATTAGCCTATATTTTTTAAAGTTTTTTTTCTAGTTATTGGTAGGAATAAGTAAAATATAGTTGTCTTATCTAAAGTGTTACAAACAATTGCAATAGTTTTAAATTGAAATTTAACTTCGACTTAGGAATTTTGAACTTTAATCTGTCTAGGTAATACATTACATTAAACACATCGGAAATTATTGTATTTGCAATAAGATCAGTATCAAAGCTAACTTGGAACAAAAAAAAAAAACAAATACTGTGATATCCGGAAAGAAATCAAAAGATGTTTTTATACAAAAGATTTGTTATAGAAAGATTTCTTACACAAAACATTTGTTACACTAAAGATTTGTTATAGAAAAGATTTGTTACACAAAACATTTGTTATAAAAAAGATTAGTTACAAAAAAGACTTGTTATACAAATGATTTGTTGTATATGACAGTTTTGAGCTTAGGCTATGTATGATCATGATTGTTGGCCATTTTCTTCCAGTCTTCGTACTGAGGAATTAACAGATTTGTTTTTCAAATTCAAGGGAACTCCTGTTTCAAAAGCAAATAATTTTGATAAAATATGAAGACCAAAATTTTGGTTATACAAAGTATATTTGTTGTAATTAGAGCGAACACGATCATCAAGTGAAAGTACAAACACAAATCGAAAGCAATAATTGTGTTACGTTTTGTAATCAATATGTTGGAACTTCAGCACTCGTAATCTTAACTATACCGTTACACGGATATAGTAAAGGCCTAATTAAAGATTTTGCAAAGAACACTCAAAGGTAAAATGTGTAAAGAAATCCATAATTTTTAAATAATGGAAATTTACAACTAAAATAAATCTGTTTTATGAACGTGTGTAGGACAAGACATGTTTCTGACAATATTTTAAAAGAAACATATGTTTTATTTTAACATTCTTGTAAGACATCGTGAGGAATGAGGCTTAACTGAAATTATAAATAAACATATATTTAACGCGAAAGAAGATATAAGTTTATTTTAAATGCAATACTAGAATAAAAAACTAGTTAAAACGTCTTCCATAATTCTTAATAAACTTAAAATAATTTTAAATAATCAAAGGAACTTCCAAAGTATTCAAGCAAGAAAAAAGATGTTACTGAAAAAGTACAAAATATCATTTCTTCTACAAAGCAAAACCACAAATATTAGTTTAATTAACGTTAAACTTAAAAAATAGTTCAAATTTCGAAAAACGTTTTGTTTGTGTGGTCAAAGCCTAGGCTTTCTACATTGCTGTGTATAAAATGTCTCCTCTACATAATTTGGTTCTAAAAATTCTGTAATGTTAGTTTCTATCACCTTTTAAATCTTTAGGTATGGAATTGTTTAAAAAGGTTTCTTAGCAAGCATGGGAAATACTTTTCCCATATTTGGTATAACAATTTTGGACATTTCGTGATGAATACATGGATGAATGTATTTTGCTCGTGAATATTGCTTTTTTGTAAATATTAGTAAATATTTGTTTATGAATATCTTTAACCATCACTTGATTTTCTTTCACTAGCGGCAAGCATTTCACCGAGAAATAATAAAAAGAAAACAATGAGGCCCAATTATCTGGAAAGAACACGATATGCTGGTGACGACTGAGGATAATTGCAACGCCTATTGATCCTATCCTCGATACCACTAACAGATTTCTTGCCTCTACATGCATGGTGAAAGAATGAAGTTCATTTTACAACTCCGTGTGCAAGACACACAATAAATGATGAAGTGACGCGACTAGTTCCAGCAAACTGTCAACAGAACAGTTAGTACAGTTATAGAAATATTCTTTCAATAGTAAAATGAGATTTTCTTTCAGTTGAGCCAGTTTTCTATTCAATCATCATACTTTGAGAAGATTTTTTCTGAAGCGCTCTACCTTTGTGAATTCGACAGTAAGTATAATCATCATTGTGTATATGATGCAGATAAAATCACTTGCAAATAATCGATATAAACAGTTTTCTATTCAATCATCATACTTTGAGAAGATTTTTTCTGAAGCGCTCTACCTCTGTGAATCCGACAGTAAGTATAATCATCATTGTGTATATGATGCAGATAACATCACTCGCAAATAATCGATATAAGCAGTTTTCTATTCAATCATCATACTTTAAGAAGATTTTTTCTGAAGCGCTCTACCTTTGTGAATCCGACAGTAAGTATGATCATCATTGTGTATGTGATGCAGATAACATCACTCGCAAATAATCGATATAAGCAGTTTTCTATTCAATCATCATACTTTGAGAAGATTTTTTCTGAAGCGCTCTACCTTTGTGAATCCGACAGTAAGTATAATCATCAATGTGTATATGATACAGATAAAATCACTCGCAAATAATCGATATAAGCAGTTTTCTATTCAATCATCATACTTTGAGAAGATTTTTTCTGAAGCGCTCTACCTTTGTGAATCCGACAGTAAGTATAATCATCATTGTGTATGTGATGCAGATAACATCACTCGCAAATAATCGATGTAAGCAGTTTTCTATTCAATCATCATACTTTGAGAAGATTTTTTCTGAAACGCTCTACCTTTGTGAATCCGACAGTAAGTATAATCATCATTGTGTATGTGATGCAGATAACATCACTCGCAAATAATCGATGTAAGCAGTTTTCTATTCAATCATCATACTTTGAGAAGATTTTTTCTGAAGCGCTCTACCTTTGTGAATCCGACAGTAAGTATAACCATCATTGTGTATATGATGCAGATAACATCACTCGCAAATAATCGATGTAAGCAGTTTTCTATTCAATCATCATACTTTGAGAAGATTTTTTCTGAAGCGCTCTACCTTTGTGAATCCGACATTAAGTATAACCATCATTGTGTATATGATGCAGATAAAATCATTCGCAAATAAACGATGTTAGCAGTAAGTACATAATATAATTTAAATTTTATTTCTGCTAACTAGTTCCAGACTGTCATATATTTCAACAATTAAAAAATTGTTTTTAAAATTGTTAAGTAATAATGAAATGTTTATGTTATAATTAAATTTTATGCACACATTTGCGATTATTTTTGTATATAAAGCATTACACAAGGCTGGCTAAGAAACTGAAAGAGAGGGAACAGCAGGTGTCAATAAACTTGAACAGGACCTGCTTCGCTCAATGATGGCAGGAAAAAATGGCACTGCTAGATGAACCATAATTGTCGTATGTGTACTGTATTTGTATTGTATTTAACTCACTGTAAGATGTAACATCGAAATTCCAGGACTATATAAAATAAGATTTTTTCCCCTAGATTATGCTAATTTTCTAGAGTACTATACATAATGGAAGATAAGGATTGCTAAAAACTGCAAGTTTCAGTCTTGTTCTATAAACATAGAACTATCTGTTCTTGTTCTATAAACTATCGTGTTTTGTAGTACAGACCGATGTCTGGACTATAACTTAAGTTACACTTATTAAATCTTAAGCTAATTATTGATTAGTTACTACTATTGAAAGTGGTTCGATTTGTTGTCTGTTTTTCCTGTCCATTGTCAGTGGCGTGATGTTGGCATCTGCAAAACACCAGTTATGTTTATGTTCAATACAGATTGCATAAACGTACATACAGAGTGTGTAAGTACGTTTTATGTCTTACAATTCCTTCACATTTCCTTTAATGTTATCAGTTTGTTAATTATGTTATTACCTAGTTTTAAACTTTTCTTTATTCGTAAACGATTCAATATTTTCACTTTCCATTAATTTTTTTAAATTTATTCTTACACTTATAGCACTATGGTCAGTATTATTTTTTTTATTTGTGTATGTAAATTACAATTGGATATTTTGTAATTGTAATAAAAATTACTCTAAATGTGTTGTGTTCTACAACATTTTAAAATTACTTTTAAACTGTTTTTTGTATGGTAAATATGTGCAAATTACGACAGTTGTAGACCGGATATACGATAATTAGAGTATTTTGCAAACTATTATATGCCAGTTACACCTGTGCAACACTGATTAGTCGGTTTCTATCTTGTAACACCCTTTCTGATACAATATTAGGCAGCTTTTTGAGTATATATTTTGTATGTGGTGGTACTGATCACATTGATTACGCAAGGATTTGCCATGAGTGTTTTTTTCATAGTTTTTAAATATCATAACCATAGCGTCCGCGTATCTAGGCATATACTCTATTTGTTTTGTTTAGGTTTTCTAGTTAAGCACTCGAGAACAAGAATTGATCCATACGTGTTTACAGCTTTACACACACACAAACACACACACACACACACACACACACACACACACACACACACACACACACACACACACACACACACACACACACACACACACACACACACACACACACACACACACACACACACACACACACACACACACACACACACACACACACACACACACACACACACACACACACACACACAAATGATGGCAGATGTCCAAATAAACTAAACACACACACACACACACACACACACACACACACACACACACACACACACACACACACACACACACACACACACACATAAACACACACACACACACACACACACACACACACACACACACACACACACACACACACACACACATTAATAGCACACAAATAATCACACTGACTGATAACAAATAAACCGATTAGCATAAAATAATGCTGACTTATAACATAACCGATAATGCGCGTAATAAAATAAAATGTAATTTTTACAAAGGAACAGTAAATAAAGTAAATGATAGAAAAGTACTTCGTGGATAGCATTTTATAATCAAGGGTTATCTGACGAATGCATCAGGTTGCAATTACGTAATACCTTGAATGTATATACCTTGACAGCCATTGTGGATCAATCACTTGTTTGGCGGCAGTGTTCCAATACGGTAAGTGGAACTGTTATTGTATCAAACTCTTTGTTACAAAGCTAATCTCTAAACAAAGAATTTTTGTCTTTAACTTCTCTTTGGAAAACGTGCAATTCTTCAAAATCGGATCTTCGCATAGAAAATTATTATTATAATTTTTTATAACTAAAAATAACAGTAGATTTTAAATTTCAAAAGTACTGTTTCTGAGCAAAACACCTTAGTTACTGTCAGTTTGTTTCTTGTTTTATAATCATTTTTATACATTGTAATGTGGAATACCTCGAATTTTAATGTTTTCTCATAATATAGACTACGATTACAATTCATTTTTTAAACAACAATTTTTGTTTAGTTATTCTATTTTTCGTTTTGATATGTTGACACCCCAAAAAATACTTTCAGTATTTTCAAAATGTAGGCCTTTTGAAGTCTTAAATGACCTTTTTTTATATTCATATTTTTTTTAATTTGATTTTACAATAGTAATCATCACAATAAAAAAATCTGAATAATTTAGTAATTTAAAATTGAAATAATCATAGAAAATACGAAATGAGTGGTTAATGTTTATTCATATTTTTATGCTAATTTTAAAGTTTTATGTTCTAATATACGAATATTGAATTCAAAACTTTTTACTATTTTATTAATAGCTTGGATATGTCCGTTTTTGAGAATATATGTTCAATTGGTTTTAAAATGGTGGTTATTTCAACTCTTTAAAATATCATGATTATTCTTATTATGATTTTAAACTGATTTTATATTCTTAGCGGTACAATGTGTTCTAATTTTGGTATAATCAGATTTTCAAGTTTATTATTTTCAAACAAATCACGACCTTTCCTATAATATGTGAAAGGCCATAATTATTTTACCGTGACACAATGTAAACTCTACGTCTTTCTGTCACAGAAGAAATTAGTTTTACTCGCACGTTCCATGTTTGTACCAAAAACGTAATATAAAAGTAATACAGGAAAGAAAGATAAAAATGAAATAAGATGGAAAGGCGGGAAATTATCTCATTTTGGCTACTCAATAATCCAATACAATTCAATTAATAATCTAGCAGAAGACATGTTATGTGTCTAGTGGCAGAGACGTGAATGATAACTCAATTTCCCGGCTTTATAAGGCTCAGATTTACTGTTTTCTGTGTTAGGGGTGCTGTAAAATAAAATTTATGATCTTTAGAAAACGACCAAAAAAAAGAAAACCTGTTTTTAAGTTGATTTAAAGAGATTTAGTGGTGTATGACAGAACTTACGTTTTGAAAAATGTCAACAGAAAATTACGAATTTAACTCTTAGCTTTATGTTTAGAAAATTAATAGCGACGATCATCTGAAAAATCTTTAAAAAATTTGCAATAAGAATTGTAAACTTTACTTTTAATACTTTCAAAACAGGAGTAAAGTTCAAACGTTTGGTGTCACACAAAATTTCTTATTAAGAATTTTTTTAAGTAATCCCTTTTTAAGTAATAGTAAATACATGCATTTTAAATACAAGACTTTTATAGAATTTCTGTTAGTATTTTTTTAAACAAATAATTATTGTACAAAATTCAATGTTACTAGCTGTTTTACTCTAAAATGTATTCATGATTATTTTCAATTGAAGCTGTAACCTTTATGAAACTATATAATGTCTAAATATAGGTCTATATATATTAACCCTGGTCTTACCAATAAATTAGATTTGGCCATTAGATTAATTGCCGATTCACTGGTTTGATTGCGTCTTTTTTAATACTTTTTCAAATGAATCAGAAATGGATGTGTTAGTAAAATAAATCGATTTTCCACTTAACACATACTTAAATTATTACAGTACTTTTCACCTTTGTAATAATAATCAATTAATTCAAATTACATCATTGAAAATGCGAGAATACGTTGTACAAAACGATGTGTTTTAGCGGCTATTCATGGTTGAGTTAATTAACCAATTACTGATACATAAATTAAGCTTTTTTCAGTGTTGTGTGTGTGTGTGTGTGTGTGTGTGTGTGTGTGTGTGTGTCTTTGTACTTGTGAAATTTAAAAACTAATATATGACACGAGGAAAATAAAAATTTTACGTAGAAGGACAAAAATACATTGTAAAGAAGACGTTTATATTTTCTAATTTGTAGATATCATTAAATTTAATATTTTTCTGGATATTAAACTTGACGTTAGCTGCCGCTTTTTTCAAAACTTACTTTAATTTAGAAACAAAAATAACTATTCTATTACATTATGGTTCACAGATATTTATTATTTTTTCACGAGCAACGCCCTACTGCAACATAACACACAAAATAAAACTGTTGCATTACAAGCAAATCAAAACTACAGTCCAGTTTGTAAAGCTTATCATAATTGTTTTTCTCAAATTGTTACAGAAGACACAAAATGCAGATAAAGTGGATGTTGATGTGTACGGCCGTGCTCGGCCTTTCCGCCGCAGATTCTGAAAAACCAAATTGCACGATGCCCACCAGTCAGGGTACCATTAACGATGTAAGTATGAAAATAAAAAGGAAACACCAAACACGAAATATTTAAATAGAAAACAATATTTTCTGAAATTAGTATTATGTCTTTAAATTTTACTTTCGATAAACTTTTTTTCTTACTTTTACATAAAAACTTTTGAAATAAATGTTCTGAAACAATTTCAAGATTTTGTGAAAATATTTGTAGTGATTACAATAAAATCCATTTTTAGATTGCATGAGATTATGTTTCGGAATAAAATTAAAAAATATTTAATTTGTCTTTGCAGCTGACCGGAAGCACAATGTATATGAAATACAGCAATGTTGTCGGCGTAACACGGTTATTTGATAGTGTTAAAAACAGCTTCAAGAAATTGGAAGGAGAAGAAAATAAATACAGCGTGGATTCAAAGTTTGTAGAGTAAGTAGCCCGTGAGAATGTGAGTTTTATACAAAATAATTTAATTCGATTAAATAAAATCGTAAATGGCTTTAATTATTTTATTTTCTATGTAAAATTAAATGTTATGTTCTCTTGTCTTAGAAAATTTAATAAAATAATATACGTTTTTGTATCATTCATTCTTTAACCATGGCTCATTTTATTTAGAAGTAAATACATTTGAAACTCTCAAAAACTATTAAAATTCACCTAGCCTAACAGAAACATTATACCATTAATGGTTTCATATTTTTTTATTTGCATAGCCTACATGAATTTATAATACTAATATATCAAGATTCATAAATGATATTTTTGTTCTTCATTGTATGAATTGTAGTGAAACAACATTTTTTTAAAGATAATAAATTCTTGAAAACGATTAAAGGATTTTACTATATAGGCCAAAATTTTTGTCTGTACCCTTTTATGTCGACTAATATCAAAATAATAAGTTATTTGAACTTTTGTTTAAAGTTGTTTGAATTTTTTTTCATTTTCGTCAATGAAAAAACAGGGTTTCTCGATTAATTCTCATTTTAGGTTATGAAGAGATTTATTAGTTTTTTAAATAAATTATTGACAAGTCGTTTCCTTTGGCTAATTTTTTCCTAATCGACATTTTTTAAACATATTTTAAACATTAAAAGAATTTTAAAAATAAGAAAGTGGTCGCCGATTGTAGTTTGTTTTAGTATTTTCAATAGAATTACAAAATATTAAATGCTGCTTAATGTTCAGGGTATTAAAAATCTACGATTTTTTTCTTAAAAAATATTTTGAATAGCTATTACTTTGACATGAATTTTTGGATATTATTTCGTACAAAAAATATTCAAAAACGTATTTCGTAATTTTGTTTCTATAAAGTTTCAATCAAATCAGACATAAAATTCGAATGTTAGAGAGTACAAAGTGCACGAACATCAATTATAAATAAAAAACGCCCACACTGTGATCTAGAAACAGAATCTAAAATAATGTCAGGGTCTTGTATGCGGAACTTATCATTATGGCCAACAGCATATCATTTTCCATTGTAAATTTACTAATCACTCTATATTTGAAATACTGCTTGTTTGTGTGATTGCAGATTGGAAGGAAAAACAGGACATTATAATAACACATGGATAGATTACCCTTCAGAGCACAAATTCGTGGTCAATAAAGACAGTAAGTACATTTTTTAATTTACAATAGAAATTCTGTAAAATTAACGATTAGTTGATTGCCTGGCTAAAACAGTTTAAGAAATTCGAAATAATACGTAAAGAATATTTTAATTATTCTTGGAACATAGATTATTATTATATAGGTAAACATTTTTAGGTTTCTATTTTACAATAAAAATACAAAAATCGTCTTACTACTAAAAAATTTCATACGATACATATTTGATAGTCTGAGAACATTTTCTTAAAAATCTTGTTCAACAATTAATTGTATTAGTTAAGTAAATTTGGTAATTAGTTTGCTAAAACACACACACACACACACACACACACACACACACACACACACACCAAATTTATAACTGCAAAGAGGATCTTAAAAACTCATGAGAAATTTAAGATTGATTTCCTTCACAATTTCTAGTGTTTCTTTTATATTTCGATTAGTAAGAAATTAAAAGTAGCTGATTGTAAAGAGAAAATTTTTGATTTTTTTCAGATTCACCGATTTACTATTCTATTCCATACCTGGAGAAGGATGTAGCTGCCGTTGTTTACTTTTGTGATCCCGAATGTAAGTAGCTGTAATGCCAGAAACATACGTTTTTAACTATACATTTGGCCGGAAATAATCTTAATAACAATACTCAGTAATGATATGTTATTTCTAAACATATTTGCTAAAGTACAATGTAAATTAATATATATTCAATATTTCTGAAAAATATTTAAGATTAGATAGTACGAGGCCTATCCTGAACTGAAGAACATTCAAGCAGAGGAGTTACAGTGTAGTGTACTGGGACCAACACTATATCTTTTGTATACCAGTGATTTAACAACATTTGTACAAAATATTGTCGCTACACTTGCTAAAACAGCTACTTTACTTGTTAGTGAAATTAGCATTGAGTCACCATCGAAACAGCATTAAGATTTTTCTCTTACACTTCTATGAAAAAATAATTTTACCATCCTAATCTAGCATTTGAAATTTTAAATTTATATTTTCAATACGAAAGTAAAAGAAATACGTCTGAAAAATATTTCCAACTTATTGTTGTGGTTAAACAAAGTGAAACGTCAATAACAACCGGCATTTTGAAACTGTAACCACGTTATAATCGTGTCAAACAAATCACATGTATCATGGTTCTTATAAAATAACTTCTTACTTGTACAAGTGTAAAATAAAATAATATAGCTAGAAAGAACTAACTCATCGTGCTTCCTGAGTTGTCTGTGATAACCCTTTGTTATTTGATTAATGCGTCACGTTGCAATGACTTAATTTATACCTTGGAAACGATTGTGAATCAATCAATCAAGAGTCGGGACTTTATAATGGCGTATATAAAACTGCATTTTGAACAATGATTTCTTTTTAACTTTACTTCGTATATAGAAAATATGTAAATTGTTGGACTGATATGTAGTACTTTGGTATTTTGCAGGTGAATTCAGTCTTAAACTATAAAGTTCTGGGAGATTATGTTTGAATTTTAAAATTATTAATTCCTTTTGGGATACAGTTTTCTGAAACAATTGACCAATTAGCACCTAGGACTGAAGGATAAGTTGAAAAATTCTGCTTCCAACTTTAAAATTTAAAATGATATAAAACATAACTAATGGGTTTTATATACTATAACTCTTACTGAAACTCCTATATATATATATATATATATATATATATATATATATATATATATATATATATATATATATATATATATACATATATATAAACATGTGTGTTATTTTGTTTGTGTGTGTGATCAATATTAAATATATTAAAAGTCCCGATTCAAGTTTTCCCTAACACAATCATCAATGACTATTACTTCAGCCTGGATTACTGTTGCATGCTGTCTAAAGATAATAACTTTCTTCAACTTCGGTCTCAGGACATACAGCCCAGCACCAGGTCTTGTCTTTGTCTTTGAACAATGTTTATACCAGACTATGTCTCCAGATATTCCGAACACAAGATCCCCAACTTCAAACGTCAATTTGACATCAAAAGACCTAGAGACCATGTGTTATTTGACCATCTGATCATCCATCCGTAAAATCAGGTAGCAGATTTTTTTCTGTAATTCTAGCATGCCCTAAATATGAGGATAGCCAGATACCACCTTCCTTAGCCGCTGTTTGTGTCGTGTTCATATATCTAGTAATGCAAAAACAGGCCACGCTCAAAATTTTAGTCAGCAAAGACTCTCTGACCCCCCCTCCTTTTCTCGGCTATAGTCGACCACACTACATATCACCAAATCACTCCATGGGTTGAATAATCCCAGTATAGGTGTATTTCATCATGTCTGGTCTCAGCCCCTATACTTTGCCAACCATTCTTCTAACTACCGTCAATGACTTGTTGACAGTTCCCATGATGCGTCTAAGCTGAGCATTCCATGTTAATTTGGTGTCCTACATGAAGCAGAGATACTTCATCTCGTTCGCAACTGGGATTGTCTCAGCAAAGAGCTTATACGCTCCTAAATTTTTTTTTTTTTTTTTTTTTTTTTTTGGTGTTTAACGTCCGACTATTGTGCACACTTGGGCTAATGCAGACGGTGGGATGATTTATAGCGTATGAAAATGCCAAGCCCTCGCCGGGAATCGAACCCGGATCCTCGGGGTGAAAGCCTAGTACGCTATCCACTAGACCACCGAGGCGGCTGCTCCTAAATACAGGGTGATTCTCTTCCCACTATTTGTTTTTACCATATTTATGCCAATTACGATAGTTGTGTACCAGATATACGATAATTAGAATATTTTGCATGACACCATATGCCAGTGGCATTTGTACAACACTGATAAGTTAGTTACTGTCTTGTTAACACCATTTACTGATACAATATTAGTCTGCTTTTCTTTTCTACCTTTTTTATGTGGCAGTTATGCTCACATGTAAGTCTTAGTTTATTTCTGTTTTTACCACACAAAGATTTGTCATGAGTATTTTCTTAGTTTATAATATCCTAAAGTGAGCCTAGGTATCACTAGTTGCACCTTAGGTTTTCATTTAGGCACTTGAGAACGAGAGTATATCCATACGTGGTGTATTGCTTTATACACACAAATGATGGCAAAGGTCCAAATAAAATGCAATAATAACTTAACATAAGCACGTGACTTATAACACTGTCCGATTACAGGAAGCGAGATACCATAATTCTGATAAAATAAATTGTAATTTTTACACATGAACAGTAAATAAAGTAAATGATAAGAAAGCGCTTCGTGGTTAGTCTTTGATAATCCCGGGTTATCTGGTGAATGCATCATGTTGCCATTGCATAATACCTTGGATAGTACCTTGACAGCCATTATGGGATCAGTCACTTGTTTGGCGGCATTGTTCCAATAAGGTAAGTGGAACTGTTTGTATCAAACTATTTTTGATATAAAGTAATTCAAGTCTAAACAAAGCATTTGTGTTTCTAACCTCTCTTTGGAAATCGTGCAGTTTTTTTCCAAAATCGGATCTTTTCATATAGAACGATTGCAATTAAAAATCATAATAAAAAAATTAAATTGAAAAAAGTACTATTTTTGGTTAAAAAAATTTACTTTAGCTGCTGTCGGCTTATTTATTATTTTTTTATTATTGTGTTTATACATTTTAATGTGGAATACCTCCACTTGTAATATTTTTTCAAAATATTTACAAGGATTAGAATACCATTTAAACAAAAAAAGTTTTTAGTTATTCTAGCTTGGACAAGTTTGTAACCAAAAAAAAAAAAAAATGTGTTCAATATTTTTAAAATGCAAGTAGTTTTAAGTCTTAAAAGTTTCTATCTTTTTTAATTTTAATTTTTTTTTAAATTTAATTTCACAATAATAATCAGGAGGATAGTAGAGTTTGAATAATATATGTTTTAAATTTCACAAATTAATTGAAAATATGGTAATCACAATGGTCACTGTTCAATTTGATACTTTTAGGATAATTTTAAAGCTTAATGTGCTAATACAGGAAGAAAGAATTCAAAATTTGGCACACACGATTTTATAAATAGCTTGGACATGTTTGTTTTTGACAAAATTCTATTTAATTTAGTTCAAAATGTTGATTATTTCAACTCATTAAAATAATACAATTATTTACTCCATATATTTGATTTTATTACATATTGATAGCAGTAAAATCTGCTTTTATATTGGTATAAACAAATTTTTAAATGTAATATTTTCAAAAACGTATGATCTTTCCTTAAATGTTTGAAAGCCATAATAATTTTATCGTGACACCGTGTACTAACTACGTCCTTCTGTCGCAGAGGATAATAGTTTTACTCGCACTTTCCATGTTTATACCAAACACGTAATATAAAAAAAACGAATATTGGAAAAAGGTAGAAATGAAGAAAGTGTTGAAGAGGCGGGAAGTTATTTCATCTTGACCAATAAATAATGCAATACAACTCAATTAATAATCTAGCAAAAGACATGATGTGGGCTTAGTGGCAGAGACATGAAGGTGTAATCTATTTATATTCAAATGATAACTCCTATTACCGCCGGCTTTGTAAAGTTCGGATTTACTGCTTTCTATTTTAGTGGTTCAATAAAATAGAATTTATGTTCTGTAAAAATCGGCTTAAGAAAAGTAAAATAGGTTTTTAAAGTTAATTTAAGGAAGTTTATGGTGTACGACAATAAGTAATTTTTGAAAAATTTCAAAAGAAAATTAAGAAATTAACTATTAGCTATACTTTTAAAAAATAAATCGTGGTCAGTAACTATTATCTACATCAATGGAATGAAATTTGAAAACACAATAAAAATTCGTTATGCAAAAATCAAATATAGTAAGCAAATTATTTAGGCGATAACTTGACTAGTTTGTTACTCAGTAAAATTCTTTCAAAATTGCAAAATTTACAAATATTTATAACTTGTAGAACGGTAAATGTTTTAAGAATCTAAAGCTAGTAAATTTTATACGTAAAACAAAAAATGTTACTAACAATATTTTAAATAACAGCTGATTTTCGAAGAAATTACAACAAATCATGTTATATATCTGTATAAGTAGCTAAGTGTAGAAAAAAACGAAATTAAGTTTAGGCCAAAAGAGAATTAATATTTTTTAACCGATTAATTGATTAGTTTAATGTAAAGATATTAAAATTAATTTGTTATAGGCCTTATTCTTTTTCTAAAAAAATTAATAATTTACGTAGTAAGTCTAAGAGGTTTGAAAACTTAAATTGTTTGTGAATCTGGAAATAGGTCTTAATTTTATAACGAAGTAGCATTACCAGTCACGGATACGCCCACGAAACTTAAACTGCATTAAAATATTTTTTCAATGCAAAATAGTATACCTTTTTTTACATTTTCTACTCCATTTCAATCTCTTTAGAAGATGAGTTGTGGGGAATGGTGAAAAAAATATTTCATTGCTAATATTTAAGAGTGACTATGTCTAGTTTTAAGAAGGTTAGACCGAAAAATATATTTTTTTCAATAAAAATTGTTGTACCTCGTTTTTACCTCTTTAGGGGATGAATACTAGAAAATTGATTTTCAGTACTCTTATATGTGGCAGTAATCCTGAAAATTTCAAATCTTTGGCTATTATAGTCTCGGCTATACGTTGATTATAGTCTCTATTATAGTCTCGGCTATTAAAGTTGGACTGGGCAAGTAGTTTAATGGAATTAAAGTCAAATTTTTGCAAAATCCTTTCTTAGTGCACCTTGACATTGTTGTAAGAAGGTACCCTAAAAATTTCAAGTCTCTAGCTATAATATTCTTGGCTGTACGTTGAGTATTAAATTTGGACTGGGCAAGTAGTTTAATGGCATTAAAGTCAAATATTTGCAAAATCCTTTCTTAGTGCACCTTGACATTGTTGTAAGAAGGTACCCTAATAATTTCAAGTCTCTAGCTATAATATTCTTGGCTGTACGTTGAGTATTAAATTTGGACTGGGCAAGTAGTTTAATGGCATTAAAGTCAAATATTTGCAAAATCCTTTCTTAGTGCACCTTGACATTGTTGTAAGAAGGTATGCTACAAATTTCAAGTCTCTAGCTATAATATTCTTGGCTGTACGTTTAGTATTAAATTTGGACTGGGTAAGTAGTTAAAATGGCGTTAAAATCAATTTTTTTGTAAAATCCTATCTTAGTGCAGATCTATATTATTGTAAGAAGGTAACCTGAAAATTTCAAGTCTCTATTTATAATAGACTTGGATGTATGTGGATTAATAAATTTTGACTGGGTAAGTAGTTTAATGGCGTTAAAATAAAATTTTTGCAAAATCCTTTCTTAGTGCACGCCTATATGGTAACACAAATGTACCCTCAAAATTTCAAGTCGCTAGCTAAAATAGTTTTGGCTCTGTGTTGATTATGAATCAGTCAGTCAGTCAGGACCTCATCTTTTATATAGTAAGATTATAAAATGGTGAATTGTCAAAATATATACCATTAAAATTATAGTAGGTGTTTCTAAGTAGGACATATTTATTAAAAAGAGTGTTGGTAAATGACATCATTTATATAAAATAACTAATAAAATTACCAATAAATTGGGAAATGTTTGTAAATTTTGCTGCTTGAGCATTGATTTTGAAAACATTTTTTTTTTTGTTATATATATATATATATATATATATATATATATATATATATATATATATATATATATATTTGCATTTTGTCTTTGTATATATTGTATTTGTATTCATGTGCGTGTGTGTGTGTGTGTGTGTGCTTGTTTACAGAAGAATTTAAGTATTATCAGAAATCTATCAGAAATGTTTTAAGTAGGAAGAAAAAAGGTTCTTCGAAAACGAATTTTAAAATTTCTAATTCGTAGATATGTTTATATTTAGCAGAAAGTACACCTGACACTATCTAACGCTTTATTTCAAAACTTTAACTAGAAACCAAAAAGGAACCATTGTATTGTGTAATGTTATGCTCACAGATATCTATTATTTTTTCACGAGCAATGTCGTACGGTACAGGAACTGAACATTATACGCTAAATAAATATTTTCCATTACAGCCTACGCACGACAAAATTTTAGTTCAGTTTATTGTCATATTTTTTAAATTAATTTTTATAGAAGACACAAAATGCAGATAAAATGGATGCTGATGTGCGTAGCAGTGATCGGCCTTTCCGCCGCAAATTCTGAAGAATCCAAATGTACAGTGCCCCCCAGTCAGGGTACCATTAATGATGTAAGTATGCACATAAATATATAAAAAAAGAAAATATTGAAACATGAAATATTTGATAGAAAAGAATATTTACTCAATTATCATCATACCTTTACGTTTCATTTTAGATAAACTTTTGTTCTTACCTGTACAGTAATTTAACCTACAGGTAAACTAAACAGGTAAAACTTTTTAGATAAAAGTTTTAAACCAATTTCAAAATTTTGTGTGAAAAGATTTGTAGAATTCATAAATAGCATCTAACTTAAGATTTCGTGTGATTACATTTAGGAGTAAATTTGCTTTTCTAGCTGACAGGAAGCCAGATATTTTTGAAGCACCATAGTAGTCATGCCGTAGAAAATGCTGTAATTGATTCTACTATGTTCAGCTTTAAAAAATTGGAAGGAGAAGAGAATAAGTACACCGTTGATCTGAAATATGTAGAGTAAGTAGTCCGTATGAGTGTGTATTTCGAGGTAAAAAAGTTGGTTGAAATTAAGTAAAATCTTAAATATCATTATTTTGGAGTAATTTAAATTTCTGATATTTTTGTGTTGAACAAGTTAATAAAGTCACATTTTTTTCTTTTATCATTCATTATTTAATAATGAGTTTATTTTATTTAAAAGTGCTTAGCCTTGAAACTTTGAAACACTATTAAAATTCACATAACCTAACAGAAACTTAATGCTATTAAATGCCTTCAAAGTTGTTTTAAATTTATTTTCATTTTTGTCTGCAAGAAAACAGTTTACCACATTTATTTTTAAATTTTATGTTGTAATGAGATTTAATAATTAATAATACTTCATTTTCTTTGTCCAAATTTATCTGTTCAAAATTTTTTTTTAATATTTAACTATAAATTTAAAAAATATAAAAATAAATCCTGACCGCTTCCACGTTTATTTTCAAGAGAATTAAAAAATATTAAAGCTATTTTAAGTTCAGTGTATGAAAAACATTATTCTTTAAAAAAAACCATGGTACAAATGTACAAATGTATTGAACAAATGTACCAGCCACTATTTTGAAATTGCTTAGTGGATTTTATTTCTTAACAAAAATGTCAAGTTGTTTTTGAAAAACATTTTCCAAGTTTCAATCAAACCAGAGAAAAATTGCGAATGTTAGTTGCACAAAGTGCTCTCACATCAAAGTTATTAATAAAGATCGCTCAAAACGTGATTTAGAAATCAAGAATCTGAGGTAATTGCAAGGTCTTTTATTTGGGACTTAACTTGACGCCCACTCCAAGAGCTTATAATTTTCCAATGGAAATTTATTGATCACCCTATTTTTGAAATGCCGTTTGTTTGTATCATTACAGTTTGGATGGAATAACAGGAAATACTACTCGCACATGGGTAGACCACCCGTCAGAGCACAAGGTCGAACTCGAAGAAGGGAGTAAGTATATTAGATTTTCTGTAAAATTAACAAACAGTTGATTGTCTGGCTAAATGAGTGTAAGAAATTTGAAATTATACCTAAACACAAGTTTAATGAAAGTTATAACATCAAGCAGCATTGAATAAACGAACATTTTAAAATTTATGTTTTACAATAAAAATATGAAAAATGACACATGAATATGCTATCAAATTCATTTTTTGCAGATCAATACATACTTGAAAGTCTTAAATCATTTTAAAATATAGTAACAAAAGTCATATGTACTGATTGAGTAAATTGGAAAGTTTAAGTGCTACCATGACATTTTTAATGACAATTTTAAGATTGTTTTTCTTTACAATAACCAATGCTCCTTTATATTTTGATTAATAAGATATTAAAATTACTTTTTTAAAGTGTAAAATTTGGTTTTGTTTCAGCTGAACAGCTTTACTACTCTATTCCATACTTGGAGAAAAATGTATCTGCAGTTTTATACATATGCAACCCCAAAAGTAAGTACAGTGGTACCTCGCGATACGATCTTAATCCGTTCCTGGACCGGGATCGTATCGTAAAAAAATCATATAATGAACAATGTAATCTTATGTAATTTAATTAATTCTTGCAACGCCCCATATATAAACACCAAAATCGTCTATACGTAATAATAATTAGTCACAAAATAGTATATTAAGTACCACATACACACAATAAACATTTATACCACATTTATAAATTAAAATAACCTTATAAATAAATAAAAAATAAAAATAAAAATTAATTTCATTTACCGTAAAGTACTGTACAGTCAGCGAGGGTAAGCGAGGCGATGGTGAGGTTGGTTACGTGAGGGTTGGTTGGTGGTGGTTGTAACAGCACCCACACACACAGCTGATGATACGTACGTATGTACGTACGGTACTGGTTAATAGTTTTTATTACGACACTGATAAAATGCGCACAGCGTTTATAAAACTTAGACACAGTAATGAAAACTTAAAATTAAATTAAATTTCTTTTAAAATTAAATTTCTTATGTAAAATTACAGACACAGTAATGAAAACTTAAAATCAATTTTTTTATAATTTTTATCTTTTTTAATTTTTTTTTGCTTTTCTTTTTTTTTAACTAACTGAACTTAAATTTGAGGTGATACATCATCGTCTAAATCATCGTCTTCACTTTCCTTTCTAGTTTTCTTACTAGAAACACTCGCTTCTTCACTTTCTGGGGCACTTGTCTTCGAAAAATATCTATCTAAAGAAGCCTGTTTCTGACGACTCCTCAAAATGTTTCGAAAATGACTCATACAAATGTCATTCACATTGTCCATTGCACGAGCTGTACGCATTTTTTCTGGGTGCTTTTTTTCAATAAAACTGTTGAACACTGTTGCGGCTTCCCGTATTTCCGCAGATGTCAGTGCCACCTCCACCTCCTCCTCACCACTCGAATGATGTTCCTCTTGAAGATCGCTGATTTGTATCGCCTCCAATGCCTTCAAGTCGTCAGTGTTGAGCTCCTCCTTGTGCTCGTCGAGTAGGTTGTCAATGTCAGCCTCATCGACAACAAGCCCCAAAGACTTTGACAGAGAAATAATCTCCTCCAATGGAGCAGGATCATCCACAGCTTCTTCTTCAGTAGGGATTTCGAATTCTGCCCAGAATTTCCTCCATGCTGAATTCAAGGTGCGCCTTGAGACCTCACCCCATGCCTTTTTTTATGATTTTTAAGCAATGGACAATGTCGTAGTGACTCTTCCAAAACTCACGGAGTGTGAGTTGCGTGCTCTCTGTCATTTCGAAGCATCGTTTGAAAAGGTGCTTAGTGTAAAGCTTCTTAAAATTAGCAATGACTTGCTGGTCCATAGGCTGGAGGATGGAAGTGGTGTTCGGTGGCAGATAGAGCACTTTGATGAAGTCGAAGTCGGGATGTATCTGTTCTTCAAGGCCAGGAGGATGAGCAGGGGAATTGTCGAACACAAGGAGGCATTTTAGAGGAAGATCATTCTCCTCTAAATATTTTTTCACTGCAGGTCCGAAGCAGCAATTAACCCACTCAACAAATAAAAGCCTCGTGACCCAGGCTTTGGCGTTGGACCTCCAAAAGACGGCGAGCTTGTCCTTCGACACATTATGTGCCTTGAAGGCACGAGGATTTTCTGAGTGGTATACCAGTAGGGGTTTTATTTTTAAATCCCCACTGGCATTCGCACATAGAGCAAGAGTAAGCCTATCCTTCATGGGTTTGTGTCCAGGAAGTTTCTTTTCTTCTTCTGTGATGTATGTACGACGGGGCATTTTCTTCCAGAAAAGCCCCGTTTCATCACAGTTGAAGACTTGTTGAGGGATGTAGGATCAAGGATTAACTTTTTGAAGGCCTCGATAAATTCTTGCGCTGCTTTTTCATCGGCGCTGGCAGCTTCCCCATACCTGACCACGTTATGTATCCCCGATCTCTTCTTAAATCGTTCAAACCACCCATGAGATGCTTTGAACGTTGGGGCCTCTTGTGTTGATGTCCCTTCGCCTCTCACGGCTTTTGCGAGGTCTTCAAAGATCGCAGTGGCTTACTGGCATATAGCAGCTTGTGTTATCGTATCACCAGCAATTTCCTTCTCTTTTATCCAAATAAGAAGAAGAGTCTCCATCTCGTCATTAAGGGCAGTTCTATTGTATGAGAAGGTGGTAACGCCCTTTGCAGACTTGCTGGCTTTAATAGCTTCTTTATTCTTTATAATGGTACTAATCGTCGATTGGTTTCGTCTATATTCATTAGCAATAGCCATGATGCGCATGCCACTTTCGTATTTTTTTATAATTTCCAACTTCACTTCCATGGTTATCGATGACTTTCTTTTCCCCTTATCACCACCAGCACTAGAAGCACATTTAGGACCCATGGCGAATAAAGTTTATCACAAAATAATATTACGATCACACAATCACAAGAATATCGTATGAACTGTACGAACGCCACACTGTCTCGAGAAGGAGAGAACGATATCACATCGACGCTTTGTGTGGACTCGGTATCCTACGATGCCGTGATGCCGACGAATAGGAGAACAGGATTTATAGAGAAAGGAAGATGACGTCACGTCGACCAATAGCAGAACAGCTTGAATAGTGACGTATTGAGACTTGCTTAGTGACGCGTGAGGTTTGCCCGTAGCGCGCCAACTTCAAAACAATTTCAAGCGGCAAGAGATATTTGGATCGTATCGCGAAAAACGTATCGTTTCGCGAGCACGAATATTTGCGATATTCCACTTCGTACCTTGAACACATCGTATCGTGAACCTATCGTATCGCGAGGTACTACTGTAGCCTGTAATACCAGAAACATACATTTTGACGATAAATTTGGCCAGAAATAATAATCATAATAACAACTTAAAATTGCAACATGTTAATTCTAAATTTAGTTACCAATGTAAAATTTGAATGCTTAATATTCGATATTTCCGAAATATATTTTAGGATTAGACAATAAAAATGCCTATTCTGATCTGAAGAAAATCCAAGCAGATTTGTCACATTGTAAGTGTACTGGGGCCAACACTATAAAGTATGTGCCACATTGTAAGTGTACTGGGGCCAACACTATAAAGTATGTGCCACATTGTAAGTGTACAGGGGCCAACACTATAACTTCTGTGCTACATTGTAAACAATTTTAAACACTTCCTCAATTTTTAAACACCGTGAATACGGGAGATGAATCATTGGTGTATGGCCTGAAAACAAAGACAAAGTCTACGCAATGGAACATGATGATGGAGATTAACACCATTCCAAAAGAAGCCTTCCAGGTTCAGTGAGTTAAATGTGTGGAGGCGTAAGGGGTCTACCTTGAAGGGGATTAGGAAATAATCATTTTTATAATGATAATATAAATATATTTTTTCATGCCAAAGACCAGATACTTTTTGGTGTGTGTGTGTGTGTGTGTGTGTGTGTGTGTGTGTGTGTGTGTGTGTGTGTGTGTGTGTGTGTGTGTGTGTGTGTGTGTGTTAGAACTCTTATGTTGGCAATTTCCTCCTAACTTTATTCTAACCTTGGACAAGAATATTTTTTTCATTCTACTAATTAGTTCACACTCTCCCTATATATATTTATATATTTTATTCAAATTTTCAATCGTTAATAAAATAGTTTCTATTCATCCACTGAAGTTCAAATACATTTTTTTTATTTGTAGTGGATGACACTTGATGATAATACAGTTTTTTCAAATATTGATTCATTAATTAAATTAAATTTAATAATTTTGCTTTTATATAGGATAAAAATTTCTCTATATAAGCAGGATATAAATTTAGGAATAAATGGTTGACCTAAGTAAGAATTGACTTTAAAAAAATCTTTTTTTACTACTTGTTTTAATAATTTATTTAAATTTTATAACTAGCATATTTCGTACAAACAGTTTCGAAATATCAGTTATTTTAAATCTTTAAGTGTTATAAATTTTTATATTAAATATAGTTTTGAAATCTAGTTTTATCGTCATTGTCGTCAAATCTGTATGAATATCAAAATGATTTTGAATATTCAAAATCAGTGGCAATTAACAAATTTAATTTAATTGCGGCCCAGGTTTGATTTACTTTAAAGTATTAAAATGCTAAAATATGCAAGTTATAATATTATTTATGATGGTTATTTAAGAGGGTAAGATTTAAAAAAATAATTTTTAAAACTAGCTTTCATCACGTTAGTAAAACATCGGTGTGCCACTGATAACATTTTTTTTTTGAAATGCTACAAATATTTTCATTTTAACAAAGTTGTAAAAGATAAGAAAATATCTTCTTTTTGAAATTACGATTCATGAAAGGTTTGTAACAATTGAAAAAAATTATTGGTGTAGAACACTGTTGACTTACACGTAATTTGAAAAATTTCAAAAATATGTTCAGTAATTATACAATAACAACAAAAACAGGAAAACTTTACCTTTCTTTATAGGGAGTATTATGGAAGTAATTTTGGTTCATAAAAACCATTATAACTTTGAAATTGAAATCCGTTTTTAAATACCATTAAACCAAACTGAATACTTGTGTGCATATGTTTCTTATACTAGTGTTATTAAACGAATGTTTCTACTTTCATGGAATTTGGTATTTGGTGTACTTTGCCTGTTTTTATTATTTTAAAAAAATCTTCGAACATTCTTTAATATCTTTTAGGTTACAAAAAGCCGTGAAAAAAGCGAAAGTAATCTCAAAGTTGTTGCTATAAATTCCTTCATTTTCGTTATTTTATTAAAAAAATGTAATTGTAGTTATAAAAATTCATATATGTTTAAAATATGAATTAAACTAATTTTTGTTGAAGTCATTTTTGGTTGCATAAAATCAGTCATATTTTTTCTTTACGTACTTAAGGAATGTGTTTCATACAAAAAAAAGCTAAATTTGTTCTTCATATTTATAGCCAATTTTGTTAAAATTTGTGTAAATTTTAAATTATTTTCTGTCAAAAAAAGTTGAAAGTTAGTTTTTCTTTTAAAAACATTAGAAGACATTATTGTTGTCCTAAGCAAAGAACGAATTTTATCTTAATTGATGTATTTTAACATACGAAATAACTGACGTTTTTGGTATTCAGGGGACCTGAAAATGAATGTATATTACCCTTCTATATATAAACGCATTGCCATAATTTATTTTAACAACGTATAAAGTGGAAAACAATATTTAAAAAAAATATAATTTACTTTTATTCTTCTAGAAAACGATATCCGATAGTATCGTGATTCTGGAATAATAGTTATTACGTTATTTTATTAACGGCTGATAAAGGTTTTTTTTCCGGCGAAAAACCGTTAAGGTTATTATCGCCGAGGACGATAAAGGTACTAATTATATACGTATTAATTACAACAGTACAATGTGCACTATTACAACACTTCTTATTGGCAAACTACAAAACTAAACTACAATACGTAATACACATTCCTTGTTGCAAGTACAGTTTTACTACAAGTTGGATAACTGACAAACTGTTGTCAAATGTTCCATTCATTTGAACTACTTAAAATCTATAAACAATGCTTTGATAATAATTTCTAAATAATAACCCCTAGAAACAAACTATTTCCCTTCAGCTACAAAATTACTACACTATTGCCATATTGCTACATGATGAATTTAGACAGAAATTAAAAAATAGATATATGTTTGCTTGAGTATTATTTAATTAATTGGCTATTTAATTTACTGCTAGATATGAAATAAATGTGAACGATTTCAATGAGATTATCCAAGTAGATTATCTTTGTCATTATTTCAAGAGCATTTTTTTAATTGAAATTATTTAATTTTCTGTTCTTACAAAACATTTACAAAATTGATTTTTTTGTTACAATGTCATACTAGTACAAGAATTGTTTGCTTAAGTCCTTAAAATTGGAAAAAAAACATATATCCTTATGTACCACAAATATCCTGTTGGAGATGTTACAATATGCGACGTAATTTTTTTCAAGTTATCTAAAAAGTAGATTTACTGCTTGTGCTTAATTTTATTCATGTAGTAAGAAATCATAGCTAAAATCACTGTAAATTTCCATATTGCAGTTAGTTCTGTATTTCAAAATTATTATTGGTTTTTTCCAAATAATAATTTAAAAAATAAACAAAGAGTAGGTAAATTTATGCTTCCCACTCCATTGCCAATTGTTTCCCTCAATTTCCTACTTTTGTTTGTCTATCACCTTATACATTATCCATATTTTTCCTATTTTCCTTGCTCGTTATTTCTAATGAATGGCTTTATTGTTTCATTTTCATTTTCATTTTTTTTTTACAGCAGTGGGCAGGTACGGAAACTTTGTACAGGTGTACACCACAAACCTTGAAAACAACATCACTAAAGCAGTCGAAGTAGCGCAGTCTTTTGTTACAGAGGAAATGAAAGAACTTCCTTTCAACCTAAAAGATAAGCTGGAAGCTTGAAAATATACAAAAACACTGATTGCTTAAGAAGCTTTCAGATTTATTTTTCAATAAACAATTCGCATACATTTTTTGGTTTTCTTATTATTTCTCTTTTCTCACCAGTAAACTGGATAAGTCCCTTTATGTCGAGACAGCGTGCCCAATCTTAACTAAACGAAGTATAAAAACAATCCTTAAAATTCATAAGTCTCCTGAAGTCTCTGAGCTGCGCACCTCAAATTTCTCAGTTCGAGCAGCATTTACTACTGTTCATTTCTACTGTTAAAGCTGTTCCCTTGTCCTCATTAGGAAAGTGGGGTAAAGTATGAACATCAACCAAAAGAAATTTCATTGCAAACCATTGCATATTTTCTTTTAGCCCAATTGTATTGTTCCCATATTTAGATTTGTACAACAGGTTATTGGTTAAAGTGTTCGACGATAATTATCGATTTATCGTTTATATACTAGAGGTTAACCTATAACTATTTCATTATGTCCCATAGGCGTTATTTGAAAATTAAACCCATTTACTCCTGTATATTTTGGCGTATAATTATGACCTATATTCCATTTTACATTGTGACAAATAGCTACAATCCAAAATTAATTATTAGCCTATATTTTTTTAAAGTTTTTTTTCTAGTTATTGGCAGGAATAAGTAAAATATAGTTGTCTTATCTAAAGTGTTACAAACAATTGCAATAGTTTTAAATTGAAATTTAACTTCGACTTAGGAATTTTGAACTTTAATCTGTCTAGGTAATACATTACATTAAACACATCGGAAATTATTGTATTTGCAATAAGATCAGTATCAAAGCTAACTTGGAACAAAAAAAAAAAACAAATACTGTGATATCCGGAAAGAAATCAAAAGATGTTTTTATACAAAAGATTTGTTATAGAAAGATTTCTTACACAAAACATTTGTTACACTAAAGATTTGTTATAGAAAAGATTTGTTACACAAAACATTTGTTATAAAAAAGATTAGTTACAAAAAGACTTGTTATACAAATGATTTGTTGTATATGACAGTTTTGAGCTTAGGCTATGTATGATCATGATTGTTGGCCATTTTCTTCCAGTCTTCGTACTGAGGAATTAACAGATTTGTTTTTCAAATTCAAGGGAACTCCTGTTTCAAAAGCAAATAATTTTGATAAAATATGAAGACCAAAATTTTGGTTATACAAAGTATATTTGTTGTAATTAGAGCGAACACGATCATCAAGTGAAAGTACAAACACAAATCGAAAGCAATAATTTTGTTACGTTTTGTAATCAATATGTTGGAACTTCAGCACTCGTAATCTTAACTATACCGTTACACGGATATAGTAAAGGCCTAATTAAAGATTTTGCAAAGAACACTAAAAGGTAAAATGTGTAAAGAAATCCATAATTTTTAAATAATGGAAATTTACGACTAAAATAAATCTGTTTTATGAACGTGTGTAGGACAAGACATGTTTCTAACAAGATTTTAAAAGAAACATATGTTTTATTTTAACATTCTTGTAAGACATCGTGAGGAATGAGGCTTAACTGAAATTATAAATAAAAATATATTTAACGCGAAAGAAGATATAAGTTTATTTTAAATGCAATACTAGAATAAAAAAACTAGTTAAAACGTCTTCCATAATTCTTAATAAACTTAAAATAATTTTAAATAATCAAAGGAACTTCCAAAGTATTCAAGCAAGAAAAAAGATGTTACTGAAAAAGTACAAAATATCATTTCTTCTACAAAGCAAAACCACAAATATTAGTTTAATTAACGTTAAACTTAAAAAATAGTTCAAATTTCGAAAAACGTTTTGTTTGTGTGGTCAAAGCCTAGGCTTTCTACATTGGTGTGTATAAAATGTCTCCTCTACATAATTTGGTTCTAAAAATTCTGTAATGTTAGTTTCTATCACCTTTTAAATCTTTAGGTATGGAATTGTTTAAAAAGGTTTCTTAGCAAGCATGGGAAATACTTTTCCCATATTTGGTATAACAATT
The DNA here is from genome assembly GCA_022606455.1 of Callitettix versicolor. Classification (NCBI taxonomy): domain Eukaryota; kingdom Metazoa; phylum Arthropoda; class Insecta; order Hemiptera; family Cercopidae; genus Callitettix; species Callitettix versicolor. Next base: position 70,724,711 of record CM040190.1, read on the forward strand.
TTGGACATTTCGTGATGAATACATGGATGAATGTATTTTGCTCGTGAATATTGCTTTTGTGTAAATATTAGTAAATATTTGTTTATGAATATCTTTAACCATCACTTGATTTTCTTTCACTAGCGGCAAGCATTTCACCGAGAAATAATAAAAAGAAAACAATGAGGCCCAATTATCTGGAAAGAACACGATATGCTGGTGACGACTGAGGATAATTGCAACGCCTATTGATCCTATCCTCGATACCACTAACAGATTTCTTGCCTCTACATGCATGGTGAAAGAATGAAGTTCATTTTACAACTCCGTGTGCAAGACACACAATAAATGATGAAGTGACGCGACTAGTTCCAGCAAACTGTCAACAGAACAGTTAGTACAGTTATAGAAATATTCTTTTAATAGTAAAATGAGATTTTCTTTCAGTTGAGCCGGTTTTCTATTCAATCATCATACTTTGAGAAGATTTTTCTGAAGCGCTCTACCTTTGTGAATCCGACAGTAAGTATAATCATCATTGTGTATATGATGCAGATAAAATCACTTGCAAATAATCGATATAAGCAGTTTTCTATTCAATCATCATACTTTGAGAAGATTTTTTCTGAAGCGCTCTACCTTTGTGAATCCGACAGTAAGTATAATCATCATTGTGTATATGATGCAGATAACATCACTCGCAAATAATCGATATAAGCAGTTTTCTATTCAATCATCATACTTTGAGAAGATTTTTTCTGAAGCGCTCTACCTTTGTGAATCCGACAGTAAGTATAACCATCATTGTGTATATGATGCAGATAACATCACTCGCAAATAATCTATATAAGCAGTTTTCTATTCAATCATCATACTTTGAGAAGATTTTTCTGATGCGCTCTACCTTTGTGAATCCGTCAGTAAGTATAACCATCATTGTGTATATGATGCAGATAACATCACTCGCAAATAATCGATGTAAGCAGTTTTCTATTCAATCATCATACTTTGAGAAGATTTTTTCTGAAGCGCTCTACCTTTGTGAATCCGACAGTAAGTATAATCATCATTGTGTATATGATGCAGATAACATCACTCGCAAATAATCGATGTAAGCAGTTTTCTATTCAATCATCATACTTTGAGAAGATTTTTTCTGAAGCGCTCTACCTTTGTGAATCCGTCAGTAAGTATAACCATCATTGTGTATATGATGCAGATAACATCACTCGCAAATAATCGATGTAAGCAGTAAGTACATAATATAATTTAAATTTTATTTCTGCTAACTAGTTCCAGACTGTCATATATTTCAACAATTAAAAAATTGTTTTTAAAATTGTTAAGTAATAATGAAATGTTTATATTATAATAAAATTTTATGCTCACATTTGCGATTATTTTTGTAAAGTAAATGATAAGAAAGCGCTTCGTGGTTAGTCTTTGATAATCCCGGTTATCTGGTGAATGCATCATGTTGCCATTGCATAATACCTTGGATAGTACCTTGACAGCCATTATGGGATCAGTCACTTGTTTGGCGGCATTGTTCCAATAAGGTAAGTGGAACTGTTTGTATCAAACTATTTTTGATATAAAGTAATTCAAGTCTAAACAAAGCATTTGTGTTTCTAACCTCTCTTTGGAAATCGTGCGTTTTTTCCAAAATCGGATCTTTTCATATAGAACGATTGCAATTAAAAATCATAATAAAAAATTAAATTGAAAAAATTACTATTTTGGTTAAAAAAATTTACTTTAGCTGCTGTCAGCTTATTTATTATTTTTATTATTGTGTTTATACATTTTAATGTGGAATACCTCCACTTGTAATATTTTTCAAAATATTTACAAGGATTAGAATACCATTTAAACAAAAAAGTTTTTAGTTATTCTAGCTTGGACAAGTTTGTAACCAAAAAAAAAAAAATGTGTTCAATATTTTTAAAATGCAAGTAGTTTTAAGTCTTAAAAGTTTCTATCTTTTTAATTTTAATTTTTTTAAATTTAATTTCACAATAATAATCAGGAGGATAGTAGAGTTTGAATAATATATGTTTTAAATTTCACAAATTAATTGAAAATATGGTAATCACAATGGTCACTGTTCAATTTGATACTTTTAGGATAATTTTAAAGCTTAATGTGCTAATACAGGAAGAAAGAATTAAAATTTGGCACACGATTTTATAAATAGCTTGGACATGTTTGTTTTGACAAAATTCTATTTAATTTAGTTCAAAATGTTGATTATTTCAACTCATTAAAATAATACAATTATTTACTCCATATATTTGATTTTATTACATATTGATAGCAGTAAAATCTGCTTTTATATTGGTATAAACAAATTTTTAAATGTAATATTTTCAAAAACGTATGATCTTTCCTTAAATGTTTGAAAGCCATAATAATTTTATCGTGACACCGTGTACTAACTACGTCCTTCTGTCGCAGAGGATAATAGTTTTACTCGCACTTTCCATGTTTATACCAAACACGTAATATAAAAAACGAATATTGGAAAAAGGTAGAAATGAAGAAAGTGTTGAAGAGGCGGAAGTTATTTCATCTTGACCAATAAATAATGCAATACAACTCAATTAATAATCTAGCAAAAGACATGATGTGGGCTTAGTGGCAGAGACATGAAGGTGTAATCTATTTATATTCAAATGATAACTCCTATTACCGCCGGCTTTGTAAAGTTCGGATTTACTGCTTTCTATTTTAGTGGTTCAATAAAATAGAATTTATGTTCTGTAAAAATCGGCTTAAGAAAAGTAAAATAGGTTTTAAAGTTAATTTAAGGAAGTTTATGGTGTACGACAATAAGTAATTTTTGAAAATTTCAAAAGAAAATTAAGAAATTAACTATTAGCTATACTTTTAAAAATAAATCGTGGTCAGTAACTATTATCTACATCAATGGAATGAAATTTGAAAACACAATAAAAATTCGTTATGCAAAAATCAAATATAGTAAGCAAATTATTTAGGCGATAACTTGACTAGTTTGTTACTCAGTAAAATTCTTTCAAAATTGCAAAATTTACAAATATTTATAACTTGTAGAACGGTAAATGTTTTAAGAATCTAAAGCTAGTAAATTTTATACGTAAAACAAAAAATGTTACTAACAATATTTTAAATAACAGCTGATTTTCGAAGAAATTACAACAAATCATGTTATATATCTGTATAAGTAGCTAAGTGTGAAAAAACGAAATTAAGTTTAGGCCAAAGAGAATTAATATTTTTAACCGATTAATTGATTAGTTTAATGTAAAGATATTAAAATTAATTTGTTATAGGCCTTATTCTTTTTCTAAAAAAATTAATAATTTACGTAGTAAGTCTAAGAGGTTTGAAAACTTAAATTGTTTGTGAATCTGAAATAGGTCTTAATTTTATAACGAAGTAGCATTACCAGTCACGGATACGCCCACGAAACTTAAACTGCATTAAAATATTTTTCAATGCAAAATAGTATACCTTTTTACATTTTCTACTCATTTCAATCTCTTTAGAAGATGAGTTGTGGGGAATGGTGAAAAAATATTTCATTGCTAATATTTAAGAGTGACTATGTCTAGTTTTAAGAAGGTTAGACCGAAAATATATTTTTCAATAAAAATTGTTGTACCTCGTTTTTACCTCTTTAGGGATGAATACTAGAAAATTGATTTTCAGTACTCTTATATGTGGCAGTAATCCTGAAAATTTCAAATCTTTGGCTATTATAGTCTCGGCTATACGTTGATTATAGTCTCTATTATAGTCTCGGCTATTAAAGTTGGACTGGGCAAGTAGTTTAATGGAATTAAAGTCAAATTTTTGCAAAATCCTTTCTTAGTGCACCTTGACATTGTTGTAAGAAGGACCCTAAAATTTCAAGTCTCTAGCTATAATATTCTTGGCTGTACGTTGAGTATTAAATTTGGACTGGGCAAGTAGTTTAATGGCATTAAAGTCAAATATCAAAATCCTTTCTTAGTGCACCTTGACATTGTTGTAAAAGTACCTAATAATTTCAAGTCTCTAGCTATAATATTCTTGGCTGTACGTTGAGTATTAAATTTGGACTGGGCAAGTAGTTTAATGGCATTAAAGTCAAATATTTGCAAAATCCTTTCTTAGTGCACCTTGACATTGTTGTAAGAAGGTATGCTACAAATTTCAAGTCTCTAGCTATAATATTCTTGGCTGTACGTTTAGTATTAAATTTGGACTGGGTAAGTAGTTAAAATGGCGTTAAAATCAATTTTTGTAAAATCCTATCTTAGTGCAGATCTATATTATTGTAAGAAGGTAACCTGAAAATTTCAAGTCTCTATTTATAATAGACTTGGATGTATGTGAATTAATAAATTTTGACTGGGTAAGTAGTTTAATGGCGTTAAAATAAAATTTTTGCAAAATCCTTTCTTAGTGCATATGGTAACACAAATGTACCCTCAAAATTTCAAGTCGCTAGCTAAAATAGTTTTGGCTCTGTGTTGATTATGAATCAGTCAGTCAGTCAGGACCTCATCTTTTATATAGTAAGATTATAAAATGGTGAATTGTCAAAATATATACCATTAAAATTATAGTAGGTGTTTCTAAGTAGGACATATTTATTAAAAAAGTGTTGGTAAATGACATCATTTATATAAAATAACTAATAAAATTACCAATAAATTGGGAAATGTTTGTAAATTTTGCTGCTTGAGCATTGATTTTGAAAAATTTTTTTTGTTATATAATATATATATATATATATATATATATATATATATATATATATATATATTGCATTTTGTCTTTGTATATATTGTATTTGTATTCATGTGCGTGTGTGTGTGTGTGTGCTTTTACAGAAGAATTTAAGTATTATCAGAAATCTATCAGAAATGTTTTAAGTAGGAAGAAAAAAGGTTCTTCGAAAACGAATTTTAAAATTTCTAATTCGTAGATATGTTTATATTTAGCAGAAAGTGCAGACATGAGCGACAGACAGGAACTGTGGGCATGGGACGTTGTATTGTGTAATGTTATGCTCACAGATATCTATTATTTTTCACGAAACAATGTCATGCAGTACAGGGAACTGAACATATTATACACTAGTATCATTTTCCATTAGCCTACGCGACAAATTTTAGTTCAGTTTATTGTCATATTTTTAATTAATTTTTATAGAAGACACAAAATGCAGATAAAATGGATGCGCTGATGTGCGTAGCAGTGATCAACCTTTCCATACAAATTCTGAAGAATCCAAATGTACAGTACCCCAGTCAAGTACCATTAATGATGTAAAATATACACATAAATATATAAAAAATATTGAAACATGATATTTGATGAAAGAATATTTACTCAGATGTGATGATGGCAGACGGACGGACAGGAAGCGACAGAAGAGAGAGGGGACGACCTACAGGTAAACTAAGCAAGTGGGAAAACTTTTTGGATGGGGAAAGCGTTAAACCAATTTCAAAATTTTGTGTGAAAAGATTTGTAGAATTCATAAATAACATCTTAACTTAAGATTTCGTGTGATTACATTTATGAGAAAGTACTCAATAGCTTTAATGTGCTTTTCCAGCTGACAGGAAGCCAGATATTTTGAAGCACCATAGTAGTCATGCCAGTAGAAAATGCTGTATGATTGATTCTACTATGTTCAGCTTTAAAAAATTGAAGAAGAAGAGAATAAGTACACCGTTGATAAGGAAATATGTAGAGTAAGTAGTCCGTGTGAGTGTGTATTTTCTGAGGTAAAAAAGTTAGTTGAAATTAAGTAAAATCTTAAATATCATTATTTTGGAGTAATTTAAATTTCTGATATTTTTGTGTTGAACAAGTTAATAAAGTCAGATTTTTTTTTCTTTTATCATTCATTATTTAATAATGGAGTTTATTTTATTTGAAAGTGCTTAGCCTTGGAAACTTTGAAACACTATTAAAATTCACATAACCTAACAGAAACTTAATGCCATATTTAATGCCTTCAAAGTTGTTTCTTTAAATTTATTTTCATTTTTGTCTGCAAGAAAACAGTTTACCCACATTTATTTTTAAATTTTATGAGTTGTAATGAGATTCTAATAATTAATAATACTTCATTTTCTTTGTCCAAATTTATCTGTTCAATGATCTTTTTTAATATTTAACTTATAAATTTAAGATAATATAAAAGTAATCCCTGACCGCTTACACGTTTATTTTCAAGAGAACTTAAAAATATTGACAGCTATTTTAAGTTCAGTGTATGAAGGGCAGGGGGCATTATTCTTACAGCGGGGGCGGGTGGAAGAAACCAGCCACTATTTTTAAATTGCTTAGTGGATTTTATTTCGTAAACAAAAATGTCTAAGCTTGTTTTTGAAAAGGATTATCAAGTTTCAATCAAACCAGAGAAAATTGCGGAATATTATGGTAATGAAAGCGCTCTCACATCAAAGTTATTAATAAAGATCGCTCAAAAACGTGACCCTAGAAATCAAGAATCTGAGGTAATTGCAAGAGTTCTTTATTTGGGGACTTAATTGACGGAAAAACTAGGCTATAATTTTCCAATGGAAATTTATTGATCACCCTATTTTGAAATGCCGTTTGTTTGTATCATAAACAGTTTGATGAGAATAACAGAAATACTACTTCGCACATGGTAGACCAACCCGTGATATGGAAGCACAAGGCGTCGAGGAACTCGAAGAAGAGAGTAAGTATATTAGATTTTCTGTAAAATTAACAAACCAGTTGATTGTCTGGCTAAATGAGTGTAGAGAAATTTGAAATTATACCTAAACTTCAAGTTTAATGAAAGTTCATAACATCAAAGCACTCATTGAATAAACGAACATTTTAAAATTTATGTTTTTACAATAAAATATGAAAATGACACATGAATATGCTTGTACAAAATATTGTCGCTACACTTGCTAAAACAGCTACTTTACTTGTTAGTGAAATTAGCATTGAGTCACCATCGAAACAGCATTAAGATCAAAATATAATTCAAATATGAAAACGAATCCTGGCCGCAGTTAAACTATTTCTGAGTTTAAAAGGATTTTGTAAATTCAAAAATGTAAGTTTTTGCATTTTTGAACTCCGATTGCAATGGTAAAATGGAATTCCCAAAATATTTCAGACAAATAATTATAAATTATTAAAAATTTGAAATTACCGCCATTTTGTAACTGTTGGAAAATTTTGTTGATTAACGAATTTGTCCAAGCCATTTCCATTCTCAATGTTTGGGCCAGGTTCATATCAAATCGGACTAAAATTTCGAATGTGAACGTCTGGACACACACACACACTCTCTCTCTCTCTCTCTCTCTCTCTCTCTCTCTCTCTCTCACACACACACACACACACACACACACACACACACACACACACACGAGATAGTATTTAAAGGTTTCCATAAATAACAGTTACCATTTTTTCATTTTTTAATAATTACACTAAATCAAAGCTTAAAACATATGCGACATTTCTTATCTCCCACTAAAATACTAAGTTGTAAATGCAGTAAATAAGAGACAGTGCTGTACTTCTACCGAGATGTTACACCGCATCCTGCAAAAAAAATAAGAATACTAATACTTGTAAATACTAGATGGGACATTTTTACCGTACTAAGGTGAAAAGTAATTTTTCTAATAAGTCAACTAAAAATTCTGTACAAATTCTCTTATTTAAAAGAATTGTATTGTAAAAGTTTCCACATTTTGTAAACAATTTTAGTTAAAATCTTTCCATTCGATCAGTCTTAAGCGAGAGATTGAATGTTGGAAGGTTCGAGAAACATATGAGGGTATTATTTAATTTGTATTAATTTAACTTTATAATTTATATTTGTGAATCCATCTCCCTATTTCATGTCCCTCTAGTAAATCTATCCTCATTTTCATCTCCAATTCCACCTCATTTTTTTTTAAATTTTATCACTTCCAATTCTCTTTCTTCTTATTCGACCTTCATTTTTATTCTTAAAACTACCTTTCCACAATTGTTTCCTTCAATTTCCTACTTTCGTTTTTCTAACATCTAATATCCCCTCTAACATTTTTTCTATTTCCCTCGCACATTATTTTTTTTACTAAATAGTTTTATTTTTTCATATCCAATTTTTTTTTTTTTACAGCAACGGAGACATTTGCAATCTCTGTACAGGTGTACACCACAAACCTTGAAAACAACCTCACAAAAGCACTCGAAGCAGCGCAAAAGTTAGTCACAAATGAAGTAAAAGAACTTCCATTTAATCTAAAAGATAAGCTGCAAGCTTGAAAACGTCACAAAAAGTGGTTACGTAAGATATTTTAATTTGTTTTTAAATAAATAATTCACACACAATTTTCGAGTTTCTTATTACTTCTCTTTCCTCAACAATAAACTGGATACACAATTCAGTTCACCCCTTGTGCTTATCTGTAGATGAAAGAGCATCTTGCCCAAACCCAAACTTAACCATTGCATAACAAAACGAAATATAACAACTACTCCCCCTTCAAAATTAAATCATAGATCTCTTTCATTGTAGTCTCTTTGAAGGCCGTTGAAGGCTTTTTGTAAGTACATTATATTTGCAAATCCTTTAATTGTTTATTTTTCTACGTGTTAAATAAAAACTGTTTATATCATACCAAATTTTCCTTTTTATTTTAGTGAATATATATATATATATAAATTTATGTAATTGAAATTCATAAATTATGTACAATTTAAGCGGAAAGGATGGATTTTATGCAGAACTATCCCAGTAAATCACTAGTATTAATATATTAATACTACATATATAAGAAGAACACTTATAGCACAGGATATTTTTCTTATATAACACATTATATACGAGGGCTATTCAGAAAGTAGATTACGTTTTTGGATAAAAAAGAACTAAGTACAGGAAAAAAATTGTATTATATACATTTGAAAGAGGAACTAAAATACTATTTTTCGACATAATCGCCAAACAAATTTAGACATTTGTCATATCGGTGAACTAGCTTTGAAATTCCCGTGTCGTAGAATTCCGCCGCCTGTGACGCCAGCCAGTCAGTCACGCCCGCGCGGAGATCTGCGTCGTCATCGAAGCGCTGTGTTGCAAGCCAAGTCTTCATCTTCGGGAATAAGTGGAATCACTAGGTGCCAGGTCCGGACTGTAGGGTGGATGAGGGAAAATCTCCCACTTGAAGGCCGTCAAGACGTCTCTTTGTCTGATTTGCCGTGAGGGCGGTCATTGTCGTGCAAAAACAACACTTTTGCACTCAGTTTTCCTCTCCGCTTGTTCTGGATAGCTCGTCTTAAGTTTCGTAATGTTTGGCAATACCTTTCTGAGTTTATGGTTGCTCCACGTTCTAGGAAGTCAACCAGAAGAACACCTTTCCTGTCCCTCACGGGCGTGACTGACTGGCTGGCGTCACAGGCGGCGGAATTCTACGACACGGGAATTTCAAAGCTAGTTCACCGATATGACAAATGTCTAAATTTGTTTGGCGATTATGTCGAAAAATAGTATTTTAGTTCCTCTTTCAAATGTATATAATAAAATTTTTTTCCTGTACTTAGTTTTTTTTTTATCCAAAAACGTAATCTACTTTCTGAATAGCCCTCGTAACAGTATATATTATACTTATACGAGGGTTGATCAAATATAAACGAGACTGACTTTCTAAAAACTTTTCCGTTTTACATTGAACTCTAAAGGGTGGGGTTTCAGGTAGCCTGGGAGGTTTGGGACAGGCGTAGACGGGCAACATTTCCGTTCGGACCCTTCAGTATAAAACTATACAATGAGTGAGAGTGAAGTGCACGTTTCCGTGGAGCAGAGAATTATTATTAAGTTTATGGCCAAGGAGGGGGTCAATCCGACTGAAATCTTTCGTAGATTGACGGCTCAATACGGGGACAGGACCCTGTCAAGAGCTCGCGTTTTTGCTTGTCACAAGGAATTCGCCGAAGGACGGGAAGCAGTAGAAAACCTGAAGGCCAAATCACGATCGTCGGCCGGGAAGGTAATGGCCACTGTATTTTTCGACAATCAAGGCGCCTTTCACGTCGATTTCCTCCATCAACGACGCACAATAAATGCACAATATTATTGCGATGTTTTAGAGGCCGCAAAACAGTCTTTCGTAGGAAAAGGAAATCTAAACCGGCGAGAAACGTCATTTTTCTTCACGATAATGCCCGACCACATTCGGCGAACGCTACGAGGCTTAAACTCGATCAAATTGGCTGGGAACCAATGGAACATCCCCCATACAGTCCAGACTTATCACCCTGCGACTATCACCTGTTTGGGCCACTCAAAGAGGCACTTGGAGGCCAGCGTTTCGAAGACGATTCTGCGGTGGAGACCTTCGTGCTCCAATGGCTCAATGAACGCCCGAGAACTTTTTACGAAGATTGGAATTAAAAACTTCCAATCCGGTGGGAAAAATGTGTTACTCGTGCGGGAGACTATGTAGAAAAATAAATTGTATCAAGAATAATTTGTAAGTAAGCAATAATTTTTTTAAAAAATCAGTCTCGTTTATATTTTATCAACCCTCGTATAACACAGGATATTTTTTATCGGGGAAAATCTTAATAATTCCTGAACGCACATTCCTTGCTGACATGATTGAAGCAAATTTTCAACAATACATTTTTCTCTTACACTTCTATGAAAAAATAATTTTACCATCCTAATCTAGCATTTGAAATTTTAAATTTATATTTTCAATACGAAAGTAAAAGAAATACGTCTGAAAAATATTTCCAACTTATTGTTGTGGTTAAACAAAGTGAAACGTCAATAACAACCGGCATTTTGAAACTGTAACCACGTTATAATCGTGTCAAACAAATCACATGTATCATGGTTCTTATAAAATAACTTCTTACTTGTACAAGTGTAAAATAAAATAATATAGCTAGAAAGAACTAACTCATCGTGCTTCCTGGGTTGTGTGTGATAACCCTTTGTTATTTGATTAATGCGTCACGTTGCAATGACTTAATTTATACCTTGGAAACGATTGTGAATCAATCAATCAATAGTCGGGACGTTATAATGGCGTATATAAAACTGCATTTTGAACAATGATTTCTTTTTAACTTTACTTCGTATATAGAAAATATGTAAATTGTTGGACTGATATGTAGTACTTTAGTATTTTGCAGGTGAATTCAGTCTCAAACTATAAAGTTCTGGGAGATTATGTTTGAATTTTAAAATTATTAATTCCTTTTGGGATACAGTTTTCTGAAACAATTGACCAATTAGCACCTAGGACTGAAGGATAAATTGAAAAATTCTGCTTCCAAATTTAAACGTTTTAAAATTTAAAATGCTATAAAACATAACTAATGGGTTTTATATACTTTAACTCTTACTGAAACACCACATATACATATATTATTATTATTATTATTATTATTATTATTATTATTATTATTATTATTATTATCTGCGTATAGACCCTGTTGGATCACGCTAAGCACTCTGACTCATGTCTTGCTCCTTCTAATCCTCTACACCTCCCTCATCCTGTCCCCATGGATCCTCTTCCGCTCCTCCGTCCATTTTACCCCTGCTCTCTTTGGGATTTAATTCTCTGGGACCTTCCAACCAAGCATGCGTTCCTTTCTCCTGTATGCGTTTCTGTCTTCAACGACTGTTGAGTCTATTCCTGCGTCATGTAGGTCTATTCTGACTTGTGCGATCTACGACGTTGTTGATTTGACACCTTGTATATACTTAAGGATTCTGTTGGCAAGTCTTGTTGTTGGGAGTCTACTGATGTGTCCATAGAACCGAAGCCTCCTTCTTCTGATATCTGCTGCCAGGTTCGATATATTCTCTGTAGTCTTCCGGGAGTGCAACCTGTATCCATCTTCTGTTAATTTCGGGCCAAGGATCTTCCTCAAGATTTTGCGTTCTTCCTTCAAAATATCCTCCATGGTAGCTTTTGTATCGAGTGCTAGCGTCTCGCTTGCATATAATACCTCCGGTTTTATGACTGTGTTGTAGTGTCTGATTTTTGTGCGCGTCGACATACATCTCTGATTGTAGATATCACGCATTATACCAAGAGCCCTCTTCATTCTCAGTAGCCGAATCCTTTGCGCAGCCTTCTCGCCACCCATGGGTTCAAGAATTTCTCCCAGATATTTGAAGTGCTTGACTCTGTTTATTTTACCATACTTTGTGTTTAGTTCTTGAATATTTAATTTTGAACAGAAGAATTCGGTTTTTTTAAACGAGATCTGTAGACCGATCTTCTGTGCACATTCCTTTAGGACTTCTATCTGTTTAATCGCTGTTGTTTCATCATCTGTGAGTATGGCTAGGTCGTCTGCAAAAGCTAGGCACGCGATTTCTGTGTTGTCCTTAGGTCTTCCAAGTCGAACTGATTTCCAGTGCCCTTCAATTTTTAATTCTTTCTCCCATTCCCTGATAACTTTGTCCAACAGCAGATTGAAAAGGAGAGGCGAGAGTCCATCTCCTTGGCGAACTCCAGTTGTGATCAGGAAGGGTTTGGAAATTTCTCCCATAAACTTCACCTTAGCGATATGCCTGTCAATGTTTGTTTGATCAGTCACAGTGTTTTAGGATCAAGTTCATGTTCTTCCAGGATATTAAACAAAGATTTTCGATCAATGGAATCGTAGGATTTTTTGAAATCTACGAACGTACAGATCACTGGGACATTCCTTTTAGCTTTTATTTGCAATATTGTTTTTAGGTTGAAAATTTGTTCTGTGCACGAGCGACCCGGACGGAAGCCTGCCTGGTACACACCAATTCTGTATTATATCTGTTTTTGTGTTCTTTGAAGAAGACATGTTGAGAGTACTTTGTAAGTAACTTGTAGTAAAGAAATTCCTCTGTAGTTGTTCACGTCTGTTCTGTCTCCTTTCTTGTGTGAATAAGAACACATTTCCAGTCATCCGGTAATTTTTCCGTTCGCCATATATCCATGATGATATTTTTTAATTCCTGTAATGAGTTCGGTCCGAGATTCTTCAGAAGTTCTGCAATGATTCCATCTTCTCCGGATGCCCTATTGTTTTACAGTCTAATGTATGTGATCCTCGATCTCTTCTTGTGTTGGTAGTAACGATTCAGGGTAAGTGTCAGCACAGTTTTCTTTAGCGAACCGTCTGCTGGGTTCAGAGCAATTAAGGAAGTCAGAAAAATATTTTGCTAACTCCTGACAGTTTTCGTAATTAGTTAATGCCAATGTGCCGTCTTGTTTTCTAAAGCACAGATTTTGTGGTGTGTACCCACGAATTTTTCTGCAAAGGTCTTATAAAAATTTCGAACGTTGTAAAACGTTGTAAAAATGTTGCGGAAGTTCTCCTCTATGGAGTCCAGTTATTCCTTCATATCCCTCCTCTTAATCTTCCTAATACTTTTAGCGACCTCTTTTCTAATTTCATTAAAACGTTGTTGACTTTCTGGGGACTTTTTACTGTTGTAAATTTGGAAGGCCCGTTTGCGTCTTTCCAGCGCACTTTCACATTCCCACCACGGGTGTTTCGTGTTCTTTTCAATGGGATTAATTCCTGTGCTTTTTGTGTAATTTTTGTGCAAAATTTCTCCCATGTGTCCGCCTGTTCTTTTTCCCACTTCTCCCTTATGTTCGAGTCTTTGATACCTTTTGTATCAAATTTCTGTATACATTTCTTCTTTCGATGAAATTTTCCTGGAGTGAACTTGATTTTGATTCGTGTTAGATAATGATCCGGATCAATGTTTGCACCCTACGGACTTTAACACACACACACACACACACACACACACACACACACACACACACACACACACACACACACATACATATATATATATATATATATATATATATATATATATATATATATATATATATATATATATATATATATATATATAAACATGTGTGTTATTTTGCTATGACTGTATGTGTGTGTGTGTGTGTGTGTGTGTGTGTGTGTGTGTGTGTGTGTGTGTGTGTGTGTGTGTGTGTGTGTGTGTGTGTTGTGTTTGAGAGAAAGAGAGAGAGAAATTAATATTAAATATATTAAAAGTCCCGATTCAAATTCTCCCGAACACAATCATCAATGACCATTACTTTAGCCTGGGATACTGTTGCATGCTGTCTTAAGGTAATAACTTTCTTCAACTTCGGTCTCAGGACGTACAGCCCAGCACCAGGTCTTGTCTTTCTCTTTGAACAATGTTTATACCAGACTATGTCTCCAGATATTCCGAAAACAGGATCCCCATCTTCAAACGTCAATTTGACTTCAAAGGACCTATAGACCATATGTTATTTGACCATCTGATCATCCCATCCGTAGAATCGGATAGCAGATTTTTTTCCTGTAATTCTAGCATGCCCTAAAGTTGAGGATAGCCAGATACCACTTTCCGGCAGTCTACCTGATGCTTAACGTTCCTCCCGCTAACATAAAGGTCAATGAGGGGAACCCAAGAACGATCTCCTTAACCGCTGTTTGTATCGTGTTCATATATCTAGTAATGCAAAAACAGACCACACTCTAAATTTTAGTCAGCAAAGACTCTCTGACCCCACCCCAACGGTTTTCATTTAGGCACTTGAGAACGAGAGTAGATCCATACGTGGTGTATTGCTTTATACACACAAATGGTGGCAAATGTCCAAATAAACTGCAATAATAGCATAAAATAATCAACTGACTTATAACACTGCCCTATTACAGGAAGCGAGATATACCATAATTCTGATAAAATAAATTGTAATTTTTACACATGAACAGTAAATAAAGTAAATGATAAGAAAGCGCTTCGTAGTTAGTCTTCGATAATCCCGGGTTATCTGGTGAATGCATCATGTTGCCATTGCGTAATACCTTGGGTAGTACCTTGACAACCATTGTGAGATCAGTCACTTGTTTGGCGGCATTGTTCCAATAAGGTAAGTGGAACTGTTTTGTATCAAAATATTTTCGATATTAAGTAATTCAAGTCTAAACAAAGCATTTGTGTTTCTAACCTCTCTTTGGAAATCGTGCAGTTTTTTTCCAAAATCGGATCTTTTCATGTAGAACGATTGCAATTAAAAATCATAATAAAAAAATTAAATTGAAAAAAGGACTGTTTTTGATTTAAAAAATAAACCTTAGCTGCTGTCGGCTTATTTATTATTTTGTTATTATTGTGTTTATACATTTTAATGTGGAATACCTCCACTTATAATACTTTTGCAAAATATTTACAAGGATTAGAATACTATTTAAACAAAAAACGTTTTTAGTTATTCTAGCTTGACAAGTTTGTAACCCCCCAAAATAAAACGTGTTCAATATTTTTAAAATGCAAGTAGTTTTGAGTCTTAAAACTTTCTATCTTTTTTACTTTTTACTTTATTGAAAATAATTTCACAATAATAATCAGGAGGATAGTAAAGTTTGAATAATATATGTTTTAAATTCCACAAATTAATTGAAAATATGGTAATGACAATGACCACTGTTCAATTTGATGCTTTTAGGTAACTTTAAATTTTAATGTGCTAGTACACGAATAGAGAATTCAAAATTTAGCAAACACGATTTTATCAATAGCTTGGACATGTTTGTTTTTGACAAAATTCTATTTAATTTGTTTCAAAATGTTGATTATTTCAACTCGTTAAAATAACACAATTATTTACTCCATATATTTGATTGTATTACATATTGACAGCAGTAAAATCTGCTTTTATATTGGTATAAACAAATTTTTAAATGTAATATTTTCAAAAAACTTATTATCTTTCCTAAAATGTTTCAAAACCATAATTATTTTACCCTGACACCGTGTACTAACTAAGTCTTTCTGTCGCAGAGGTTAATAGTTTTACTTTATACCAAACACGTAATATAAAAAAATACCTAATACTGGGAAAAGGTAGAAATGAAGTAGGAGTTGAAGGGGCGGGAAGTTAACTCATCTTGGCTAATCAATAATGCAATTCTCAGCTCAATTAATAATCTAGCAGAAGACATGACATGAGCTTAGTGGCAGAGATGGGAAGGGGTAATCTATTTATACTCAAAGTATAACTCGATTACCCAAGGCTTTGTAAAGCTAGGATTTACTGTTTTCTGTGTTAGGGGTTCGGTAAAATAGAATTTATGATCTGTAAAACTCGACAAAAAAAGGATAATATGTTTTTGAGTTAATTTAAAGAGATTAAAGGTTGTATAACAGTACCTATTTTTTGAAAATTTTCAAAAAAAAAAGAAATTAATACTTAGCTCGACGTTTAAAAATTTAATCGTAACCTACATCAGTAAAAATCGTAAAAAAGTCCATAAAAATTGTAAATTTAATTTTTAATAATACCAGAAAAATCAGGAGCAAGTTCAAACATTTGATGTCGAACAACATTTTCTTTTGTAAAATTTGCTAACTTGTCTTAAAACTAGTGAAAGAATAGTTTAGTTTCAAAACTTCTAGAGAATTCCTGACATTAGTTATACAAGTACATTTTTTAAAATTTTTTTTAAGCCCACATTGGAGATATTTAAGCTCACCAAATTGTTATATTTATGTGATTATTCATTGCATCATTAATTAACCATGGCTTCTTTTGTGTGTGTGTATTGTTTGTTTTGTATATATATATATATATATATATATATATATATATATATATATATATATATATATATATATAGTTGTGCTTGTGAAATTTACGAAAGCATCTATGACAAGCAGATAATTGAAATTTTAACTTACGTGGACAAAAAATACATTTAAAAGAAGAATTTTAAATTTTTTAATTTGTACATATTTTTTAATTAAATTTTTTTCTAGTTATAAAAGTTATCTAACATCTTTTTTTCAAAACTTACTTTAATTTAGAAACAAAAAAAGAACCATTGTGTAGCATTATGTTATTCTCAATGTTATTTATTATTTTTTCACAAGCAACGCCCCATAGGAACTGCACATATTACATAAAATGAAACTTGCATTCTCAAGTTGTTACAGAAGACGCAAAATGCAGATAAAATGGATGCTGATGTGCGCGGCAGTGCTCTGCCTTTCCGCCGCAGATTCTGAAGAACACAATTGCACTATGCCCACCAGTCAGGGTACCATTAATGATGTAAGTATGAAAGTAAATACACAAAAATAAAACATTAACATGAAATATTTAAATAGAAAACAAGATATCCTCAAATTATTACTGTGTCTTTAAATTTCACTTTGAATAAACATTTGTTCTTACATTTACTGTAAACGTTTTTAATAAAAGTGTTAAAGCAATTTCAAGAATTTGTGAAAAACATTTGTAGTGATTACAATAGCATCTAAGTCAAGATTGCATGTGATTATGTTTAGGGTAAATTTTAATTTTTATAATTTACTTTTCCAGCTGACAGGAAGCAAGATGTATTTGAAATACAGCAGTATTGTTGGTGTAACAGGGTTATTTGATAGTGCTAAGTACAGCTTCAAGAAATTGGAAGGAGAAGAGAATAAATACACCGTGGATATAAAGATTATAGAGTAAGTAGCCCGTTTGAGAGTGTATTTTGATATTAAAATTTAGTTAAAAATTAATAAAATCATAAATGGTTTTAACTACTTTAATTTCTCCGTACAGTTAAAACCTATGTTTTTGTGTTAAAAAGATTATTAAAGTCATATTTGTTTTTGTATTATTCATCAATTACCCGAAGTCATTTTACTTAAATCTTTGAAATATTATTAAAATTCGCTTGGGCTTAGATAACCATAATGCGAATTATAGATTTATATTTTATTTATTTATAAACTTTGTGAATTTGTAATGCCAATATATGAACATTACTAACTGATATTTTTGGTTTTTAATTTTGTTTTTTTGTATAGACACGTAATATTTTCAAAAAGATAATGTCTTTTTCAGAAGGATTAACGGATTTTACTATGTTATCTATTGTCCAAACTATTACCTTTTGTTATAAACTAAAATTATAAATAATAATAATTGGGTTTTAATTTAAAGTTGTTTAATTCATTTTCATTTTCGTCAGCAAATAAACAGGGTTCTGCGATTATTTTAAATTTTTAGGTTGTAATTACATTTATCACTTTTTGAATGAAACTATTAATAATTACTTTTCTTTGTCTAATTTTTATCTCTTCCACATTTTTTTAAACATTTAACATTAAAATAACTTCAAAAATATAAAAATGAACCCTAGTTGCTGTCGTGTTTATTTTAGTATTATCAATAAAATTACGATATGTTAATTGGTACTTTATGTTCAGGGTAAGACAAAGCTGTTTTATAAGATAAATATTAAAAAAGTTAGTAATAATGTCTTATCTGCTAAGATTCAATCAAAGCAGACAAAAAGTTCGATTGTTAAAATGTGTCTTGCAAAGTGCACACACAAAAATTTGTAAATAAAAACGCAATGTGATCTAGGAGTCAGAATCTGAGGTAATGTTAGTTTCGTGTATGCGGACTTATCTTGTTACCGCGTTATCAGTTTATCACTTACCAACTAAAAATTTACTAATCACAAAATATTTGAAACACATCTTGTTTGTATGCCTGCAGAGTGGACGGGAAACCAGGAAATAGTAGTGACACATGGATAGATTACCCGTCAGAGCACAAGATCGAGAGCAATAAATACAGTAAGTTTATTTTATAAATTACAATAAAAATTCTGTAAAATTAACAAACAGTTGAATTTATGTCTTATAATTAAAAAACGAAAAACTTTTTACTGCTATAAAATTAAGACCGAAATTTTTTTTCAGACTAAATTAAAGTTTTTAATTTTACTTGAGTGTAAAAGTACAAAACTTCTTTCCTGACAAAAACGGAAGCAGATTTAGATATATATTGAATTAAATATGTTGGCGATATAACTCTCCATTTTTTTAAGGACATTTCTGAAAAATGTATTTAAAATCGTTAGAGTCGATTTGAGATAATCTAAATTTTAACAATTTTGTTACCTAAAAAGTCCTTCAAAAGTTGTGTTATTTAATTAAATATTATAACCGACATATGAGTACAAAACAAACACAACAGATTTAATCTACAGTCGTAAATTAGTTATCTCTACTGTGAATAAGTTACATACTTGATATTTTGAATTAATTCATATTTTTTACAATGACCGAGATGTGAATTATTTTAAGAAATAACGCCTATTTTGCATTGTTTTTTAAATTCCTATTAAATTGTTTTGGGGGTATTGACTATAGTTTTGTTTAAGAACTTACGGATCACATTTCAGTAAAATATTACCAACGTTATTAGAGGCGATTTTCAAAAATTTTATATTTAGAAAGATTTTTTTTGACAAAAAGGGTAAAAAAAGTAAAAAGGTAAAAAACCAAGTTTTACCGGTTTTTAGTTAAAAAAAATTCTACGAAATATAAACAAAAATACATCAATGTCAAATTTTAATTAAAATCGGTAAATCGATAAAACTGTATAACTCTCTCTCTCTCTCTCTCACACACACACACACACACACACACACACACACACACACACACAACTTTTATAACTCTGAAGACCTGATTTTCTTCGCAATTAACATTGTTTCTTTACATTTCTGTTACTGAGATATTAAAATTAGTTGATTTTAAAGAGTGAAATTTTGATTGTATTTCAGCTGAATATCTGTACTACTCTATTCCATACTTGGAGAAGAATGTATCTGCCGTTTTATACATATGTGACCCCGACAGTAAGTAGTCTGTAATGATAGAAATACAAATTTTTGTCGATACATTTAGCCGGATATAACCATAATAATGATTCTCAGTAATAATGCATTAATTCCATACGTAATTACTAATGTAAAATGGACATTTAAAAATATTAAATATTTATGAATGATATTTTAGGATTAGAAAATACGAGGATTATTCTGATCTGAAAAATTTGAAACAGGAGTGCCAATAGTGTAATACTATATCTTCTGTATTACAGTGATTTATCAAAATTTGGAAAAGATATTGTTGATACATTTGTTGACATCAAAGATATTTTTGCTGTTAGTGATAATACCATTGAGTCCACCAGAAAACTACAAACAGCTATACTCGATGTACAAAGCTAAAATAAAAAGTTGAGAATCAAACTTAATGAAGGGAATTGTGTTCAAAACAATTTCATCAATAAGTGCATTGAACGCAAACCTGTCTTAGTAATATTAATAATAGTCATAATAATAAAAATAATAATAATAGAAATAATAATAATAATAATAATAATAATGAACTACAAATCACTGATATTATGATCATGAACAAAACAGCCAAAACAATAACCAAGGACAAGAAACAACGGTCTCAAGGCAAAGTCAAATCCAAGCGAACGATCCAAATCTCTGACGAAGAAAGAAAAGCAAGATCACAACGAATGAAGCAATACTGGGCTAAGAGGAAGGCACAAATCATTAAAAAATGAATGATTTAGTTTATGATTTAGTTACCACAAAGTTGGATGAAACAAATAAAGATAATAATAATAATAATAATAATAATAATAATAATAATAATAATAATAATAATAATAATAATAATAATAATAATAATAATAATAATAATAATAATAATAATAATAATAATAATAATAATAATAATAATAATAATAATAATAATAATAATAATAATAATAATAATAATAATAATAATAATAATAATAATAATAATAATAATAATAATAATAATAATAATAATAATAATAATAATAATAATAATAATAATAATAATAATAATAATAATAATAATAATAATAATAATAATAATAATAATAATAATAATAATAATAATAATAATAATAATAATAATAATAATAATAATAATAATAATAATAATAATAATAATAATAATAATAATAATAATAATAATAATAATAATAATAATAATAATAATAATAATAATAATAATAATAATAATAATAATAATAATAATAATAATAATAATAATAATAATAATAATAATAATAATAATAATAATAATAATAATAATAATAATAATAATAATAATAATAATAATAATAATAATAATAATAATAATAATAATAATAATAATAATAATAATAATAATAATAATAATAATAATAATAATAATAATAATAATAATAATAAGAATAATAATAATAATAATAATAATAAGATAATAATAATAAAGAAGAATAAGAAGATAAGAATAATAATAAGAATAAGAAGAAGAAGAATAATAATAATAATAATAATAATAATAATAATAATAATAATAATAATAATAATAATAATAATAATAAAGAAATAATAATAGAAGAAGAAGAAGAAGAAGAAGAAGAAGAAGAAGAAGAAGAAGAAGAAGAAGAAGAAGAAGAATAATTATAATAATAATAATAATAATAATAATAATAATAATAATAATAATAATAATAATAATAATAATAATAATAATAATAATAATAATAATAATAATAAAAATAATAATAATAATAATAATAATAATAATACTCCTTTATTGTATAGGAAAATATAAAAAAATGTATAAAATGCATCAGCATATTATTAAAAAACAAGACAAATTTCACGTCCCATTTTTTTACTTCTCAAAATATAAATTTTTTCACACGTTCATCCCTTACTTCAATTTTACTTCTACTTTATCTTTTTTTTCTTAATCGACCTTATTTTTCATGCTTTACACAGTTTTCCAAAATTGTATCCTAAATTCTTACTTTCTACTTTCTATCACCTTATATTCTCTCTATCTTTTTTTATATTTTCCTCACACAATATTATCTCTACTAAATAGTTTTATTCTTTCATTTCGATTATTTTGTTTTTCAACAGCATCGGAGCCTTTCGGAAGCTTTGTAAATGTGTTCACCGCAAACCTTGAAAATAACCTCACTAAAGCAGTCGAAGAAGCACAGAAGTTAATGACAACTAAAGTAAAAGAACTTCCATTCAACCAAAAAGATAAGCTGGACGCTTGAACACGTCACAAACTCTGATTACTTAAGATATTTTAGATTTGTTCTAAAATAAATAATTAGTATATATTTTTGTGCTTCTCTATTATTTCTCTGTCCTCGCCAATAAACTGTATGCACGATTCAATTTATCCGTGTGAGTCCTTTTATCTGCAGATAAATGACCAGCTTGCCTATCTATCTAATTCTAATTCATATTATATTTCTGAAAGTTTGTGTGATTTGTTTGTTTGTTTGTTATTCAATCACGCTTTAACCACTGGACCAATTGAGATGAAATTCGGTACGAATATGGTTTAAGTATCAGAGATACATATAGGCCTATTCCCGTTTTACAAAATGTCATTATACTACTTACCCAGCCCAAAATAATTATCAGTTTTTAGTTTTGTGGCATGTGTTAACTGTAGTTATATACTGGACCTGTGATTTAGGTACCTGAGATGAACATAGATTCAATCCTATTTTAAGAATCTTAATCTGTGTTTTATTTATTGTAAGATTATTGCTTTTAATGTAACATTTTCAATATTTTAGTTGAAATTTTTTTTCAAAACTGACTTTAATTTGTTACTTTGTGTTGAATTTTCAATATTAAATGTAAAAAAATCCCTACATAGAGTGCCAATTGTAAGGTAGTATATATATTTGTATAATTACATTATATGAAAAAATGGTAAATATGCAGTGTAGCATATCATTATTTTTCGATATTTTTGTTACTAAAATGCTTTATTATGTGCCCAAAAGCACGAATCAAAAATATGAAAGCACGAGAAGTACTATAAAATCGAAAATAAAAGTGACCAACATAACCTCAAAATTGCTACCCGAGCGAAAATCAGTAACGTGTTGTAAATCGGTAAAACAATAAAAAAACATCTATCACGGGTTTTTGGTGATAAGAAATCCATTTTTTAAAAGAATACTGCACACGGTTGTTAGCCTAACAAGGTGATGCGTGAAAAAACTCTTTTTTTTTTTTTAAAT
Source organism: Callitettix versicolor (assembly GCA_022606455.1). NCBI lineage: Eukaryota > Metazoa > Arthropoda > Insecta > Hemiptera > Cercopidae > Callitettix > Callitettix versicolor. Next base: position 70,747,642 of record CM040190.1, read on the forward strand.
AGCCTACTATATATCCTGACACGATTGTTGGGCCTATCACGATGATACATGAAAAAACCTTTATATTTTTTTAAAGAATACTACATATCCTAACTGACACGGTTGTTAGGCCTAACACGGTGATGCGTGAAAAACTTTTACATTTTTTTAAAGAATACTGCATATCCTAACTGACATGGTTGTTAGGCCTAACACGATGATGCGTAAAAAAACCTTTATATTTTTTTAAAAACTACTACATATCCCAACTGACACGGTTGTTAGGCCTAACACGGTGATGCGTGAAAAACCTTTATATTTTTTTAAAGAATACTGCATATCCTAACTGACATGGCTGTTAGGCCTAACACAGTGATGCGTAACAAAACCTTTATATTTTTTTAAAGACTACTACATATCCCAACTGACACGGTTGTTAGGCCTAACACGGTGATGCGTGGAAAAACCTGTATATTGTTTTAAAGAATACTACAAAACATTACTGATACGGATGTTGAGCCTATCACGGTGATGTGTGAAGTAAACCTTTATTTTTTTAAGAATACTACATAACCTAATTGACACGATGTGTTAGGCCTAACACGGTGATGCGTGTAAAACCTTTATATTTTTTAAAGAATACTACATATCCTAACTGACACGATTGTTAGGCCTATCACGGTAATGTGTGAAAAAAACCTTTACTTTTTAAAGAATACTATATAACCTAATTGACACGGTTTTTAGGCCTAACACGGTGATGCGTAAAAAACTTTTATATTTTTTTAAAGAATACTACATATTCTAAATGACACGGTTGTTGGGCCTATCACGGTAATGTGTGAAAAAAACCTTTATTTTTTTTTAATTGTACTGATAACCTTAACTGACACGGTTGTTAGCTCTAATATGGTAATGCGTGAAAAATACTTTATATTTTTTTTAAATAATACTCCATAAGCTAACTAACATGGTTGTTATGCCTAACACGGTGATCCATTTAAAAAAGACCTTTATTAATTTTTTTTTAAATAGTACTTATAACCTAACTGACGTGGTTGTTGGGCCTAATAAGGTGATGCATGAAAAAAACGTTATATTTTTTTTAAAGTGTAACTTAACTAACACGGTTGTTGGGCCCTTCACGGTGATGTGTGAAAAAAACCTTATTTTTTTTTTTAGAATACTACATAACCTAATTGACACGGTTGTTAGGCCTAACACGGTGATGCGTGAAAAACCTTTATATTGTTTTAAAGAATACTACATATCCTAACTGACAAGGTTGTTAGGTCTAACACGGTGATGCGTGGAAAAACCTGTATATTATTTTAAAGAATACTACAAAACATAACTGATACGGTTGTTGAGCCTATCACGGTGATGTGTGAAGAAAACCTACATTTTTTTTAAAGAATACTACATAACCTAATTGACACGGTTGTTAGGCCTAACACGGTTATCCGTGAAAAACCTTTATATTTTTTTAAAGAATACTACATATCCTAACTGACACGATTGTTAGGATACATATCACGGTGATGTGTGAAAAAAACCTTTACTTTTTAAAAAATACTATATAACCTAATTGACACGACTTTTAGGGCTAACACGGTGATGCGTGAAAAACCTTTATATTTTTTTTAAAGAATACTACATATCCTAAATGACACGGTTGTTGGGCCTATCACGGTAATGTGTGAAAAAAACTTTATTTTTTTTAAATAGTACTGATAACCTTAATTGACACGGTTGTTAGGTCTAACATGGTAATGCGTGAAAAATGCTTTATATTTTTTTTAAATAATACTCCATAAGCTAACTAACATGGTTGTTATGCCTAACACGATGATCCATTAAAAAAACCTTTATTATTTTTTTTTTTTTTAAATAGTACTTTTAACCTAACTGACACGGTTGTTGGGCCTAATAAGGTGATGCATGAAAAAAATCGTTATATTCTTTTTAAATAGTAACTTAACTAACACGGTTGTTAGGCCTAACACAGTGATGCGTGAAAAAACCTTTATATTTTTTTAAAGAATACTAGGCTACATATCCTAACTGACACAATTGTTAGGTCTAACACGGTGATGCGTGAAAAAACTTTTATATTTTTTTAAAGAATACTAGGCTACATATCCTAACTGACACGGTGGTGAGTAAAAAAAATCTTTATATTTTTTTAAAGAATACCACATATCCTAACTGACATGGTTGTTGGGCCTATCATGGTGATGCGTGAAAAAACCGTTATTTTTTTTAAAGAGTACTCCAAACCTTAACTGACACGTTTGTTAGGCCTAACATGGTGATGCGTGAAAAATCTTTATATTTTTTTTAAAGAATACTGCATAAGTTTACTAACATGGTTGTTAGGCCTAACGCGGAGATGCATTAAAAAAACCTTTATTTATTTTTTAAAAAAGAGTACTCCAGAACCTAAGTGACACGGTTGTTGGGCCTAATACGGTGATGCAAGAAAAAAGCCTTAATTTTTTTTAAAGAGTACTCCATAACTTAACTAACACGGTGGTGCGTTAAAAAACCTTTATTTAAAAAAGAAATTCACCATAACCTAACTGACACGGTTGTTGGTCCTAACACGGTGATGCGTGATCTTTAATGTATATTACGATTGCGGGAAAAGCCGTGACGGGTAACAGGTAATCATATTATATTTCTGAAAGTTTGTTTTTGTTTATTTGTTTGATATTCAATCACACTTTAACTACTGGACAAATTGAGATTAAATTTGGTATGAACACGGTACCTAAGTACCTGAGATAAACACAATACTATTCCAGTTTAATTGTATAATAGTGACTTTTTAATAATACTGTATTTTATTAAAATATGACAGGACCCTGTTTTAGAGCATCGAGTAGCAAAAATGTATATTTCTTGGCCGAAAACCATAAATCGTATAATATTGTAAATAGAAATATATTAAAATGAAATGACCTATTCTGATTTTGAAAATCGACTATAAATTTTATTGCCTACATTATAATTGCAGGCAAAGCCGCAACGGGTAACAGCTAGTGAGTAACTAAACGAAAATAACAATTTCTCCTTCTTACAATTTATCTCATAAGACCGCTTAAGTCTCTTTGATTATTTAGTACATGACGTTTCAATTCAACTAATTGAGGCTAATATCGCCTCTCTAAATGTAATTGTGAATGTAAGGTGTGTGTTAGACTCGGGTACCACATGGGACGTCTAAATGCTCACAATAGGTGCACCCCTACGGGTATATATATATATATTGCAAAATACTGTTCAGAAACAATAAAATATAAGTATTAATTCTTTATTTCAAAAAAAATATATATATATATATATATATATATATATGCAAAATGTGTGTTGTGTGTGTGTAAAATATGTGTATTGTGTGTGTGTGTGTGTGTGTGTGTGTGTGTGTGTGTGTGTGTGTGTGTGTGTGTGTGTGTGTGTGTGTGTGTGTGTGTGTGTGTGTGTGTGTGTGTGTGTTTACAATGCTATAATCTCTGGAGCACTTCATATTTTTCTTTTAAAATTTCGTTTAAATTACTATTTTTATTAGCAAACGTCTGTTACAAAATAAGCTATTGAAACTTCCGTCAAGGTAATATACAAAACTGAGATATTTAAATGAGCTCTTATCCTGATATATATCATTGCAATCACAGTTAATATAAATTAGAATTTTAAATTTGCAAATTTCATTGAAAACACGAAAATACTAGCTATCAGATTTTTTCTGTTTTTAATGTAATTGTAATGTTCTATATGCTAATCCATGTTCGAAGTCTTAGGACAAATTTTTTATCGTTAAAATATCTTTAACTATTTTAAAAGTAATTCGAGAATATTTAAAAGCTTTAAAATCGTAACTTTTTCATCATAACATTTTTTAAATCTTAATTCACCATGTTTTAAATCTGTATGAATTAGCATTTAAACTTTCAAACCATTATAAATACGAAAATGAACTATTTTTTTAAATTCTCCATCAAAATGCGTTCTTGTATTTTTAATAGTGGTTCATAAGCTGCCCTTTTGCTCAGTAAGTGCCTGATTTTACTACTTTACATTACCTGCAGTCACCTTCCTCTTAAAAGATCTTATGAAAACAGTCCACAACTATCTCTACCAAATTACCAGCTGCATAACATAATCCATGCGAGTTACCTACCGGCCTCCTGAGATCCTGAAGGTCACCGTTACTCTCTTAATTTTCCCATTCATCATTCATTTCTAGGATTTCAATATTTATTTACTGATCTTGTCAACAAAACAGTTACAATATATAAGCTTATAATATTGCTTATAATATTGTAAGGTAGTAGTACTCCGAGATCCATGACTATGGATTCGAGGGCCTATGATTCGACATAGACGGCTCTTTAGAAAATAGACCTTTCTAACTTGATGTAAACGCCATTGATTCCCAGAGTAAGATCTAGAACCATATTTCTTGTCTTAGTTAAAAAGGTCTTCATATCTTTAATAAGAATATGAAGTTTAGATGTTACGGTATAGAAAAGCAGTTGTGTCACTGCTCTCCCACACTGAGTGATGTGCATTGTCGTTGGCTCTAATGAAGTAGCACAAAGTCCCCAAACCTTCCAAAGCCGGTGCGTGGGAAGCATTCCATATCCTCGCTTGGGACGTACGCAGAAGTCAATACAACAATTCTGCTCCTAGATTTCACAAGTAAATTAGCACTGATTACTTTGCTTATTTCCTTTACAGCCATCGTACTATTCTGCTTTACTTCACCCAAGGTTTTTGCACTAGAGCAAAGTCAGCTTCTCCCAGCTCAAGCATCCTCTGCAAAACAGAAGTTCTCACCTTTGTAAGATGTAAATTAACATGAAATACTCTCATTCTTCTGTGGAGTGAAACACGTATCACAGGTCGAATAGGTCTTTGCATCAATCCCACATTCTGCAACTGGTGGATTTCATGGGAATCCACTAAAGTACAACCCCAATTTCCTCCTTATACAGATCCAATTCTGCAAATCCATCAAGTTTTTGAGTTTATGAATTACAATTCGTTTAGTTTCCATTGAAGGTCCCACGGATACCTAGGAAAAGAAAAGTGTACACCTATACAGGGCCGAGCATGTATAGGTTTATTGCTAACTTGAAACTGAAGGTCGCCTTGTATCAAGAGATCGCATACTAATATTTGAACTCCCCCTTAGCAATGCAGCCCTCGGCTTATGCTGTTCCACCCCAACTTGGGATAAATGTGTTTCTTTTGCTTTAGCTTTACTGATACTGTTACATTTTTACAGGCCAACATCAATACGTTACCACCCTGCACTGCATGGAGGCGCCTAATTTATATATACGATAATTAGAGTATTTTGCATGACACTATAGACTATGCCAGTGGCATCTGTGCAACACTGATCAGTTAGTTGTACACAGCCTTTTTTTAAACAATATTAGTCTACTTTTCTGTTCTGCCTTTTTTAAGTAGTGGTCCTGCTCACATGTAAGTCTTAGTTTTATTTCTGTTTTACCTCACAAGGATTTGTCATGAGTATTTTCTTAGTTTATAATATCCTAACGAGAGCCCAGGTACCTCTGGTTGCATCTTAGGTTTTCATTTAGGCAAATAAGCACGTGACTTATAACCCAGCCTGATTACAGGAAGCCCGATATACCATAATTCTGATAAAATAAATTGTAATTTTTACACATGAAGAGTAAATAAAGTAAATGATAAAAAAGCACTTCGTGGATAGCCTTTGATAATCCAGGGTTATCTGATAAATGCATCAGGTTGCAATTACGTAATACCTTGAATGTATATACCTTGACAGCCATTGTGGATCAATCACTTGTTTGGCGGCAGTGTTCCAATAAGGTAAGTGGAACTGTTATTGTATCAAACTCTTTGTTACAAAGCTAATCTCTAAACAATGCATTTGTCTTCCTAACTTCTCTTTACAAAACCTACATTTTTTCAAAATCGGATCTTCGCATATAAAACAATTTTTATAAAATTATTCATGACGAAAAATAATAGTAGATAGTAGATTAATTTAAAAAGTATTGTTTTAGAACAAATAAAAAAAATAAACCTTATCTGCTGTCTTGAAAATTGTAAATTATTTTTTTACGTATAATGTGGAATACCTGGAATTTTAATATCTATGAAAAATATTTACTATTATTAGAATATATTTTTTAAAAGATAAAAATCTTTTTTTGATTATTCTTTTAGCTTGGAAATGTTTTCTACTCAAAAAATACGTTCAATATTTTGGAAATGTAGGCCTTTTAAGTATTTTTCGTGTAGGCCTACCTCTTTCATTTTTCCCATTTTGAAAATTTGTTTTCACAATAATAATAAGAATGATAGTAAAATTTTAATAATTTATAGATACATTTTAAACTTCAAAAATCATTGAAAATACAAAAATGTCAATGTTCATTTTCAAGTTTTTTGGATAACTTAAAAAATGTATTATGCTAATGTACGAAAAATAAATTTAAAACTTGGCACACAAATGATTTTTTAATAGCTCGAACATTTTCGTTGTTCAGCAAAATCTATTTAATTTTTTTCAAAATGTTGGTTATTTCAAAGCTTTAAAATATCATGATTATTTCTTATTATTATTTTATTTCTGTGATTTTACTAGATAATAATAATTATTATTATTTTGTTAGCGGTAAATTATGCTTTTGTATTGGTGTAATCAGATTTCAAATGTATTATTTTCAAAATAACTCATGATTTTTCCTAAAATGTTTGAAAACCATAATTATTCCGTGACACCGTGTACAAACTACGTCCTTCTATCGCAGAGGATAACAGTTTTACTCGCACTTTCCATGTTTATACCAAACACGTAGACTTAAACCAAATACCTAATACCGGAAAAAGGTAGAAATGAAGTAGGAATTGAAGGGGCGGAACGTTATCTCACCTTGGCTAATCAATAATGCAATACAACTCAATTAATAATCTAGCAGAAGACATGATGTGGGCTTAGTGCACAAAGGTGAAGAGGTAATCGATTTATACCCAAAGTATAACTCGATTACCCCAGGCTTTGTAAAGCTAGGATTTACTGTTTTATGTGTTACGGGTTCGGTAAAATAGAATTTATGATCTGTAAAAGTCGACAAAAAAATGAAAACTCGTTTTTAAGTTTTAAGTTTAAAGAGATTTATTCGTGTATAAAAGTAAGTCTTTTTTAAAATTTTCAATGAGAATTAAGAAATTAACACTAAGCTTGACGTTTAAAAAATTAATAGTAATCTGCGTCTACACAAATCGTAAAAAAGGGACAATAAAAATTGTAAATTTGATTTTTAATAATACCAGAAAATCGGTAGTAAAGCACAAACATTAGTGTCTTCTTAATGTAAGAAAGACATTACGTTTTCTCATGTAAAAATTTTGTAGCTTTTTAAACCCGTAAAAGCGTACAGTTTAAATTCAAAACTCTTAGAGAATTACACTTAGTAGTTTAAAAAAAAACATTTATTTACTGTGCATAAACATAACTATATTTTTCATTAACAGTTATTAGTGTTTTTATTGCGAAAATAGGGTATAGTGTAATATAACAAGCACTATACTGTAACATGATTAATTTCAATGAGCGCTGTAACCTTTATGAAACCTTTAATCTCTCTCTCTCTCTCTCTCTCTCTCTCTCTCTATATATATATATATATATATATATATATATATATATATTATTATTATTCAGAGAGAGAGAGAGAGAGAGAGAGAGAGGTAATTGTGTTTTACCATTAAAATACAATTGGCTATTCCCTGCCGATCCATTGGTACAATTGTTTTAAAAAGAGGCGTCTTTTTTAATAGTTTTCGAAATGAGCCAGAGAATAATTGTTATATTTATGTGGTTATTCATTGTTACATTAATAATTACTGTTATATAGATTATGGCTTCTTTCAGTGTGTGTGTGTGTGTGTGTGTGTGTGTGTGTGTGTGTGTATTTATGTGTGTTTGTTTGAATATTTAATTGTTTGATTGAGCTAGTGAAATTTACGAAATAATCTCACACGTAGATAATAAAAATTTTAACGTAGGTGGACAAAAAAGACATTTAAAGAAGAATTTTAATTTTCTAATTTGTACATACATTTAATTAAACATTTTTCTGATTATAAACGTTATCGAACACTTTTTTCAACTTACTTTAAATTACAAACAAAAAAGAACCATTGTATAGTATTATATTATGCTCAATGTTATTTATTATTTTTTCACGAGCAACGCTCTACAGGAACTGTATCATATTACATAAAATGAAACTTGCATTCTCAAGTTGTTACAGAAGACGCAAAATGCAGATAAAATGGATGCTGATGTGCGCGGCAGTGCTTGGCCTTTCCGCCGCAGATTCTGAAGAACACAATTGCACTATGCCCACCAGTCAGGGTACCATTAATGATGTAAGTATACAAGTAAATACACAAAAATAAAACATTAACATGAAATATTTAAATAGAAAACATGATATTCTCAAATTATTACTGTGTCTTTAAATTTCACTTTGAATAAACATTTGTTCTTACATTTACTGTAAACTTTTTTAATAAAAGTGTTAAAGAAATTTCAAGAATTTGTGAAAAACATTTGTAGTGATTACAATAACATCTAACTTAAGATTGCATGTGATTATGTTTAGGATAAAATTTAAATTGTTTTTAATTTACTTTTCCAGCTGACAGGAAGCAAGATGTATTTGAAATACAGCAGCATTGTCGCCGTAAACCAGGTATATGATTCGGTAATATACAGTTTTACGAAATTGGAAGGAGAAGAAAATAAATACACCGTGGGTACACAATTTGTAGAGTAAGTGCTTGTGTGAATTGTATTTTGATATCAAAAATTAAGTTCAAATTTAATGGAATCATATTATGTTTTTTTGTTTAAAAGATTTTTAAAGTCAGATTTGTTTTTGTATTATTCATTAATTAACAAATAATTTATTTTATTTAGGAATCATTTTATTTGAAACTTTGAAATATTATTAAAATTCGCAAAGGCTGAGAGAATCATTACGCAATAATTAGTTTTATATTTTATATATTCATAAACTTTGTGAATTTGTAATACTAATACCAGATTACCAGGTATGTAACATTAACCTTGTTATTTAATGATTATTTAATGGTTCCAATGACATGTACCAGTTGACATTGCTAAGTGATATTTTTGTTTTTTATTTATTTTTGTAGAGAAACTAAATATTTTCTTTAAAAGATAATATCTTTTTGAGAAGGATTAACGGATTTTATTATGTTAGCCATTGTCCAAACTAATATTTTTTGATATAGACTAAAATATTAAAATAATAATTTATTTGATCTTAATTTAAAGCTGTTTAATTCATTTCCATTTTCGCCATGGAATAAACAGGGTTCTACGATTAATTTTAATTTTAAGTTGTAATTAGGTTTATTACTTTTTGAAATAAACTATTAACAGTTCCTTTTCTTTGCATAATTTTTATTTGTTCGACATTTTTTTAAAAATATTAAACATTAAAATAACTTAAAAAATATATAAATAAACCCTGGTTACTGTCGTGTTTATTAACACAATTTCGAAATATAATTGGTACTTTATGTTCAGGGTACGAAAAAGCTGTTTCATAAGATAAATGTTGAAGACGTTATTAATAATTTCTTGTGTGGTAAGATTTAATCAAAGCAGACAAACATTTCGATTATTCAAATGTGTCTTGCAAAGTTTACACACACAAATTTGTAAATAAAAACGATTGCAATGTGATCTAGGAGTCAGAATCTGAGGTAATGTTAGTTACTTGTATGCGGACTTATCTTGGTTACCGCGTTAACAGTTTAATCATTTTCCAATGGAAACTTACTACTCACAAAATATTTGAAATATTGTTTGTTTTTATGGCTGCAGAGTGGAAGGGGGGAAAACAGAAGGAACTAGTGACACATGGACAGATTACCCGACGGAGCACAAGATCAAGGCCAATAAAAATAGTAAGTTTATTTTAAAAATTATAATAGACATTCTGTAAAATTACCAAAAAGTTGAATGTCTGTCTAAAACAGAGTATGAAATTTGAAATTGTACCTAAACAAAATATCAATTAAACTTAGAACATAGAGCAGCATTATATAAACGAACCTTTTAAAATTTCTGTCTTACAATTGAAAAACGAAAAACGACTGACTGCTATAAAATTCAGACCTAACATTTTTTTCAGACTAAATTAAAGTTTTTAATTTTACTTGAGTGTAAAAGTCATTCCTGACCAAAACTGAAGCAAATTCAGATATAACTTGAATTAAATATTTTAGCGATATAACACTGCATTTTTTAACGATATTTATTGACTAAATTTCAGAAATGTATTTAAAATCGTTAGAGTCGGTTCGAGATAATCTAAATTTTAACAATTTTGTTATCTAATGAGTCCTTCAAAATTTGTGTTTTTCAATTAAATATTATAACCGAGATATGAGTACAAAACAAACACAACAGATTTAATCTACAGTCGTAAATTAGTTACCTCAACTGTGAATAAGTTATATATTTGGTGTTTTTGAATTAAACTCATTTTTTTACAAGGACCGAGATGTGAATGATTTTAAGACATAATGACGATTTTGCATTAATTTTAAATTCCTTCTAAATGGTTTTTGGGGCATTGACTAAAGTTTTGTCTTCGAACCTACGGGCCACATTTCAGTAAAATATTACCAAAGTTATTGGATCCGATTTTCAGAAAGTCTATATTTACAAAGATTTTTGACAAAAATGCTTCAAAGGTTTTACCATTTTTTAGTTAAACAAAATGGCTACGAAATATAAACAAACAAACCTCTACGTCAAATTTTAATAAAAATCGGTAGACTGATAAAACTGAATTACTCTCTCTTTCTCACTCTCTCTCTCTCTCTCTCTCACACACACACACACACACACACACACACACACACACACACACACACACACACACACACACACACACACACACACACACACCACTTATATAACTCTGACGACATGAAAACGTAAAAACTCATGCAGATTTTAAGACTGATTTTCTTCACAATTACCAATGTTTCTTTACATTTATATTAATGAGATATTAAAATTAGTTGTTTTTAAAGAGTAAAATTTTGATTGTATTTCAGGTGAATATCTGTACTACTCTATTCCATACCTGGAGAAGAATGTATCTGCCGTTGTATACATGTGTGACCCCGAAAGTAAGTAGCCAATAATGACAGAAACACACATTTTTGTCGATATAACCGTAATAACAATACTCAGTTAAAATATATTACTTCTAAACGTAGTTACTAATGTAAAATGGACATTTAAAAATATTCACTATTTCTGACAGATATTTTAGGATTAGAAAATACTAGGTCAATTCTGATATGAAGAAATTTGAAGCAGGAGTGCTTCTAGTGTAACACTATATATTCTGTGTTCCAATCATTTACCAAAATTTGAATTAGATATTGTTGATACATTTGTTGACATCAAAGATATTTTAGCTATTAGTGACAATAGCATTGAGTCCACCAGAAAACTGCAAACAGCTATACACGATATGCAAAGCTAAAATAAAAAGTTGGGAATTAAACTTAATGAAAGGAATTCTGTACATGTCGATTTCATCAATAAGTTCATTGATCGAAAACCTAATTTTAATAATAATAATAATAATAATAATAATAATAATAATAATAATAATTTATATATATATATATTTATTTATTTATTTATTTATTTATTTATTTATTTATTTATTTATTTATTACAAACAATTACAATTAGATAATCTAAGACTATCTAGGAATATTTTTCTGTCTACCGTCTGTGTGGTGAAAAAACGTCCAGAGTCGTCTTTCCCAATGCAATTACACTTAAATCATGTGTATCAATCTTGCACCAAGTCAACCAACACATTTCTTTCTCTTCAGTCTCCTCACTTGTAGTACGTTTTCCAAATGTACCACCCCTACATATTGATGTTCAGAGAGCCTGGCTGCATGTTTTCCAGCATTCCTTTTTACCTCTTCGGCACCTTCAAGTCCCCGTGGATATCTCCATTGTGGATATACCACGGTACTCTAATAATACTACGAAACACTTTGTTTTGAAATGTTTGTATTATTTTGATGTTACTTTTCGTGTATCCCCACAATTGAATGCCGTAGGTCCAGACGGGTTTTAGGACTTGCTTATATAGAAGCAGTTTTACAGACAATTCAGAATTCCTTCCACTAATCCAATACATTAGTTTATACTTCATTCCAAGTTGTTCGCGCTTTTTTTAACGTGAGACTTCCGACAAAGTTTAGGATCCAGAGTCGTCCTTAAATATTTAGCCTTGTTTGCATGCAGAACAATTTGTCCGTTTATCATTACTGGCTGATACACGTAATGCTTGTTAATAAAGTTGACATGAGTTGATTTACCCTCATTCAGTTTCATTCGCCATTTTCTAGTCCATAATAATAATAATAATACTCCTTTATTGTATAGGACAATATAAACAAATTGTATAAAATGCATAAGTTTATTATTAAAAAACAAGACAGATTTCACGTCTCAATTTTTCACCTTTCAAAACATACAATGAAATTCATTCCTTCACACGTTCATCTCTTACTGTCAGCAGCTTTCTTCTTGGTCAGGTCTAGTCCCTATACCAGTTATAGGATAGAAAATCCTCTACAGAGTAAAAGGACAAAAAAACCAGAGCAGCTTTTAAAGCCTGAAACTTTGGAGTTTTTTCATTTCTTCTGGAAGTCCGTTGAAAAATACAACAGATGCTTGTATTCGTATAATCCGGTCCTGTGTTGTACCGTTCTATAGTTTTGCCTCTGATATTGTACGCATGTGCATAACACTTAAATATTTATTAATCATGAAAACCATGATGTATTATCTATACGATAATACAACCAAATATGACAATAAAAGCCAAACTTAGGTGGAAGCTGCATGTAAAAAAACAAGACAAGCTGAAATTAAACTTCAAAAAGAGATATTGTTTAATGGTTCGTCGTCCTTCCTTATCAGTGTACAACAAATTATTGCTTTATAAGCAAGTTCTTAAAACAGAATACACTTAAATTAGTCAATTGTTGGGTTTTGACAGTCAAAGTAATACAAAAATTATTCATCGTTTTTAAAATAAAGTATTTTTTGATACTGTTAATGATCCATGGTATATCCGAAATGATAACTTACATAAATTTCTTATCTCAATTTCTTCTCTATTTTTTCATTCTATCTCTTCCATTTTTTTTCTTAATCGACCTTATTTTTCATGCTTTACCCAGTTTTCCAAAATTCTATCCTAAATTCTTACTTTCTACTTTCTATCTCCTTATATTCTCTCTATGTTTTTTTATATTTTCCTCACACAATATTTTCTCTACTAAATAGTTTTATTTCATTTCGATTGTTTTGTTTTTCAACAGCACCGGAGCCTTTCGGAAGCTTTGTACAGGTGTTCACCACAAACCTTGAAAATAACCTCACTAAAGCAGTCGAAGAAGGGCAGAAGTTAGTGACAACTACAGTAAAAGAACTTCCATTCAACCAAAAAGATAAGCTGGACGCTTGAACACGTCACAAACTCTGATTACTTAAGATATTTCAGATTTGTTCTAAAATAAATAATTCGTATATATTTTTGTGCTTCTCTATTATTTCTCTGTCCTCGCCAATAAACTGTATGCACGATTCATTTCACCCGTGTGAGTCCTTTTATCTGCAGATAAATGAGCAGCTTGCCTAAACCTAACTATGCGTAACTAACGAAAATAACTATTTCTCCTTCTTACAATTTATCTCATAAGACCCCTTAAGTGTCTCTTTGATTATTTAGTACATTACGTTTCAAATCATCTAATTGTTTATTTTGCTACGTTTTAAATAAAAACTGATTTAATTTTTATACGGGATTTTTTGCGCAAAATATTATTTTATTTCATTGAATATATATATATATATATATATATATATATATATATATATATATATATATATATATATAAGTATGGCTGCCAAGTGATGAAATAATATATATATATATATATATATATATATATATATATATAAGTGATGTAAAAGATTTTTAGAAATTGTTCATAATTCTGAGCGCAAAAGATTAAGAAAAAGGGATTTTTCTATCCCAGATTAAGAACTACCCCAGCAAAAAACTTTTCAACAATATATTTTTATTTTACACTAACTTGAAAAGATAATTTTATCATCCTAAACTAGCGTTTTATTTTTTAACATTAAATTACCAATACGAAAGTAGAACAAATATACCAAATCAAATTCCAGAATATTATTGGGGTTAAACAAAATGAAACGCCACTAAAAAACATTATTTTCAAAAAATAATCACATGTTAATTGTGTCAAATAATGAGATTATCTTAATTCTGATAAAATTAGTTGTTATTTGTACAAGTGAAAAATAAAAGAAGATAACCAGAAGGATAACGTTGGCATATCTTGGGTTTTCTGTGTAATATTGTAATATTGTGCAATATGTGTAATATTGCAATGACCTTGGCACCCATTTTCGATATCTATTGAACATAGGGATATTCTACTAAGGTAGGTGAAACTGTTTGTTTTTTAACAATTATTGCTTTTTTTTAACTTTACATAGTATATAGATAACATGGTGGTATTTGGAAATATCTGTAGTACTTATGTATTTTGAAGCAAATGCAAATTTGTCGATGTCTTGAGTCTTAGAACGAGTCATTCACATGTATAGAGTGTGAGTTGCATGTTCAGTTTTTCAGTTAGGCACTTAAGGACAACAATCGATACGTGGTGTATCGCTTTATATACACAAATAAGCCGAATAAACTATGCTTATAACCTTAAATAAGCACGTGACTTATAACCCTGCCTGATTACAGGACGCGCGTTATACCATAATCCTGATAAATTGTATTTTTTACACACGAACATAAGAAAGTACAAAATAGAAATGCACTCCGTGGTTAGCCTCTGATAATCCCGGGTTATCTGATGAGTGCAAGTGCATAATACCTTGATAGCCATTGTGGATCAATCACTTGTTTTGCGGCAGTGTTCTTACTATAAACTACATTAGTTCTCAGTAAGTTAAGAAAGTGGAACTGTTTTTTTTTTTATTAAAATTATTTTTAAGAGACGTCTTTCAAGTATGTAAACAAAACATATCTGTTGCTTAATACTCTCGGAAAATCTGCATTTTTTTCTAAAAATCGGTTCATCACATATAAAACTATTTTATAGAAAGATTTATACCAAAATAACTAAAAATCACTTCACAGTTTTTCATTTAACAAAAGTACTTTTTCTGAATAAATAAATAATACCTTAACTTTTGTCGATTTTCTTTGTTAATTTTAAACTTTTTAATGACGAATTTATTGAATTTTCTTTACTTTGTAAAATATTTACAAGGAAAATATAATTTTCCTTTTTTTTTAAACGACAAACAATGTTTTTTAGTTATTCTTACTTTAGGTTGGACAAGTTTGTTACCCTATAAATTCGTTCAATATTTTCAAAATATAGACCGTTTAAAGTCATATAAGTTTCTATGTTTTTTAGTTTTGACTTTTTTTTTTAATTTGATTTCACATTCATAATTGGCAGATTTGTTAAATCTGAAAAATGTAGACTTTAAATTTTAACAATCCGTTGAAAATACGAAAATTGCAATGGTCAATGTTCATTTTTGATATTTTTAGGATAATTAGAAAGTTGAATGTGCTAATATATAGATATTGTATTCAAAACTTGGCAAGAAACTATATTATTAATAGCTTGAACACATTCGTTTTTTCAGAAAAATATATTCAATTTCTTATAAAATGGTGGCTTTTTCAAATCTTTGAAATATCATAGCTATTTATATTTATTATTTTTTAATCGGATTTCACCATTGTAATTATCGGTAAAATGGGCTTTTATGATGATAAAAATATATTTTAAAACTATTACTTTCAAGCAACTCTCTGTCATTCTTAAAATGTTCCGACTGTGATTATTTTACTGACACCGTGTCCACATTAAGTATTTTTTGTCACAGAGTAAATCCGTTTGACTTGCACTTTTCATGTTTAACTACATATTTAAAAAAAAAACATAGTACAGGGAAACAACGATAAGAAGTGGAAGCGGAGGAGAATGTACCTTATTTTGGCTAATCAATAATGCAATACAACTCAATAATCTAGCAGAAGACATGATATGGGCTTAGTGGCAGAGACGTGAAGGAGTAATCTATTTATACTGAAAGGATAACTCGATTACCCAAGGCTTTGTAAAGCTCAGATTTACTGTTTTATGTATTAGGGGTTCGGTTAAATATAATTTATGATCTGTAGAAGCAGCCTAAGAAAAGTAAAATAGGTTTTTAAGTTAATCTAAGAAGGTTTAGGGTTGTATAACAATTTTTGAAAAATTTCAGAAGATAATTAAGAAATTAACTACTGGCTTCGTATTTAAAAAATTAATTTATCAATATATATATATATATATATATATATATATATATATATATATATATATATATCAATATATTGATATATTGAAGTTATATCGAAGTTATATTAAACTATCACAATGGAATGAATTTTCAAAACGTAACAATAATTCGTAGTGCAAAAATCAAATACAGTAGCAAATTACTTAGGCGATAGCTTGACTAGTTTATTACTCAGAAAAAGTGTTTCAACACTTCAAAATCTCAAATATTTATAACTTTTTGTTGTCACTGTTTTGATAATTGAAAGTTAAAGTAAATTTTATGTGCAAAATAAAAAATGCTAGTAAAGAAATATTTCGAGTAACAGTTGATTTTCGAATTAATTAAAATAAAGAGTGTTAAAGTATGGTAAAGTGTTAAAACAAAAATAAAATGACGTTAAAGTCAAAAGAGACTTTATATTTTCGAACCAATTAGTAATAAAGCTTGATATCGAAACTTGATATAAATGTATTAAAAATTAAATTGTTATAATCCCTTTTATAAAAAAATATTTTTTCACTTAATAGGTATAAAAGTGTTAATAATTTATAAATGGTAATTACCTACAAATATGTCTTTTAGTCTTATAAAACTGCAAAATAATGAATTGTCAAAATATTTATCTTTAAAGGTTAAATAGGTCTTTCTAAATAGGTCTTTCTACATATAATTGAAAAAAAAGGTGTGTATAAATTATAATATTGATATACTAATAAACCTACCAATAAATTGTAAAAATGTTTGTTAATTTTGCTGCTTAAACAACAAAATTGAAAAGAATATATTTTTGTAAATAAAGGATATATATGTATATCCTTTTTGTAATTTGTCAATAACTAATTGTTAATTACGCTGTAGCGTTCCGACAAAGTTTCGAACTGAACTGAAGTTTAGTGCAAAATGATGTGCCAATCAAACAAGACAAGGTCAAATAACAAATGTAAACGTTTTTTCAATAATTCCAGAAAAATCAGGCATGAATATCAAACATTTAGTGTGAAACAAAAAAAAATTATGTAAGAATTTGTTAACTTTTATAAAAACAAAAAATACATAAAATTTATATGCAAAACGTTTATAGAATTCATATCAGTAAAGTTATAAAAAGTTTTTAGTTACTGTACCTACACTTAAATTTATTTTTCATTTGAATTTTTATTCTTGAAATAAGGTATTTATTCTTGAAATAAGGTATAGTGCAATACAACCAGGTGTTTAACAATAAAATGTCAAACGATTAATTTCAATGAACGCTCTAACTTTTATGAAATTCTGTAACATATATATATATATATATATATATATATATATATATATATATATATATTTTATGTTATATATATATATGTTCTATATATATATATATATATATATATATATATATATATATATATATATATAGAGAGAGAGATAATAGTGTAGTACCTGTGTATATATATATATATATATATATATATATATATATATATATATATATATAAGACCACAGAGAAGATATCGAACCTGGCAGCAGATATCAGAAGAAGGAGGCTTCGGTTCTATGGACACATCAGTAGACTCCCAACAACGAGACTTGCCAACAGAATCCTTAAGTATATACAAGGTATCAAATCAACAACGTCGTGGATCGCACAAGTCAGAATAGACCTACATGACGCAGAAATAGACTCAACAGACGTTGAAGACAGGAACGCATACAGGAGAAAGATGCTCGGTTGGAAGGTCCCAGAGAATGAAATCCCAAAGAGAGCAGGGATAAAATGGACGGAAGAGGATCCATGGGGACAGGATGAGGGAGGTGTGGAGGATTAGAAGGAGCAAGACATGAGTCGGAGTGCTTTGCGTGATCCAACAGGGTCTATACGCAGATAATAATAATAATAATAATAATAATATATATATATATATATATATATATATATATATATATATACATATGCGGATATTACCATGATAATGAAATTGGCCATTCCCTACCGATCCAATGTTTTAAGAATAACGCGTCTTTTTCGAAATGTGGCAGAAATTAATTTTGGTTGAAAAATATATCCTTTTTCTACTTTATGGAAACACATACTGTTCTTACATTTGTAATAACAAATAAATAATTATAATTATATCAGTGAAAATGCGAGAATGCGTTGAAAAAATGTTAAATTCAGGGGGATTATTCATTATTGTGTTATTTTGTGAATATAAATTGTTGTTAAATTTATGTTAATAAAAGGAAATGATTAATCGTTTGTTTGATTGTTGTTGTTGTTGTTGTTTTGTTGTTGTGTGTATGTGTGCGTGTGTTTGTGTGTGTGTGTGTGTGCGCGCGCGCGCGTGCGTGCTTTTTTACAGAAAATTCTGTGGTACGGAAATATTAAAAGTTTTGACATAAGTAGACAAAAAATGCAATTTAAGGACGTGTTTTAAAGTTTCTAATTTATAGATATTTTTAAACTTCATTCTTTCCTGAAAATTATACCTTACGTTATCTAACGTCTTTTTTCAAAACTTACATTAATTTAGAAACAAAAAAGAACCATTGTATTATATTATGGTTCACAGATATTTATTACTTTTTCACGAGCAACGACGCCCTACAGAAACTGCAACATAACACACAAAATAAAACTGTTGCATTACAAGAAAATCAAAACTTCAGTCCAGTTTGTAAAGCTTAACATAATTGTTTTTTCTCAAATTGTTACAGAAGACACAAAATGCAGATAACGTGGATGTTGATGTGCGCGGCCGTACTCGGCCTTTCCGCAGCAGATTCTGAAAAACCAAATTGCACGATGCCCACCAGTCAGGGTACCATTAACGATGTAAGTATGAAAATAAAAAGGAAATACCAAACACGAAATATTTAAATAGAAAACAATATTTTCTGAAATTAGTATTATGTCTTTAAATTTTACTTTCGATAAACTTTTGTTCTTACCTTTACAAATAAAAGTGAACAACAATAAAGTTGCTGAACAAATTTCAAGATTTTATGAAAAGATTTGTAGTGATTACAACAGCATCTCACTTAAGATGTTTACGAATAAATTTAAATAGTTTTTAATTTGCTTTTCCAGCTGACAGGAAGCGCAATGTATTTGAAGTACTACAATATTATCGCCTTAAGCCGGGCACTTGATTCTGTTAGGTACAGCTATAAGAAAGTGGAAGGAGAAGAGAATAAGTACATCGTGGATACAAAGTGGATAGAGTAAGTATCACCTAAATGTGTATTTCGAGATAAAGAAATAGTTTAAAAAGAAAATAAAATCATAAATGATATTGATTTTTTGTACTTAAAATTTCAGTTTTTTTTTTGTGTTGTACAAGTCAGGTTTGTTTTATTATTATTCATTTTTTTAACAGCGAATTTATTTTATTTAGAAGCCCATGGACCAGAAACTTTGAAATACCATTAAAGTTCACATAGCCTAACAGAAGCTTTATTTAACTAATGGTTTTACATTAAATATCTTTATAGACCTTGTGAATTTGTAATGCTAAATGATATTTTTTCATTGTAAATTTATAATGAAGCTTAATATTTTCTTTAACAGATATTAACTTTTTGAAAATAATTAACGAATTTTGCAATTTAATCGATTGTCCAAACTATTAGCAAAATATCGAAATAAAAATTTATTGGACATTACTTTCAAACTTTCTTTTAATTTAATTAAGCAAAAAAAGCAGGTTACTGCCATTATTTTTTAATTTTAGGATGTAATGAGAATTATTACTTTTTTAAATAATTTATGGACAATTCGTTTTCATTGCCTAATTTTTATCTGTTTAATTTTTTAAAAATATTTTAAACTCAAAATTAACTAAAAATATGAAAATGACCCCTGCATCTGCCATTTTTATTTTAGTGTTTTCAAGAAAATGTCCAAATGCTTTAAGTTCAGTGTATGAAAAAGTCATGACTCTTTCTGAAAAAAAAACATTTACAATAGCCGCTATTTTTAAATTATTTTATGGATTTTATACCATTAATAAAAAAATGTGCAAGCTGTTAAAAAAATGTTTTTTCTGGAAAGTTTCGATCAAACCAAACACAAAATACGATTGTTAGAGATCACAACAAAGTTGTAAATAAAAACGCTCACAAAGTCACCTAGGAGTCAGGTTCTGAGGTAATACCATGGTCTTGTATGTGGGACTTATCTTGACTGCTCCAACAGCTTATCATTTTCTAATGGAAATTTACTGATCCCCAATATTTTAAATCCAGTTTGTTTGTATGATTGCAGTGTGGAAGGAAAAACAGGAAATACCACTCTTCCATGGGTAGTAAACCTCGTCAGAGCACAAGTTGGTAATCGGAAAAGGAAGTAAGTACATTGTTTAATTTACAATAGATTTCCTCTAAAATTAACAAACAGTTGATAGTCTGACTAAAAGTGTGTAAGACTTAATTAAAGTTAGAACATATGAGGGTAGTCTGAAAAGTTTCCGACCTAACAAAGATTCAAGACATTTTTCAGAATTTTTTTTTAATTTTTCGAAATAGTCTCCTTGTAACTCTACACACTTCTCCCAGCGATGCTCCCATCTCTTTAACCCGTCCAAATTTTTCTCTGCAAAATAATTGTTCACGAAGGTGATTGCCTCTTCATTTGACGAAAATCTCTGTCCTCCGAGCGCAATTTTTAGATCAGGTAACAAAAAGAAGTCGCTTGGGGCTAGATCTGATGAGTAAGGCGGGTGGTCAAGCAGTTCAAACCGTAATTCGTGGATTTTCGCCATGGCAACCGCTGAGGTGTGAGACGGTGCGTTGTTTTGGTGGAACAGGATTTTCTTTTTCTGCAAATGTGGCCATTTTTCCACAAGTTCTGACTTCAGCTTGTCAAGTAATGATGCGTAGTATGCTCCTGTAATGGTTTTTCCTTTTTGAAGATAGTAGATTTAAAATAACTCCATGACTATCCCAAAAAACCAGTCTCCATCACTTTCCCAGCCGCAAAAACAGTTTATGCTCTTTTTGGAGCCGGTTTCCCCTTTTACTGTCCACTGTTTGGACTGTATTTTTGTTTCGGGCGTATAAAGGCGTATCCAAGTTTCATCTAGAGTAATTAATCGGCGCCAAAACTGGGATTTATTGCGCCTAAACTGCGATAACAGAGCATTGGAAATGTTCATTCGAACACGTTTTTGGTATAACGTGAGCAAACGCGGCATCCAACGCGCGGACAGCTTTCTCATGTCTAAATGTTGATTTAATATATGACAAACACGTTCTTTTTACATGTTCATAACGTCTGCTATCTCTCTCACTTTAATTCGGCGGTCATCTAGCACTATTTGGTGAACTTTGGTGATGTTTTCGTCGGTAGTTGCAGTTTTTGGGGACGTTCCGAACGTTCATCGTCTCCGAAGCTCTTACGGCCACGTTTAAATTCAGCTGCCCAAAATTTCACTGTGGTAAATGATGGTGCAGAGTCCTCATACACAGAATCAAACTCATTATTGATTTGCGTAGGCGTATTGCCTTTCAAAAACAAATATTTAATGAAAGCTCGATACTCGATTTTGTCCATTTTCATAAAAATACTCACATCAACTCACTCAAACGACTGTTACATAACAACTAAGCGTCCAAAATGGCTGCAACTTTGGTGAGTAACTATCAACAGATGAACAACGAAATTTGAGTGCTGCTATCTTCATGTTGAGGTCGGAAACTTATCAGACCACCCTCGTACAACAACATTATGTAAGCGAACATTATAACATTTCTATTTTACAATAAAAATAAGAAAAGCGTCTTACTGCTAAAAAAATCATTTTTTTTTCAAAGCGAAACATATTTGAAAGACTGACTTAACTTTTTTTAATCTGGTAACACTAATTAAATGTATTAGTTAAGTAAACTGGTAATCTAGAGTGCTAAAATGAACGAGCGCGCGCGTACACACACACACACACACCACTTTTATAATTTAAAAACATGAAACACGTAAAAACTCATGAAAAATTTAACATTGGTTTTCTTCACAATTACCAATGTTTCTTTATATTTCTATTAACAATAAATTAAAATTAGTTAATCGTAAAATTTTGATTTTGTTTCAGATGAAGCGGTTTACTACTCTATTGCTTACTTGGAGAAGAATGTGGCTGCCGTTTTATACATGTGTGACCCCGACAGTAAGTAGCCTGTAATGATAGAAACACACATTTTTGTCGATTTCAAACATATTTGTTTGAATATGTTTCTTTATATTGCCAGAATATCCAGAATAAACCATAAACAACCATAATAATGGATATTAAGTAATATTATGCTAATTCTAAACGTAGTTACTAATGTAAAATGGACATTTAAAAATATTCAGTATTTCTGAAAGATATTTTAGGATTAGAAAATACGAGTCCTATTCTGACCTGAAAAAAATTGAAGCAGTAATGCCAATAGTGTAACACTATAGCTTTTGTATTCCAGTGATTTTACTAAAATTTGGACAAGATATTGTAACGTAAAGTACGTAGCCTGTAATTCCAGAAGCATACATTTTTGTCGTTACATTTGGACCGAGATAATCTTAATATCAATACACAATTATAATATGGCAATTATAAATTTAGTTACTAATGTAAAATAGAAATTCATTAATATTCAATATTTCCCAAAAGATATTCTAGCTAAATATTTAATTAAATATTTCCCAGAAACACAATGCAAACTTTAAGTAGTCATTATGTTAAATTATGTTAGTCATTATGTTAATGCATTAAATAAATATTCCAGGAAGAGACTGTGACATAAAATAATCTTTTAATATAATTTTCACATATTTTTGTTTCTCAGCCAAAATTGCCAACAATGCGTATTGTTTGTACTACTGGCATTACGTATATTTAAATAATAAGCAGTTATATAAGACCGTGTTTCCTTCGTGCAATTTTGGCTAAGAAACAAAAATTTGTTGAAAATTATATTACAAGATTTTTTTGTCACAGTCTGTTTTTAGAAAATTTATTTAATGCTACATTAACACAATGATAAACGCTAGATATACATTATATTAATTTATATAACATAATGGCTATTTAACGTTTGCATTCTGTTTCTAGAAAATATTTCAAAGATTACCTAACCTCTAATTAAACGTTCATTAACTTGAAAGGAAGATTAATTGGAGGAAAATGGCTATTTTCAAAAATATGATCAACGTATTGTGTAGTGATTAGGTTATGTTGATTGTTTATTTCTTCAGTAGTTACATTTTTATTGCTTACTTTGTGTTGTAAGATTTTGTGTACTTTAGGTTATTAATTTTTTGGGGAAAGCTGCACACTTCTAGCAGTTTTATGGGAAACGTATTTGCTAAAACGTAAATTATGCCAAAAAGGTAAAGAATACTTTCTTTATTGAACCTAAATTTACTCTAAATTCTTAACCCGAAAAATAATTTAATGAAGAAAGTACTCGTGTGGAACTCAAGGAGTTACCGACAGAAGTGAAGCTTCTGTTAATGTTATATTTGATAAATATATAATTAGTTTGAATATACTAGGGTTTTCCGTAAAATAAGGTTCCAAATAATTTTTCACAACGAAAAAATGTTTATTTGCACATTGAATAATACATTTTTGGAAAGCTTACACTTTTTTCCATTTTTCAATATAATCGCCGTTGAGGTCAATGCATTTTTGCATACGGTGAACCATCTTTTGTATGCCTGAGTCAAAAAACTCTCCCGCCGCGCCGCGAAGGTAGCTTAAAACTTTTTCTTTCAGCTTCTCTCTGATACTGAAATGTGTCCCACCTACGTTTTTCTTCAAATTAGGGAAGAGATCGTAACCACTTGGGGCTAAGTGGCGGACTGTAGGGCGGATGTGTGACAGTATCCCATCCAAATTGGTTGATGAGATCAGTTGTTACGCTGGCGGTGTGCGGACGAGCGTTGTCTTGATGGAAACAAACTCCCTTCGTGAGCATGTCTCTCCTCTTGTTTTGAATCGTGCGGCGAAGATTTTTTAACGTCTCTCAGTAACGATCAGCATTGATTGTTGTGCCAGTATCCATGAATTCGCAAAACCCCTTCCTGTCCCATGACTTTGCCGGCAGACAGTGTTTTTGAACTTCCGCGGCTTCGGCGAATCTGGATGTTTCCAATGACGTAATAGTTCTTTCGTTTCCCATAACGTATAGTGTACCCAGGTCTCGTCCTCAGTGACAATGGAGTCCAAGAATTTCTTGCCATTGGTTACGTAGGCGTGAAGAAATTTGCGGGCCGCATCAATCCGTTGCCATTTGTGGTCTGCTTGGGACCCATTTTGCACAAACCCTAAATTGTCTGTCAAAATTTTATCAATCTAGGTCTTGCTGACATCAGGGATCATCTCGGAGAGCTCCCGACAGTCACCCTTCGATCGTTCAGTATTGCTTCTTCCACTTTCGCAATCGTTTCGTCCGAAACGCTGTTCATCATGAACGTCTGTACGTCCGTCTCTGAATTCTCTACACCATTTGCGCACGTGTTGTATGTTCATACAGTTGCTCATGCTCATACAGTTGTATATGAATGTCCATCGGCGCAGTGTTTTTTGCACACAAAAAACGAATCACAGAGCGTAATACGCACCTGGCGGGAGACAGAAAAAACAACTCCATTATTAACGGCTACCAAGCCAAGACTGAGCGTCGCAGACCGTTTCCGGAGTGGGGATTGGGAGTGGAGAAACCAAGCTGCAAGCCAAGGTAACCGGATCCCGCGTAACAACGTTCGCAGCGGCTTTAGCCCCTTGGGAACCAAACTTTACGGACAACCCTCGTATGTTTACAAATATCTTGTTTTGTTTGAATAAATAAACCTAACTTAGTTATAATTGACTGTAGTTATAATAAAAGATCATTTTTTTATATTGGTACAAAATGATCAACTTTTTTCATTGAAAAGCTGATAGGCTATAATAAGTTTCAGATTATGTTGATAAAAATTAGAAATATTAACAATTAATTATTATAAACGTTTATATTAATTTTTAATATTTTTAATGTAACCTATTAAATGGTTACAACGTGATAGTGTTCTTCAACTAAAGAAAAATACCGAAATCAAAGCAACACAACGTTTTCATATAATACGCGTGTACTGTTATCGGAAACGTTGAAGGAAAAGAAAGAAATTGAAATAGAGGACGAAATTATTTTGCTCGTTTTTTTCCATATTTCCGTTACGAGGAAATTCTTTCGTGTACACTTTTTTACTCTTCACTTCTTTCGCGAAAGCCAACATTAAAAGCTTCGCTTCAATTAAAGTTCAAATACATAACGAATAATCACTGTACACAATTCTAAATAAATATTGATTTCTACAAAAACGAAAAATATTGATAACAGTTAATATATTTTCATCTTCCAGTTACTTTTGGACCGTTAACTTTTGATATTTAAAAATTATTATTGACTAATTAAAAGATAAAAATTTTAAAATATAAACAAACAAAGTATTTTGTTACAGAACTATTATAGGAAATTAGTTATCGAAGGTGGTCCTCTTATTATTACAGTATGCACGAGATAGGCAAAGCCTGAACTGAGCTTATGCAAACATAAGCCTTTCCACCAAATTGTCTCCCATCTAATCTTGCAAAATCAGCTAACTGGTTTGTTTCAGTCGATATCGGTCCAGGGAAGGAAATTATATAGTCTATTTATATTGATTCTATACCTCAGAGGAGTGTAGACTAGCTGCACCTATTGAGAGGATTTAGACGTCTCTCGCGGTACCCGAATTTAACACACACTTACACTTACAACACTACACTTGCGACCTTAAAACTCACTCACATTTACATTTAGGGAGGCGATAATAGTCTTAATGTGCTTTTCGCCTTAAAATAACAACAACAATAATATTGGTTTTACCAGCTGACGCCACAAGTAGAGAGGTGTACTCTAGTACATACATAATATGCTGAAACCGTAGGAAACATTTTGTAGAAATATTTGAACTTTACAGGTTTATTTTGCTATAGAGAAATATAACCGTTAATTAGAAAAAAATCAATTGTATTTGAATGAACACGAAAGTTGAGGCAAAAAATCACGGGGCAGAGAAGTAGAGGTCCACCGTAATTGGGGGAAATAAAATTACACAAAACGTAAACAATAATAAACGATAGAGAATACCAAAAATAAAATGAAGCAAATAACAGCAAACTTATAAGGTGGAAATCACTTTATATAGTTCTAACACTATTGACAATCGATTACTATCCAAACAATTTCTATTATTTTAGTAAAAACAAAAAATAAAAATCTTTACATGCCCGAGACTACTGTCAGCTTAAACTATAATAATTATTTTAATCATGCATTAAATTGATTTCCAAATAAAATAATGATGTACTAGGCATTACAACAATTTAGGCACATTTTTTAGGTCTTGATCACCACAAAGTTTTAATATAGGCTTTATTTTTTAAGTCATGAAGAGCCTCATCATTTTGATGAATCAAGTAACATCTTATCGGTCAACGAGTGTACTGTATAAGAAACTGATATTCTTTTGGCTTTTATAAATTTGCAACTGATTTACTAAATGTCAAACATATCTTATGAATGGATTAATAAATCAGTTAATTGTTAAAGTTTTGATTTGTATAAGTTCGTTTTTCTATCTTGCTTTTCATAATATACAATTTGTTGTAAATGTACAAAATTAATCCTAGAAATTTTATTGAAACAGTATTGAAAAATTAAAAATGAGAAAATTAAATATCGCATTTAGTTATATTTGAGACGGACGTTTTACAATAAATGAAATAGTGTATAAAAGTTCCCATAAATAAATATTTTTTAATAATTACACTCAATTAAACCTTAAAACATGTGTAACATTTTAATACACCCCGTACATTAAACGGAGAGTATGGTACTAAGTTTTAATGAAGTAATGAGCGACAGTGATGCAGTTAAGATATTAACTTCATCCGAGATTTCACACGGTATCCTGCGCTACAAAGAATATTAATACTAATACTTGTAAATACGTGATGCGAAATGAAAATATGTTTACCGTATTCAGGTGAAAAGGAATCATTTTAATAAGTCAACTAAGAATTGGGTTAACAATTGTTTAATTGAATTGTAAACGTTTCCAGAGTTTTAAACAATTTTCATTGAAATCGATCATTCAGAAAGAGGTTGAATGTAAGAAGGTTGAGAAACTTTTTACAGTATTACTTGATATGCTTTAATGTAATTTTATAATTTATATTTATTAAACCCATTTCCGTATTTCATGTCCCTATTCCATCTCCTATTTCTACTCTATTTTTTTTTTTCATTTTATCACTTCCTCTTCCACTTTCTCTTTTTTATATTCGGCCTTGATTTTCATGTTTCACGCTCCATTTTTTTAATTGTTTCTCTCAATTTCCCACCATCATTTTTCTATAATCTTATACTCTCTGCATCTGTTTTTCCTGTTTTCTTGCCACCACTTCTTTTATACTAAATAGTTTTATTGTTTAATTTCCATTATTTTTACAGCACCGGAGCCCTTTGCAAGATTTGTACAGGTGTACACCACTAACCTGGAAAATAATCTCACTAAAGCACTCGAAGCAGCGCAGAAGTTAGTGACAAATGAAATAAGAGAACTTCCGTTCAAATTTAAAGATAATCTGGAAGCTTGAAAAAAGACACAAGCACTGTTTACTTAAGAAAATTTCAGATATGTATTAAATAAAAAATTCATATACGTTTTTAGGGGTACTATTATTTGTTTTCCTCATCATTATAATTTCTACTGGATACACAACTCAGTCCTCCAGTGTGTATCATTTTACCTCAATATAAACAACCAGTGTGAACAATCTTAACTATGTACAACTACAGAAAAAAATGACAACTCCCCCTTGAAATTCATGACGTAAGTCCCCTGCAGGCTCTTTGATCGTATGTTCATTTTACTTGTAAATCACCTAATTGTTTATTTGGCTACGTGTTATATAAAAACTGTTTACATTTATTACACAGAATGTATGTGTATGTGTAAGTGATGTAAATGAATTTTATTAAATTTATATAATATTAAGCGCGAATGGTTAAGAAAAATACATTTTATGAAGAACTATCCCAACAAATCACTAGTACTAATCATATATATTATTTCTCAAGTCAAAATCCCTTTTTCTCAGCACATACTATTCGTCCATGCATAAATGAGGTATTTCATAGAGATTTTATAACGGGCTTCTGACATTGCAAAACAATTTTGCGCTAAAACGTACTGTTTGTGGAAAATGATAACATAAAAGACACTTTTAACTGTCATAGACAAAACGGCATCATGGATGCCCAAGCGCATCATTACAAATCAGACAATATTTTGTATATTTTACAAAACTAACTTATTAATCACTAAAAGACAACCCATTGCAAATTCCACTTTTTTGCATAACGTGCTTAGAACAAATTCAATATTTACTTAAAAGTTATTAAACTTATGGGTTATATGGCATTACTGACAGTCTCCTATCCCTGCCGGTCGTACAAGCCGGGGCAAGCATTTCGAATACTAAACACTTTTCAACACTGTTTTTACTCAATGGTAATTGTATGTAGTCTTTTCAAGAGTAACTAAATAAATTAACTTCTTTGTATCTATTAAAGAAAATTAAAAACAAAAAGTACAAGAACATTAAATTATTACTTCAAATATCGTTTACAACGAGGTATTCTAATGCCTTGTAAAATGTTTATTACAAACAAACAAAACAATTATCTGTATTTAAATGCATATACTACAACCCATAAATTTTCAAACCGATCACTTTTCGATTTATTTTTTAAACATGTTTTCTCTTCCTTACAAATACCACCCTTAATCCAACGACTGAGTAGTCGTTTATAAGAGTTTATTCAAAAGGTTGTTTACGTAAAACTTTCATAGGGTGAAATTTCGCACTGGCTCCCTGGTATATTATATATTAATATTACATAAATAAGGACATCAATAGAGTTTATAAAAGAGCTTATATTTATTATCAAGGATCGATCTTGTGTAATAACAGCACGCAGAGCCCTTGCTTACATGATTAAAAAAATTTCCAATAATACATTTTTATCTTACACTTCTTTTAAAAGATAATATCACCATCCTAAACTAGCACATTAAATTTTCAATCTATATTGGTCATACGAAAGTAAAACACGTATGTTTTGAAACCAATTCTAACCTATTTTTGGTGTTAAACAAATTGAAGCGCGAATAAAAATATTATTTTCAAACTGTAATCACATGATAGTCTTGTGAAACAGTACCATGATTCTGATAAAATAAGTTGTAATTTGTACAAGTGAAAAATAAAATAAGATTGCTAGTTTTGTTAACTTTAGCACTTCCTGGGTTGTCTTGATAATCACGGGTTAAATGATTGATGCATCACATTGCAATGTATTATTGTGAAATACGTGTAATATTGCAATGACCTTGGCAGCCATTGTAAATCAATTATTTAAACGCAGGGACATTCTAGTGAGGTAGATGAAACTGTTTTTTTAACAATTATTACTTTTTAACTTTACATCGTATATAGAAAATATGGTGATAGTTAGACAGATTTATAGCACTTTGGTATTTCGAAGGAAATGTAAATTTTGCAGATGTCTTCAGTCTTAAAACAAGGTATTCACGTATATAGAGTGTGAGTGTGTTCACTTCGTTGCAGACTTAACGGATTGACTTATTTCTTTTTATTGTTTACACTAGCATTTCCCCTTACGGCTTTGCCAGTTGTTACAAATTTTAAATTTACGCTATTGTAACTCTTCTGGGTGAAGTTTTGTAAAACCTCTTTATGCTTACATATAAAGTGCTCAAGACCTCCTTGCAAACAACGTTCCTGGTTTCCTTTCTGAATTATGACTAGGATGTTATACTTAACATCTATTAACATTTAAACAAATTATCTTAGATTTGTGCAATGTTTTTTGCAATACTTCACAGCACAAAGTTTTCAAGAGGATTGTATCTTATTGCAGTTCCTTGAAAAGAAGAAAATGGTTATATCTATTTTCTGAAAAAAACCGTTTAAAATTTCAAAATCCCATATTTAAAAAAATGGTTTGCTATTCATTTTGAATATATGATTTCACAATGAAATTGTAATCATCATTAAATTTGGTAGTTGATTATGATGGTGAAATCAAACATACTATTTTCAAGTACTCCAGTGTCTTACTAAATATGTCTGAAAACCATAATTTCTTTACTACTACACCGTGCACAAAAACTTCTTTATCTCACAGAAGCTAATATTTGTACTGTCGTTTCACGTGTATATATCAGATATCATGCATTTAAAAAACATAATAAGATACAAAAGATAAAGTTGAGAATGGAGTGGAGATGGAAAACTTCCATCTTGGCTAATCAGTAATGCAATACAACTCAATTAATAATCTAGCAGAAGACATGATATGGGTTTAGTGGTAGAGACGTGGAGATGTAATCTATTTATACTCAAAGGGTAACTCGATTTCCCGGCTTTATAAGGCTGGGATTTACTGTTTTCTGTGTTAGGGGTCGAGTAAAATAGAATTTATGTTCTGTAGAAGTCGGCTAAAGAAAAGGAAAATCTGTTATTATATTAAATTATAAAGTTTTAGTGGTGTAAAACAAAACGTAGTTTTTCAAAAATTTCAAAAAATTATAACAGATTAACCGTTGTAGGAATTTTTTTTTTAATATTATAGGAACTATTTGTAATCTACAAGTCATATGGTTTCATCAAAGTTTAAATAGTCAAATTTGGTAACTGGGCTTCCTACAAACAGTGTTTTGTCAATTTCTCTTAAACTGATAAGTCTTTAGCTATGATATAATTTATTTTTAGTTCTATAAGCTAAGAAACAAAATTAAACAAACTTTCGATGAGAAAAAATCAAAATTAGAGCAAAAATTGATTTCAGTGATAGATTTACAACTTCTTTTGTAAAGTCCGACCATATGAGATCATTCAAATTTTAAAACTCTCATAATTTGGGTATCTATAACATTTTTGAAAGTCTAATTTCAAAATTAAATTTATGCATAAAAATCTGAAGAAATAAATATTTTATATTTTCAAATTTAATAAAACAAACCTTAATGTTTAATTTGCATAATTTAAAAATGAACATTAAAGTTTTAGTTATGTAAGTAAGGTTTGTCTTTATGTCAATAGTCAAAATTTATTTTCAAAAATATTTGTAAGTAAAAGTAATATTACGCGTTTCGGAGTCCGAACCACATCTTCAGTAACTTACTTATTAGATAGCCTATCGTTAAAACAATACAAAAAATACTTTATTATAAAACGTAAAGTACACTTATAAACAATAAATAGTTCAATCAACAAGAATAGACCTCGTATTACATTCTGCTTATATTAATTGATTGAACACCGATCCACGACAGCGTTGTGACATGTTTGCAACCTTTTCAGCACGTTTTACGGTAATGTCTATAAAAAATGTAACTGGGCCCATTTTATTAGACATTTTATGACAGCCGTTCAGCCAGTATTACAAGAAATATGCGGTTTACTAATCGTCTTGAATTATGTTTATCGGAGACCACCATCTCGAAACTGAAGTGAGGAAAAACCTTACACATACGTAGTTTGATCTTTATTCGAGGTACCTTCTTACGAAATTTCAGAACAATAAAAGCGTTTGGACAAAACTACGTGAGAAACAGAAAAAGTATATTTGAAAATATCACTTCTAACCAATTTTTATTTTTCAACATTGAAGCTCCTACAACAGCTATTATGTTACATAGTTTGTACATTGAGTAAAACGTTTTAAAGTTTAATTTATTTAAAACACACATCCACTCTACTCTACATTGGCATTTCTTTGATTTATTTTAATTTCTTACTTTTTACATTTTTCCACTAACATTGATCGCGCTACACCTTACTGTGCAAAACTGTTTCAAAAATTAATTCGTGAAATATATATCCTTAATATAATTTATAAATTATGTTTTCTTTTTAATGAAATAACATTTAAAGGTGACAAATAAATGCAAAATAAACACAAATTAATTAATTAGCATAATTTAAAGATAATGTTTTTAGTTTCCTATTGATAATTTATTGATTTACTGTCTAAACATTTAAAAAATAAATTGTAAAATTTAAAATGCGTTAGTAATTAGACAATAATATTTTTCAGTGATTTTAGTTATGTTTTAAACACCATTAATGACCTAATAAAAATATTTTAGCTATTTTTTTGGTGGGTCGTTTAACATAATTTTATTACTTTTTGGACGAACTTAGTTCATAAATACTACCAATAATGTTTTGTATATATATATATGACAGAAGACGCCGACAGGTAACTTGTACATAACTTTCGTCACTCTAGTGCAGTTGTACATATGATGCCATGCATACGTATTTTGCTGTGTTTGAATGAGAAACAATCAAACTATCAGTGGATACATCCAGATTTTTTTTTTTTTTTTTTTTTTTGGTAAAATTAACATGGACAGATTTTACATCATCGGACTACATACGTCACTTCTTGTCCCAAGAAACAACACCGTTCACTGCTTCTTAAAGATTTGCATTTGACTGACTGTATCACCAGCAGACAGTACAGTTGTATCAACCATCTGACAACGGTGAGATTGGGATATCTGTAGGGTACAAAATACAGAGTAACGGTCCCAGAATGGGACTCCTGTTTTAATCTCTGTTAGCTCAAAATGAACGTAGTCTTGTTTAACATAAAAATATCGATCAGATATAAGATTTATTATCTGGCTTTAGATTAGGTACTACGTTCGAATATTATTTAATGAAAATCGTTAGATTTGTTTTCTAACTTTTAGGAGGTCGTGATTTTAGCGGTCTGCTGAAGTCAGGTTAGAATTCCACTGGTACTGGTTTAACGTTACTACGCTGTGCTTGATGAGAAACTCCAGGACACGCAAAGCTGAGACCACTGTGACGCAACAACCAGATACCGGCGATTTATTTTCAAAGGTTAAGCTCTTCCTCTTTGTAGTTAGAGTTGATGGTCTTCCCTATGTTCTTTGTAGAAGTGGACAACACCCTTGGTGTTGAAAAAAAATAGGAAGAGGTGACTCGAAGTTCTGGCTCTTTGTCTCTAGATGCCTTTGTTTCCTCACTGGTAATGACATTCTCCAAACAACACGTTTTTTGCTTTTCACACGTTCCAGAAGTCCACTCGCGATAGTAAAGTAATACAAGTGGTCCCTTGGTCGCTAGTTAAATATTTGGGCCAGATTGATTTATACTTTCCTCGTGTCCAAATTGTCGGTAACGATATCGGGTACAGACCATCTCATATGTTTTTGCTATCATCTGAACATTTATTTAACGACTGTTATTTGATTATTTTCTCTAGAACGTTTTAACAGATTTATCTGAAATTTCCCACTTTAGGCCGGGAGGCCACTAAACGCGTAGAGGAACTACTCTTAGCTGAGCCGAGCGGGATGAAGACTAACACTACTAGAAGCGGAGTTCAGTCAGTTTTAAAAAAACGTTTTTAGCTTTTAAATATAAATATTTAGGCCTACTGTAACGAACTCTAGGAAACTTCTTTTACAAACCGTAACCTAGTAACGAGGGATAATAAGTTTGGGGGCGTTGTGAGGGAAGAGGGATCAACCTGATAACCAAACTAGTCAGAGTCGAAGCTACGCGGAGCGGAGCCCAGTGACACCGCTTGTTCCAGTTAAGCTTTCTACTTTAAAAACTAACCTATTTTTTTCAACGCCTGACCTTCTTGTGCTCAGCGCAACTCCGCTTCACACTTGATGGCCACGCAGCCTTACTCATCAATGTAAAAAACAAATATTAAAAACTTTAATATTTAAATAAGCCATTTAAAAATGGCAGCCTTGACTAATAAAAAGAGTAATTCTTATAAATATGTCACTAATAAATTTTTGAAGTTTGTTTATTTTCTATCGAATTGTATGCTATAATTATCAAAACTATCTAACAGAGGGTAACTCTAAAACAACGTCCATTGAAATTCATTGCCAAGGTTATGTCATATGTTACTGATTAGACAGTTTTCAGCAATGCAAACTAATTAACATTTTTTCACTTGTTCGATAGTTTAGATATTTATACTAATCGATATGAAACTAACCAAGATGCATAAACATATTCTAACTTTTTTTCTTAATAACGTTTTTCAGTAAATTTAAAAATTTTAAATTACTATTTTTTTTTAAATATTAGAAATAGTTGAAAATGCATAAATAAGTCCAACTATTAAAAACAAGGTGGAAAATTGAAATTTATTTAAACGAGCTTTCCTTGAAATACCGTATAAATTATTAAAAACAAATTGCAGGTAGGTGATAAAAGAAGAGTTTTGGGGCTTAAGTATACAAGACTTCTTTTTTTTTATTTTACCCTAAAAAAATACTGAATTGTGTCAGCGCATTATAGAAAAAACCTGTACATTTTGTACTATATATTTTTACAATTTAAAAAAATGTGATTTCACCATTTTTAAAATATTCAAATGCTTTAATTAGTACATTAAAGTTTGATTTTTGTACCGTGTTTGATGTTTGTTTTAATTTAAATAATAATTTTCTCAGCATAAAGGTTTATTATTATGCTGAGGTTTATTATTATCCACACTGACGTGGTGGAAAATAATTTCAAAAAAAAAACTTAATATAAACTAATATTCTTGAGTTTTATAACATAATTCGTAAATAAACACTGACTACGTTAGATTCTGTTTTGTATATTCATTGATTTTTAACCATTTCAAATTGTAATAATTCGTATGTATGTCTTAAAGATGATAACGATGGCAAAATATTATTTAAAGTTGTGGTTTTTTGTTAAATTCTGAAAGTTGCTATTTTGTTAGATAAATATTTGTTAGTTTTGTTGCCTTGATCAACGAGCTATTACAAGTACAAGTCGAATTGAAGTAAAATTATAAACTCTAGTTTGTACATACGTATACTTATATACGAAAACATGTTAGCTCAAAATAAGTTATAAAGTTTGGGATCAGTGAATATTTTATGGTTTCGGTTTTAAACCGAAATAAATCACTGCTTATTTACCAATGG
This sequence comes from Callitettix versicolor, assembly GCA_022606455.1. NCBI lineage: Eukaryota > Metazoa > Arthropoda > Insecta > Hemiptera > Cercopidae > Callitettix > Callitettix versicolor. The sequence continues at coordinate 70,783,261 of CM040190.1, forward strand.
ACGTTCACCAATAATCATCATCTTACATCAATAACTTATCTTACACCATTAAAACTCTATACATGTACTGGGCTTGTTAAAATGCGAATCTCATCCGTGGTTACCAAAGCAACATCATCGAATTCTCTTTCCACTTGTTTGTTGTATCCTATACCCTGATAGTTTTATGAACTCATAACCATTTCATTAGAATTTCATAAAGAATTTGTTATGTTCAAATCAAAACAACTCAAGAACCGTAAGACATTCTACTTTACAAAATAACAACTTTTAAAACAAACATTGCAGCTGCCAAGAGATCAAATCAAGCTCAATAATGAATCGCGAAATGATTGAGTAGAAAAGTTTTGTTAAAGATTAAAACTTTTATTCTCCTACAGTCTTAATAAAACGTCCTGACTACTAGACTTCAGTCGACCGTAAGTCCCATTTATTTACTGAACATAACACAATTATCATCAGATTACTATAAATAAAAATAAAAATATTAAGTTAAACTTATCAGAGTAAATTAGCTTTCTACTCTAAGTGATCTTTGTTATTATCAGAGCATTCTAAAACAATTCACGCTATATACTACGTGTAACTGATAAAAATAAACTAGCCGCAGAGTTTATGCAAACTCACGCTATCTCACCAAATTGTCTCCCAACTTATCTTGCCAAATCAGCCAACAGGTTTGCTTCAGTCGATATCGGTCCAGGAAAATGCCTTTAGAAAGTCAATTTTAAATTGTTTATACCAGCTGACTCCACAAGAGGGTAGAGTGACTCTGAAAATGTCCTAAAAGCATACATTATAAAGGTTGTTACACATAAAGTAAGTTTGTGTCATTCACGAATAATCGAACCATTACGTAAAGAACACACCAACTGAATGTGTTACAGCAGAAGAAATGGATTACAAAAATGTTGTAGAAGCAAGACAGTATAAGACCGGGTGGCCACCAGATGCAGAGTTCAGTTAGTTTAAAGAAAGTTGTATGCTTGTTAAATATTAATGTTTAGACCTATTTTAACGAATTTTAGGAATCTGTTATGTTAAAAACTGTAACCTCGGCAACGGTAACCTAGGTAACGAGAAATAATAATTTTGAAGGCGTTATCAGCTTGTGAAGGGAAGCGGAGTCAGCTTCAAAACCGAACTTAGAGAGAGTCGAAGCCGTGCGGAAAGGAGCTCAACGACGCAGCTTGACTCCGTTACGCTTTCAGTGCTCGCACTTACATAAAAACAATAGGTTAAGTTTTGAATGCTTATCCCGTTCCGCTCAGCGTAACTCTGCCCCGCATTTAGCGGCCTAAGCAAAGTCTGGATCAACGCTGTAAGAATGAATATCGAGAAGGAAATTCATTAAGAGCAGACGTATGAGGTGGAAGCAGTTTTATACGTTTCTAAAGCCACTTGAAATTTATGGCTATCGATATAATTTCCATTATTTTAGTATAAAGACTTTATCTTCAACGAGTCCAACCATGTTGAATTAACCCGGTTTTCTTAAGATATTGGAATTTTGTTGGAATGGGTCATCTACAGCCATTATTTAAACAAATTTTCTTAGAATCTAAACACTTTTTAGCTAAAATTATAGTATTCCTGATCACTATAACGTTCTAATGTAGAACGTTTCCTGATGGGAAGTAATCACACAATCAATAATAGCTTTAGCAGTTTGTGAATATGTAACAACTCCTTTGTCGGCGATGACACTTTCTAAGTAATTCTATTGATATTATACTGGCATTCTTATAATTGTCACTTATGTATTTTATATGGCAGTGTTTTAAATTGTAAGTGATTGATTTATAAGTTGCTAAAGTTTATTCGTTCATTTTTATTTTTGGGCCATACAAAGTAAACAGAATGTTTCGTGATTATAAAAATCAATCTTAAAATTGGTACGACTTGATCACGGAAAAGTCGAAAATCGAAAAATAAAACATTTTAAATATTTAGCAATAAGGTTTTAAGTAATATTTAAATTTATTAATAATTATTAAATAATAATTTAGTAATTATTAAATTTTAATAATATATAAAAGTAAAGTATATAACGACCACGAAAGCAGTGGACGTTTACTTGATCGAAACTGAGGATGCATTCTCGGTTTCATTCATCCCGTAAATGAAAAAATGTCAACTTAAATATTAAAGCTAAGCATTACGTTTCGTTATAATACCCTCCTGTTACATTTTTCACAATATAACCGTTATTCCGTTACGTGTTAAGCTGTAAATAAATAACGGGAGACAGTGCTGCCGTCAAGATATCTAGTTCAGCCGAGGTTTTACAAGGTACCTTGCACTAAATAAAATATTAATTCTAATACTGTAAATAAGTGACGCGAATGAAATGTGACTTTACGAGGTAGAAAGGAACTCGATGTGGCTTCCGTCAAGCGGTAAGATTTAGAACTTTGACGTAGAATTTAGGTGACACGCCAATTATAGGACTTATTCTTTTTATATTATTCAGATTAATAAATAAATTGAATAAGTGGTGCAAAAAGAATTAAAATTCTTCAAAGAGTTCAAAGTAATTTAATAAAGGGTAAAAATAAAGGTTTTTAAATCGACAAAAGCTCAAATGTCCTCTTTTCTGCCGTATTTTTTGCTAGTCTAATAACTCCAGACTAATATTTCGGGAAATTATCCAACCATATGTTATTACACTTAAAACTTTACGTTTTCTCCCTTATGTCTTTTATTTTTTCTTCGTTCTCCTTCCATCGTTTCTACTAAAAAGTTATAATTTTACTTTTCGTTTTCTACAAGAACCGTGTACGCACAGATATACACCACAAACTTTGACAATGACCTTACTAAAACAATCGAATCAACGAAAAAATTAAAACTAAACTAAAATAATTGTTATTCAAATGCAAAGATATGCTTTCGATTTTGAGGACACAAACATTGATTGCTTATGGAAATGGGAGATATTTTTTTAAATAAACGATTCAGATATTCTGTCTGAGTTCTTTGTTAACCTCTTCCCTCGCCTGTAACCTGATACATTCTCATTCCTCCAGATGAAAAAGGAACTTGATCAATCTTATTCAGCTCTCTATGACCTAACGAAAAATCAACCCCATGAAGATTCATATCGAACGTGAAAGAAATGTGTTTTTAAAAATTAACAATATATGAATAGTTTTGTTTATTATACAATATATTTTCTTCAAATTTTAAGAGGAGGGGTTACGAGAAGAGGTTACTGGAAAATCTCGAATAGAACGTATATGCTTGTGATACCTCATTTTTAACGTATCTGTAAAATAAGGAAAATTACAGAAATAAAACTGGAATCTAACTACCATAAACAAATAAATTTTTAAAGAATATTGTTATATATTATTTGTGGTGTTTGAATTCTACCTGCTTGCATCAATTTATATGTTTAAGTGAACAAAAAAACTATAGTTTATTTTTTCCAGATTTTAGAGGGATCGGATGAGGGGTTACACAAAAATCTTAAAGAGCACGTTTTTTTCAATTCCTCATTTAAACGTAACTGTAAAACAAGAAAACGGCATACAAACTAGAATCTGACTATCCTATACAAAACAGCAGTCAAAATAACTATCTTTTTTAAATAAATAAAACCCTTTTTTTAAATATTTGTAATGTTTGAATTCTACTTTCTGGGGTCAATTTAGATGTGAAAGGAGAAAAAAATACTTTTTTCCAAATTTAAAAGAGTAAATCTCAAATAGCACATATTTTGTTATACTCAATTTTAAAATTGTTTGTAAAACAAGCAAATTGGATTAGTACAACTAAAATCTGACCACCTTAAGGAAAATGGTCGCTAAAATTAATATTTCATAAAATTGTTATGATCAACAGATAAATTAGTCTGTTCTTACATTATATAAGAATTGAAAGATCTTTATACCTGCAGAGGAAAAAGATTCCAAAAGTGTTGTAGAAGTAAGACACTGTAAGGCCAGTGGTCACCAAATGTGGTGCTGCGCAGAGTTAAGCCGAGACGAAAGGAATTAAGACGAATAGAAACCGGAAGCGGAGTTCAGTCACTTTAAAGAAAACGTTTGTAACTTTTAAATCTTAATTTTTAGGCCTACTGTAACGAATTCTAGGAAACTACTGTTTAAAAACCTAGGCAAACAGTAACGTAGGTAACAAGAAATAATAAGTTTGAAGGCTTCGTCAACGTATTTGAACAAAGTCAAAATATCTTTTTTTCAATTATTTTCGGACATTGTCAAACGTGCACTCTGTTATTATGTTTCTATAAATCTTCAAGGGAAAATGGCTGCAAACTGTATTCCAGGTATTTTAAAAGTTTCAACAGAAAAAACTTAATAAATTTAAGTCAGAAGACTGAGCTGCCCATTTCATACTTCATCTCCGACCAAACAAACGTTTAGGAAATGCATCATCCAATAAAGTATATAATTTAGAAAACATGTAATGCAACATGTACTATTCTATTCTAAAATAAAGTAAAATACGGCGTTTTAGCGAAATGCATTGACCGATTGTTTTGAAATTTGACACGAAGGTCAATATAAAACCCAAATGTCCTATGTGTAACAATTTCCCCCATTTACTTTTATTTCCAGATAGCAGTATCTGTTTTAACAATGAAGGTATACTGAGTGAGTTTTGGTAAACGCATTGACCGATTGTTTTCAAATTTGGTAAAAAATGCCTTGTTTAAAACCCCAACGAAGTATGTATAAGGCTTTTTCCCATTCACTTCCGTTTCAATATGGCAGCCTCTGATTTACAATAACAAGTTTGCGAAGTTTCAACCTAATATATAAACCGATTGTTTTGAACTTCGGCACTAAGACAACTTGTATAAATCCCAAATGATGTAAGTGTAATATTTTTTCCTACTTCCTTCCGTTTTAAGATGGTGGCTTCTGATTTAACGATGACGAGTGTACACAATTTTAATAAAGCTTATTGGAAATATGATGGAATGATGGTATAAAGCCCGAAAGAAGTATGTGTGAGCTTTTCCCCAACCACTTCCACTTCAAGGCTGTTTTTTGATCTACTATTTTATATCTGCTACTTATAGACAAGTTTAGATGTGATTCGGTAGTAGATGTAGATCGGCCACCTGATAGATGCGCCCCTGAGCTGCGCACCTGAAGATTCTTAATTCTATCCGCAGTTACTCTCGTTGGTTTATTTTTACTGTTAACGCTGATCCAAATATGGACAGTAAGAAGAAAAAGATACACAAATATAATGACACATTTTTTTCAGTCCAAGGGTATTGCTCATATATTTAGACTTGAACACCAGTATATTGGTTAAATTGCATTGTTCGACGATAACAATCGATTTATCGTTTATATACTAGTGGTTAATCTATCAACTATTTCTTTATGTCCCACAGGAATAATGTTAAAACTAATCCCACTTTATCCTGTATATTTTGGCGTAGAATTATGACCATAATATTTAAAGTTGTGACAAATGACAAATAGGTACATATCCAAAATAAATATTTTATGTTTTTCTAGTTTAAAAGTTTTTTTTCTAGTTATTGGACAGAAAATACGTAAGTTATGATCGTCATCTCTAAAGTGTTACAAACAATTGAAAACTGTTTTAAATTGAAAGATCGATCATATTTCTACAACAAAATAAAAAGAATAAAACTAGTATCATTTTATTCTAATGTGGTTGCAATGCAGTGGTCAAGACTTCACCGTCCTTGACAGATACTATACAACAAAAAGGTCGTAGGCGAAATAAATAAATATTTGTAATTTTTTAGACTAAAGAATAACGTACTTTCTCATTTTGCATTATAGAATGAGATAACTTATTGAATTTATTTTGAGTTAATAAATTGATAAATATAATTAACAAATATTGAAAGATCTTAGCTTGATGTTAAAAGACCTTTAACTTAGACATTTTGACTTTGACCTGTCAAGATGACATATGAACTTACACACTTTAGAAATGATTGCACTTGCAATTCGATCGGTTTCAAAGCTAACTTGGAACAAAAAAAACTGTTGTGATCTGGTAAGGTTCGAAAGATTTATTGCACAAAGGATTCGTTGTATTTTTTTTCCGGCGAAAAACTTTTAAGGTTTTTTAATCTCCGACGGATTAGTTGTATTTGACAGTTCTTTGCTTAAGTATGATCAGCAATTTCCTTGTAAAATATCTAATTAAAAAGAATATTTTGCTACATCCCAAAACTGTTTGCTAAGAGCTACGGAGAATTAAATATTGCCTCAGTTAAAATATGAGTTTATCAGATTTTGTAAAACATTAAATTCTGATTAAACTGATTCACTTCTCACGTGCGTATATAGAAAATTTATGGGTTACGAGTAAATAGACAAACACTAAATCAAACTGTGCTTTCTTGACCAATCAAAGCGAGTTATTTGTTTCAACTCGACATTTGCATTTGGTTTGTGTGTTTGTTTTTTGTTTGTTACGCCATTTTGGTCAAACACATATATCGACTGTTTTAAAATTTGGTACGGAGATACCTTGTATAAAGTTAGAACGACCTATGTGTATTATTTTTTCTCATTCCTTTCCGTCTCAAAATGGCGGCCTTAGATTCACAAAAACTAGTGTACGCAGTTTTAGTCAAACACATTGACCGATTGTTTTGAAATTTATTATGGAAATATCTTTTATAAAGCCCAAATGACATATGTGTGAACTTATTTCTTTTTTATTTTCGTTTGTAAGTAAAACAAATTGACTGATTGTTAAGGTATCTTGTATAAAGCCCGAAATACGCATATGTACGATTTTCCCGTTCACTTCCGTTTCAAGATGGTGGGTTATTTCCTGTAATGCTGGCTGTAACAGCAAAACCTATTTTAATTTTCACCACTATATGGAGAAAGAGTAGGATATTTTCAATAATTTGGAGTTGATTCAGAAATATACTTCGTAAATATTACGGTTATGGATTAAATTTTCGGAAAGTGTCACGAGCGATGTCACGGAACGCTCTGTATATTAATTAAAAATATTCTGCGAGGTCTAACTGTCCTTTGAACTTTTATTTTATTTTCGATTTATTTCCGATTGGGTAAACTTCATTAATTTTGGAATTTGCAACAATAATTTGGTTAATGATTAAATTTAAGTAAATTCTAATGAACATATTTCAATAAATGAGGCCAATTTATCGATATTTTAATTCTCAACAACCGTAACAACATTATATAGATTTCCCAATACTTCTACCTAAGTCTTATTGTCAAAGCTGCATTGTTTGAACGATTGCAGTTCTTCAAAACTTAATTCTTCTTGTGACATTACAGTAGCTAGTTAACTATCCAACTTGTAGTAAAACTGTAGCTGCAACTAGGGACATATTACAGCTAGAGTAGTTTAGTTCAACAGTTTGCCGCTAGGGAGTGCTTAATACAATGCACATTGTTTGTACTATTGGTATTAAACGTGTTTATATAAGGTAACGCTTTAATGTCGGTGTTTTATGCATTTAAAATAAATGTCTATGAAACAGAAATAATTCGAAAATTGTTGTGTAGGAATTTTTATTTGGTAAGTTACGTATATTTGTAGATAATTGCGGCAACCAGCTTGTTCGACGACATGATGGAATCGAATTTTGAGTATTATTATATAAACCAACATCAACTTAGCAAAAATTATATTATCGCACATACTGACTTTGGGGATAGTTTGAGTAAATCTGATTAGTTGAATAGTTTGTTCCTAGCAGAATCTGTTTACGCGTTTCAGCATTACTGCTATTCAGAATCTTTAATAAGATATGCATATGTTTATAAGAATACATTAATAAAATAGAACGAAATTTCAAAGCCGGTGTTCATTATTAAATACCAGCTGTGTACTCATGCACGGTATTTTCAAGAGAATAAAACTTACAGTTGATTTAATTTAAAGTTGACTTAAAAATTATGTTCAAATATAAAGCTCTTTTTATTAAAAAGCAAGATGTTGTTATTAGTGGAATATATTAAATATTTTAGAGAAAATGAGTCAGATTGTTGAGTCAATACCCTAAATACCCACCATCACTCTAAGCATTAAGTTGTTATAATCATAAAACTTACACGAAAAAATGATACAGTAGCATTGTCTGTTGGATGACCCGTTTGGATGACAACACTTTTTGAAATAAACTTTTTTAAATCAATCAGTCAGTCTGAATGTCGGTCATGTGAATTTGATTAAGTGTATGGCAATGTAAGTTAGTCAAAACCTCCCAATATTTTTACTTAATAAATATAAATGTTTCAAATGATTAGGATTATGACGTATTCTTCCCGTCAGTGGTCTATCCACTCACCTCATAAAGGCTACCGCGGTTTCCAAACTCTATCGTTTCATCTTCAGGCCGTTATACAAAATGTTAAATCCCTCTGTCAAGGTCGTCACAAAGTCAAACAAAACATTAAAGACATTGACTTTGTGACGACCTCAACAGAGGGATTTAACATTTTGTATAACGGCCTGAAGATGAAACGATAGAGTTTCGAAACCGCGGTAGCCTTTATGAGGTGAGTGGATAGACCACTGATGGAAGAACAGGTATATAATCCTAATCATTTGAATATGTGGTCCGGTGGCTATGTTACAATAATGAAAATAAATGTTTCCTATGAAATCTTTCAAGACATGTCAAAGTGAAAAACAAACAATTCTTTTAAAATAAACAAATAAGTCAGACAATTTGTGCTCGCAATTTTCTTTCGAATAGGAATGTGACGTTTTTAAATTGTTCAAAACTTTATCACAGCTACCTATAACAACGGAAAACGTTTCAGTGAAAGCGTTCAGCCGTACACTAGTGAAAATCAGACAAATAGTGCGACCAACCAACATTTTATGCTTTAGAAATAAACTATTTTTTTTTTTAAATTAAAAGACGTTTATTTTAAAATTCTATCCTAATTAAGTGCACATGTAGTTCATAAGGACACTCCACCAAAATTCCAACTTTGTAGGATATATATATATATATATATATATATATATATATATATATATATGTATGTATGTATGTATTTAATTTAAAATTAATGAAAGCAACATGATCGCTGAGATGATAGAAAAGATTTTCCAAAAACTAACATTGAATGACATACCATTTTGATCAGAGAAAATTACACATAAAGTAAAATGCTTTAGTGATTTAATGTTAAAAAAATATTAATTTTTGTCACAAAAATCACAAGATAAATATCTAAAATTATAAAATCTCGAAGATAAAATCTTTATTTTTTTATACGTCAGCAAATTTTTAAAAAAATAATATTATTTAATGTTATTGGATTTTTTTAAATTAAATTTCATAAAGTCAGCGAGACAGTTGCGTGTCGCGATTAATTTATTTTACGTTTTCAACCTTTTGAACTAAATACAATTATTGACACTACACAGGCATCAAACTGTCACTAGCATTGTTCCCACACTGGGAAGAATCCTATTCGGATGTTTAGGCCTAATTAAAAATAAAAGCAGCACGCAGTTGCCTCGCTGACGTGATAAAAGCGAATTTCCAAAAATATTTTCTTCTTTGTCCATCACCAACATTATCATCACTAACATCTGCATACATTAGAAAATACGAAAATGAACCCTGATCGCCGTATATTTCAACGGGTTTTGAATTTGCAAAGCGTTTTGAACTGCATTACGTTTTTAACACTCATTGCAATGGTGAAATTTTAAACAAGATAAAGTCAAAAATTATGGTTTTTTAAATTTTAAAAATGACTATCTTATTAAAACTATTGAACAAATTTTAATGATTAACAAATTTTGTTCAAGCTATTAGTTACCATAATCAATTTTAGTGCCAAGTTTGAATCAAATTGGACCGAAATTTCGAACATGAGTGTGCTAAAACAATATATGTATATATATAAATATATATATATATATATATATATATATATATATATATATAAAAACTTAATATATATGTATATATATATATATATATATATATATATATATATATATATATATATATATATATATATATATATATATGCTGTGTGTTAGGGTGGTAGGTGTGTGGGTGGGTATTTTTTTCCAAAAATAAATGTTATTTTAAATATATTTGCTCCATTTTTTTTTTTTTTTTTTTTTTTAACGTCCGACTATTGTGCACACTTGGGCTAATGTAGACGATGGGATGATTTATAGCGTATGAAAACGCCAAACCCTCGCCGGGAATCGAACTCGGGGTCCTCGGGGTGAAAGCCTAGTACGCTATCCACTAGGCCACCGAGGCGGCTATATTTGTTCCAAGATTCACACTAGTTTAAGAGTCTAAAATAAAATACTGTTGGCGGTGCACACTTAACCTTTCTTTCCACAATTGACTGATATTACCAAAATGAAAAGAGATACTATCGCGTTCTAAAAATATTTTCGATCTTCACCAGACCTAGAATTGCCTGAGAGACCCTTGATCTCCGAACGCCACCTCACCCATAAAACTTTTATTTTCTTGAAATTCGAAGAAATTTAATTATTTTATTTTGACTCTGGCAACAGCCTTGTACTCACATCTAATAAATAATAAAAATTACAAGATATACTAATAGTTTTACGAAAATATTTGTTGAAATACATAATATTTCGGAACTTAACTCATCAAGATACTAAATTTAAATAAAAAATTGAAGTCCATCTTACTTATGAGCTTTCAGCAACTATTTTCTTACGGCTTTATGTCTCTTGAATACCTCTTCTGCTAAAAGTAAAATATTTTCGAATATTTGAGATATTTTTCAAATTGAGCGAGTTGTAATCAATCAGTAATCTCTTGCAATGCAACTGAATCAGTTATCAAAATCGCAATGCAACTGAATGTATTCAACATTATCTTTTTTGTCACAAGCCAAACAGCGTTGAATTTTGACAAGGTGAAAACTACTCAGATGTAAATAATCAGACCTATATAGAAGCAAATGTGTATGCGACTATGGTAGGCCTCTATGGTGATATGATAAAGAGACTTTGAATATCGAAGTTCGAAAGATTCGATGTTGCATTTGTTCAGTTACGTTCATGCACTATTAAACTAAAAGTCAATATTTGTCACAAGTTTGAATCAAATTGAACGAAAATTTCTTATGCTATAATTGTCATTACTTATTGATTTTCAATCGTATATATGCGCATGTACATGAATATAAAAGTAGACGACCATTTAAAAGTGTTTGTGATCAGGATCGGTGAACAATTTGTGGTACCGTGTTTTACAATAATGGCTTCTCCAATCGTTGACTCTCCAAAGTTAATGCACAAATGGTATTGAGTCTATAATACATAGAGATCTCACTGCATAGGAAATTGAGTGACTGAAAATGAAGAAAACTATCTACGAGAAGGGAAATCAAACGTGTACCCTTCACGTCACTGCAGCAATTTATAGACTCAAGGATGGGCAGATATGTAGAACGAGCTCAGAGAGCTCTGATGTCGGATTTTGGTGCATTTTACTTGTTTTCTGTCATCCTGATTTTAACATTGGTAGGAGCTATATGTATTATAAACTCAAGGTCAGAATGAAAGGTAATAACTTCCGGCAGTACACTATGATTCCTTTTTCTACTATCTGCTC